>VZSV01000013.1:9341162-9394894 GCA_013398735.1 Nothocercus julius | reverse complement strand
TTTTTTTTTTTTTTTTTTCAGAGCAGTTGAGCTGAGAGAATGCAGTTAAAAAGAAGTGATATTGATGATGATGGATCCTTAGTGGTTCCTTTGGACCACCAAGGTACTATGTAGAGTCAGGAGATTTGGACTACTGTGAATTGGATGAGGCCAGTCTACATGGAATATTCTCTGAGGAAAAAGGAAATGAGTCACTCTGCATCATTTTCTGGGGGACCAATGACTACTGCCTAGACAAACACCTTGAGTTAGGCTGAAGTTGCTAAGCACTGGAAATAGTTAGATGCCTAAGTAACCTACACGCAACCACAAAAATACTCTTTCTCTCTCTAGCCTCTTTCATTTGATTGCTGTTAAACTGTAGAGGTGCAAAGGCATGTTAGTGAAGCTATTTTGTATGTATTCTGTGATCCTCCTTTTTATTCATATATGTGAGAGAAAGAACTTGCAGGTATTCCCAAACTGGTAAACTGGTCAACTTCCATTCCTTCTCAGGCACCCATGTCAATCATCCATAAAACAAATCTACAGAGAAATCTACAGAAAACAGAGAGAATCTACAGAGAATCTACAGAAAACAAATCTATTGAACAAATCTATTGAACTGAACTTCAATAGTTCTGGTGTTCAAGAAGCTACTTATTTTTCTCCTAATTTCTAATTTCATATTCTTTCTAGAACAATATTCTCTTAAGGTAGAATGGAGCAGACTGCAGTTTAGATAGATAGAATTCTGAATCTGTAACACAGACTTTTCCAATATCTACTTTTATGCCTTCTTTTCAAAAAATGTCAAGTATTATTGGTCTTTAAGGTATATATTGAATTGACATCACCTTGGTAAAAATGCTTGTATTTAATATTCTAGATATCCATTTTAATAACAGGCAAAATCTCTTTCATAAGAATTGATATTTTACTTTTTATTTCACTGGAGGTATTTAAAACAATTCTTTGTTATATAAATTCTTGCATATTTTACCTATGATTAACTACATCGAGTACTTTTATTTCTATTGTACTTGTCTCTGCATTTTCTTCCATTTTTTATTGAATATTGCACTAAAATCAACTAAGCACATATTGGCAAATTATCTGAAATTTTCCTAGAGTTTTAAGATAAAAATGCCTTGGCAAGTGTGGCACAGAGTTTAAAAGTTGTCTAAAATGTAATGTTATTCATGTGCTGTAGTGACAGATTATAGAGAAAGGCAGTTGTTTTAGAAACACTGCCATGTCTCATTCTCATTATCTAGTATAGAACTAACTGGAAACAATATGTGCTTTATCATCTTGGCTACCTGCTTCATGTTATGTGATAGTCACCCAAGTCAAATTTTCAAGCTTTCACAGCAATAGAGCACCTTATTTAGACATATATTTTCCTAAGGAGATAATTTTTAGCAATTTTAGCAAGAATTTGTGAATAATATTTTGGGGTGAGGGAGCCAGTTACTGATTACAAAGAAAACTCCAAATAATTATCTCATTAAACCTTGGGGTTTAATGTAAGGCTTAGATGTCCTAATGCAAGTGTCACTGACAAGCAGCTGGAATGATAATTGGCATAAGTTCACTTGCACTAATTCCTTTTTTAATCATATTAACAAGAGAATGTAGTATTAATATAGGTAAGCTGTCCATGTGTGATAATGACAAAAAACAAAGAACAGGTCACAAGGATCACTGAGTAATGACCTCAGAAAACTTACATGAAACTCTATGGTCTGAATTTCAAAATGCAGTCCAGATGAAATATTTCTAATAGAGACTTAATTTGAAAGTACTTGGCAATAATAACAGGATTTATTTTATTTTATTTTATTTTATTTTATTTTATTTTATTTTATTTTATTTTATTTTATTTTATTTTATTTTATTTTTTATTGTATTTCTCTATGTTTCAAAAAGCAAACAAGTACACAAACTTCTCTGTCACAAGCAGTACTCCATAAAATTAGGGTAAACCAAAACCAATTCTCCCTTTTTCAGTAACTCTTCAGGCAAGACTGATCGCCATTTCTGAGGTGAACCATAGCACACATTTCTGAGGAAAAAAAAAAAAAAAAAAAAGCTCTGTATTGCTGGTCCTATTTAGTATATGTCAAGACTGTAATTACAATTAAATAATACAAAATTTTCCTTTATAAACTTGTGAAAGTAAACATTCTTTAAAAAAATTTCAGAGAGTAAAATGGCAGAGATGGGTCTCTGTTGCCTGTTTTTGTTTGTTTGTTTGTTTGTTTGTTTGTTTGTTTTGCATAAAACAGAAGCATTAACCTGCAATCACTTCCTTATTTTGAGACCTAATTCAATTAATAAAAAAATAGTAAAGCAGCTTTTAATTTTGGTGAAATATTCATTTTGCAACAAGCAGAGCAAAAGCATTTAAAACCACACTATCTAGAACAAGGACAATTAAAATCCTGCTTTCAATGTTCACGTATTTTTATATTAGTGTTTAATCATTAAATATTATTAAAGCCTCTGTCCAGAAAGGTGTAAGAATTCTCTACAAAGTTAAAAGCAACGGTGGAACTTTATTTGCCTCAAAGATCCTCCAGTGCCTCTGGTCCTGTTTATGGGCATGAAACTTCTTCAGCTTCAGTCAAGCAGAAAAAATTAGTGACTGCAGCGCATTAAAAGCCTTCTGTAAATCCGGACAATAGATAGCAATATACCTATTGCTCATGTCAGGTATAATCTAGTTTATTGATCATGTTCTTGCAATTAGCATAATCAGGTGATAATTTGTTTACTTTTTCTCATAGACAAAAGAATCTTTGAAGAGATACAGAAAAAATAAACCAAAACAGTATTCTTGATTTTCCTTCACTATCATAGTACTGCAAAGGAAAAAAACTCACAAAGCTTTAACATTTTGAATATAAAAAACATTTCTGAGAGTTGTGAGGAAAACCAGATGTTTGTTATTAAAGTTAAGTGACTTAGAAATTTACAGATCTTCATGTTTTTATGATAGAGAGTAGCAAAACAGAACGAAAATAAATTACAGCCATTCTTCGTGATATATGTGATGTTCTTACTACACAAACATGAAAATCCAACAAGTCTCGGCAATAGCTACAAAGACTAAACAGGAGAAATCCAAGACCAAGTGACATGTTATAATAGTTAAGATCAAACCTTTTTTTTTTTTTTTTTCTTCTGAGTGACTTGTAAAAGCAGAATATTTAACAATTAAAAATTATCCAATTTAAATGTAATTGCTTTTTCATGCAGAGAATGTTATGTGTGAAGTAGATACTACAGTGTTATTTAACCTATCTCCATGGCAATCTACTAGAAAACAAGTCATGACAAATTTTGCCACACATTCTCTTTAACTAAAACTTAATCTCAGTTAGATAATAGCACAAAATTGATGCATAAAACTTTTTAATTTATAATATTCTTTTCATTCTAATCCCTTACCTTTCTTCTCAAGTTTACATCCTCAACTAAAGAGCTGTAGTGATGGCTTTGAAAAACCTGACCAACTATAAGGTATGAGAAAACTTACATACGAAAGCAAGTAAACAGAGATCTTGAAAAGTGATTTACGATACCTTTATTGGAAGTAATATCATCTGTATCTACACCACAGTTACTGAAGTAACTTTTGTTAATTCTCCATTTTAGAAATTAGATTAAGGGACATTAAGTTTATATATAATCTGTCTCGTGCAAGGTAAATTCCTTAAGAAGAGTGTATTCATGAGGTTTCCTTGGAATTTACTGAAATGAATTATGGAAAAAAATCATTCTGTTTTCTTGCTGTTGATGATAATGTTTATAAAATTAAATTCTAATTTCAACCATAAGACAATAGTCTTCCAAATATCATTTATTAGCTAAATGAGGGAAAGTTGCACATTTTAGGATTTCATACTCACAGTATTCTGCACAAGAATCTTTTCTCTATACATAAAATTGGTAAGTAACTGCTTATATCTTTCCATTAATAACAAATGTATCAGTTAAAAATAGCTGTTCATAACAGTAAGTTGTTATGTGACTTTGTATCCTTCAAATTTTACTAGTCATACACACATTCTATTTCTTTGCACATTACTAAGTCTTTAAAAATCAGTATGAATATGCAAATTTATTAATAATTGTATTTAAGTAATAGTGATAAGGGGTAGATGATATTATCACAGAAAAACACGATAGTTGGGATTGGAAGGGACCTAGGGAGATGATCTGGTCCAATCTCACTGCTCAAATAAGGTCAGGTAGGACAGGTTGCCCAGGGCCATATTCTGTTGGGTTTTCCGTATCTCCAAGGATGAAGAATCACAACTGTTCCAGACAACCTGCTCCAGTGTTTTTAACTACTCTCACAGTAAAGAAGAATTTTTTAGGTTCAGATAAACACAGATTTCCTGTGTTTCAGTTCATGACCAATGTGTCTTGTCCTCTGTCAGTTAGCTTCTCTGTCAATTCTGAGAAGAATCTGGTCCCATCTTATTTACTACCCTCTTTTAGGATGTTCTCTCCCTTCAGTCAGATGTTTATGCACATGGATAAGATCTTCTCTGTGCCTTCTCTTCCCCAGGATAAAAAGTCCCAGCTTTCTCAGCCTCTTCATGGATGCTCCAATCCCTTTGTCACTTCTGTTGTCCATCCAGCAATTTGCTCCAGCATGTCCATGTCTGTTTCATACTGAGGAACTCAAATCTATATCAAGCATGCCAGAAGGGGTCACACCAGGACTGAGTAGAGGAGATTACTTCCCTCAACCTGCTGGCAATAGTCTTCTAATGCAGCCCAGGATGCAGTTGTCCTTCATTGCTGCAAGGGCACATTGCTGGCTCACGTTCAGCTTTCTGTCCACCAGGATCTGGAGGGCTTTCTCTGCAAAGCTGCTTGCTCTCCAGCTAGCCAGTCTCTATTCCGGACTAGTGCATGGGGTTATTCCTTCTCAGGTGCAGGACTTGGCATTTCATTTCCTTTTGTTGAGAATCATAAGGATCCTCTTTTGCTGTTTCTCCTGCCTCTTGGGGGTCCCTCTGGGTGGCAGTGCAATTTTTTAGTCACTCACAGTTTTGTATCATCTGCAAACCTCAGACTGCAGTCTCTCTGAGGGTGCAGTTGGTCCCATCATCCATGATGTTTAGGAAGATGTTGAACAGTACTGATCCCAATACTGACCTCTGAGGGACACCAGGAGTAACTAGTGCCCATGTGGACTTGGTGCTGCCAGTACCAACCCTTTGACCCAAACAGTTCAGCTAGTTTCCAGTCCACCTTACTGTGCATTTTTCTAGTCCATACTTCATCAGCTTGTCTATGAGGATGTTATGGGAAACAGTATTTAAAATCTTACTAAAACTGAGGACAAAAAGCATCCACTTCTCTCCCCTCAGTGACCAAGACAGCCAGAGTGATGTGTATATGTAATTTATTCACTTCCTTTCCCTTGTCCATGTTTTTTTTTTTTTTTTTTTTTTTTTTCAAGTAGGGAGTCTTA
This sequence comes from Nothocercus julius, assembly GCA_013398735.1. Classification (NCBI taxonomy): domain Eukaryota; kingdom Metazoa; phylum Chordata; class Aves; order Tinamiformes; family Tinamidae; genus Nothocercus; species Nothocercus julius. The sequence goes on along the minus strand of VZSV01000013.1, from coordinate 9,389,418 downwards.
AAAAGCTAAAATTATTGTTTCATCCTAACTAAGTGCAGACATTTAACTGAGAAGTGTATGTAAAGATCCTTATCAATCTAGTCTTATCCTAGAGTTGGTAGAAAGATGCCTCCTGAGAACCATAAAGACTGTAGTTTAACTGAAATAGGCAGCTATAAAACCACTTCACTCTTCATATTCTGTCTCTAAAGCTTGTGGGATAAATCTGGACCAAAATATTTAGTTTGTGGTTTAATGGGTTCTTCATGTTGAATGAATATCTTTGTTTCAGAGAGGAAAAGTAAGCAATATTTGCAACAATAGTAACAATAAGAAAAACTACCCACAAAATCCTATATTTTCTTAGTGTCTACAATTTTCAATTTTCTTTTTTTTTCTAGTCATTCATTTCCACCTACCTGAGTACCAGCAGAAGTTATAACTGTGTTTCTTCAAAGGGTGGTCATGATTCATCACACTAAGTTATAGGTCCGCTATTTATAAGAACTGAGGCTGTTGCTAATAAAGAGACATAGCCTATGGTAAATTAAAAAAAATAAAACAGACACATTCTTTGGGCTATCTCATATCTTTAGTTTAAATGCTGGATCTGACATCTGAATTATTCTAGGAAGATATGCAAGAACTGTATAATTTCTGTTCCAGAAAAAGTTTTACATCCCCCCTTTAATATCTATTATTCACAAACCTGGCTTTTTGCACATTTGTTTATACTTTTAATAATAACAAACTTTTGGAAGAAAAAACACTTTTAATGCTTATATCTTCTATTCTTTCAAATGTCTGTGAGTGTTTAAACTACACTGGCCTATGCATTTCAAATTTTCTGAAGCGTTTCAGAAATGCAGCAATCTCTTAAAGACAAAAACCTACTGCTTGAAGAAATAACATTTGAAAGTACTGTGCTGTCAGAAATAACCAACAGAAATGGAAAATAATTTTCTTAAAAAAATGCTTATGCTAAGACAGGTCTTGATTCAGTCCAACTCATTTATCCATAAAATAAAAAAAGTATTTGTCATATATTTCAGGCCATAATAGGACATCTTCTATATGGTTTCTAGTGAAATTTGTAAGTCAAATTTTATTTTCTGTAAAACTGTTGAATTTGTGATTCCTTGTTTTCTTCATAGTAGATTCAGCCTTTAAGTAGTTTCTAAATTAGTTTGTATTCAAACTAATTGAAGTACATTCAGTTTGGATTGGGGTATTTCATACACATTGTTCTATGACTAGTCGTTTCACATGAATTTGCATTATGGCCTTCAACTGTTCCTCCCAAACCCACTGTTCTCTTTTATAACACATACTCCTCCCTGTCAGCCCAACCATGGTTTCCTCTTTTTCTGCAAGAAACCTGTGCTATAGCATGCCCTGGTTGTCCCCTCTTCCACAGATATATCCTGGAAATACTTTAATTTCATTCCTAGGCTCACCGCAATGCTCAAGTTCTCCTTGATATTCCTCAGACCCTCACTTCATCTTAATCTCAGCTTTTATCACAGTTGCTTTGCATTCAGCTCAAGATAAAGGCAGCACATGCTGCAATCTTTTGAGAGGTACATGCTTTCTCTTCAATTCTTTAATATGCTCATACTCCTTGACCTTCTATCTTCTCCTGCCCAGTTGCTGGTTGACCAAATGGACATCTAATGACTGAGCTTCCACAGCGAAATGAGGGCTAGCAAGCTGTCTTTTCTACCTATTCATCTTCTTTTAGCTTTTTCACAAAACTATTGGGATCTTAATAGCTTTGCAACTTCTGTCTTCCTGTCAAATTTGACTGAAATTGGCTAATGTATGTATAAGTTACCTGGAGGAGGTCAGAGGTATCAGAGAGACAGAGAAAAATACGCAGCAGTATCCAGTTAATTTGGATATCCAGCTAATACTGGAAAGGCCAGTTGTGTTTGGAAACTGTGTTCTAGTTTGTCCATCATTGAAAGATAGTTCGTCAAAAGTAGAGTTAGCTAAAAAAAAAAAAAAAAAGTAAAAAAAAAGAAAACATCTTTTTTTTTTTTTTTTTCAGTGGGAAAATGTGGGAAGGGAAAGGGTTTCCTTACAAATGAATTAAAAAGATTCTTTACTGAGGATTCTCAGCATTTTCTGCTAGAAACATAAGAATCAAGAACTTTTTTTTTTTTTTTTTTAATTCCACTGTTCTGTAGGAGCAGAACTCATTTTAGGCTAAAAAGATGAATTCCATCTACTTCACTGACTTTTTTTTTACTAGGTAAAATGTTTTAATAGTTTCTTGAAACTCCACATTTTATTATGCAATTCTAGAGGAAGTTATTATCATATTGTGATAAATTATGTTAAAAGTATTCTCTGTATTAGTTATTTGAAAAACTATTATAATAGTTTCAGTTTTGGTGGAAATTTACTATGTAGCAGGAATAAAACAGCTATTGCTCTTGAATTCTTACGAGAGAAGCAAGTTCTGTCTACTGGAGATAAGCTATAATACTGTTAAAAAAGCAAAATCATTTTAAAGAAAAAAAGGTGCCAATCCAACATTAAACTAGAAAATCTAGACATCATGAGGGTGACTGAGTCCTCCATCAAATCCAAATTGCTAATATTTTAGGTATCTTTAACCAATTGAATCATTCTGTTCTTTAACAGGAAAACATTCAGGACCTTAATGTAATTGAACTATTTTTAAACATAGATTTTTAAAAAAAAAAATAATATGAAAAGAATATGAGAAACTTTCCATATCTTCATTTGTGAATATCTTGATCAGAATAGGACCTAGAAAAAGCTTTAATCTTCTTTTTTTTTTTTTTTTTTAATCCTGCCCGTGGTGAAAATGGAACATGTTTTTCTGCCTTTTGTTTTTTGTTTTCCGTCTTTTTATTTAAAAGATTTGTGGGCTTTTTTTAAGGCATCTTTTAAGGCTTTTTTTTGTTGTTGTTATATAAAAAAAAAAATTCTGAAAGACCTTTTACATGCATCCAATCTTTTTATTCAGTTACTTTTTAATTCTCAGACAACAAAGGCATGACTCCTCTCTATAGTTAAATTCTTGTTCTGATGGGTTATAATTGTTAAAATATATTTTATTGTTTTTTTAGAGTTTTTGCCTGATTTTTTCCTCCTTATAGTAATTTATATTTGCATTTGACTTGCTATATATTTTATATATTTATATATTTATACATGTTTATACATGTATTTTACATACCTTTATATAATTTACATATTATATATTTTTGAATTTTCTTAATTTGTATAGATCTTCCACTTGATTGTTTTTTCCCTTATCCATTCCAAGATCCCTTATTCAGCTGCCAAAGCTGACTTTTAGCCACAGTGACCTTTTTCTTGTTTCAGAGTCCCTATATTCAGTGGTATGAATTTAGTTTAAGTATCTAGTGCTGACATTACAGACTACATGAAAACACCTTGTCATTTAAATGCTTGATTTATTTTCTGTTAAATAACAGTCTCACTGTAGTTAGTTGTAGCAACATCTAAAAGATGTTAAATAACAGTCTCACTGTAGATCTTCTCTTTTAGATGTTGCTACAAGGTTTGGGTTTGTTTTGTTTTGGTTTGGTTTTTGAGTTAGGGCTTATTAGACTAGCAATATAGACTATTTTTTGGGGTAGCTATATTTTGAACCAAAAAAACAAGATTGGGAAATCTGATCAAAAAACACATGGAATAAAATACCTGTGGATATTGTAGCTAATTTATCCAAGAAGCTGTTTTCTCCAATACACCAAATTTAAATGTGTTCTTCCATGAAGCAACGTATATTTATTTACACATGGGCAATGGATACCTCCAATTTTATACTTCATATTTTCTCAGCTCCTTTAGTCATTTTTAAGTTTGACATATCTTTGAAAGGGATTATATGACATTGATACCTGTCATACTAAGGACTCGAGTGATGTCCTCTAAGATCCTTACTAGTCATAAGTTACCATGATTTTTGGAAATTCCTCTTTTTCCTGAAGATAAATAGATTTGTGGTATGAGAAAACGTATTACATCTGAATTTCATTTCTGAACTGCTTGAAATAAGAAATGATGGTTATTACACAGATATGAGCTCAGATGTGTTATATGCTAAGATTCATAAATATAATTTAATATAATGTAATATACAGGAGCAAACATTATTTCTGGAACCAAAATTCTGGGAAAAGAATACTGGTAAAAGTAGTCTTTTTTGAGATATTTCTGTATTGGTGAGGGAAAAAAAAAAAATAAAAGAATGAAACAAGTAACTGTGTATAGAAAAAAATGAATATGGAATTATTTGCATATCTTGCCAGTAGAAAATTCACTGTGCATCACAGAAATGTGAGTTTTCCCTTTGAATTTGTATAAACAACAATCAAATAAACAAACACAGGAAAGAAAGCCTTCCTTCTTTAGCTTTTCTATGTGACTGGCAGAAGTGGTGGAACTTTTTCTAGATTTTTTTTTTCCTTACAAAGGGACAAATGTTTTAATATTGCAGCTTGCTGTATGAATAATGTTTGTCAATATTTGGACATTTAAAATAACATTAAAAAAGCTGTTTCAGTAAGAAGCATACGCATTAACAAAGCATACTTCAAGTTCTCATTATTTATAATAGAAACCATAACTACTAGGAAATCTTCCTGCTTACCATATAGAAGTTTCTGCCATCAGGAAGGAATAATTACATATTTTTTAAAAAATCAGACTCAGTATGACACTGTTAGCTTTTCTTTTATGGAAAATTGGAATTGAATAGCTGTTTCTGCATAGTAGTTTCTTTTTCCCTGCTTCAACACATGTTTTGGGATGTAAGATACCATTGACTTAGAAAGTAGCACTTTGCATATGTTTTAAGACATGCTTTTATAACTGGTTAACATAGGAGCTATGAATATGATAAAGGAAAGAAAGAAATCAAAATATAGTATTTTTTTCATTTTAACAATATCTTAGAATTTGTAAGTACACAAATATCTTTCATGTGAACAGAGAGCATATGCTAGCTGCTTTAACATATGGTACTAGTAATAAGGCCTAAGTAACTAGACAGCCACTGTTGTTCTCCAAACTTTTAGAGTGAGAAAAAGTTGTCTTTACTTACACACATGTGACTCATGGGTTTCCCCAAGCAGTCTTTTGTATTCTCATTTTTAATCCTTGAGTTAAATATATATCAATTACCTGTTTTTAGGAAGTGAACTAATCAACTGGTATGACTGTTCATACTGGTAATTAAGTAATTATGAGCATGCAGACTGCATTTTGCAGAATATTTTTTTCCTGATAGTGCAAATAAAAATACAAGTTTCAGAAAAGTCTGGGCTTTGTAATTTGCTTGACTGCAGAGGATATTTTCGAGCCAGTCTCAGCAAGAGAATATGAACTTTGAGCAATATCTGTCCTATTATAAACAGGACATTTGGGATCAGGAAAGAGATGTCATTTGTTACTATAACATAATGAAGATTCTGACTTTTCCATTTATCTCTGAAGGCCTGTTAAAAGCATTTAAAATTTCAGATCATAGCTGATATTTGTCTTTCAGGTTAGAATGATTTAATTCTCTCCCCTTTACTGGTGTCTCTAATTCTCCAGGCAAATATAATTCACTTTTTGCAAAAGCATTAATTAAAACACAACAACAAAACAAAACAAAAGAGATCTTTTAAAATAATATCCTTTCCATATCAGTGGCAGTTAGCAGAGACTCATAAGTTGGGTTCAATATCTTGGTCATTTAGAATCTAAACATATTTGAGAAAGATTTTTCTTCAAACACTATTACCTAAGACGACTATTGATACATAACTACGTTGTTCAAGCTAAGAGATGCTTAAGAGATGCTTTCTAGGACTTTGACAACAGTTCTGGTTATGCATGTGAATACCAAAAGTGAGTATTTAAATATGTTTCAGCAGCATGAGACCAAGTCTCACATAAAGCCTCTCACATAGATTAATGGTCTCTGCCATGGCTTGAAAAAGACTCTTTGCAGTATTCAATACACCTTTTATGTTTCTAATCATTTTATTTGGTGATACGTGGTTCCTCGTGGTAAGGACAGATGTTGTCCAACTGCAAAAGCCTGTCTTGCAACATTAAAATTACATGCATAAATGTTCATACTGGAATGGAGAAGAAAGTTTCTGCTTCTTGGCTTGCCCTCCTTATTAAACTGTTTGATTGAATTCCTTCAGGAAAACCACATGTCTGTTCAGCAGGTGGTTAAAAATTGTGTATACCTGTTCCACATTCATGAAGTCCACGTGTAGGAGAAGCGCGCTGCTTTCACTGTGAGTAGGATAACTATGAATCTTGATGTTAATGAGGATAAAAATGGCCACCTAATGTTTTCCTTTGCATATAGCATATAGAAGAATCACTGAGTAGCATCTGCTTTTCAGGATTTCAGCTAATATAATTTTAAAGTATACATGTGCAGTTATAAGTCTGGTGTGTTAAGATTCTTAAGATTTCTTGGTTTGTTTGTTTGTTTATTTTTTATTTCTTTGGTCACAAATACAATTGTCTAAAAAAAAAAAAAAAAAAAAAAAAAAAAAAAGAGATACTTTTAATACAGTCTAATTGTTTTTGACTGCCCAGAGCAGATGCAGAGTGACCTTGGAGCATTGAGTGGCCTTAGCCCTAAAGAGCCTGTTTAATTTGATCCTGCTTAATAAGGGACTAAATCATCTCTGGAGGTCCCTTCCAACCTTAGCCATAGCATGGTTCTGTAATTCAGTGTTTTTACTGGCTAAAATTTTGCACTGGGAGTTCCAGACAGTATTTGTTTGTTACTCCTTACCCTACATTTGTTACTCTGTCTTTGATCCCACCCAGATTTGGAATACCAGCTTCAATGAAAATATTGATCAAATATTTCAAGTTCTTGGTAACCTCTTCTATACCACGTAAGAAAATATCCTTCCCACAGTTGTTTCTTACCTCAAAATGTGATGGGTTTTCTTATTTCATTTTACTATTAATCTGTAGTCTATACTTCTGCTATAGACTGTATATTTTCCTAGTCCTTTACCCCCCTTTTTCTTAGGAAAGTATAAATGTAGAGAAGAAGGAAATATGAATCAGTACAGACTGGAGACAACAACAGAGAATGAGCAAAACCTAAAATGTGACATGATAAAATCATTTTTAGTCAATTTGCATTGACATGCACATTTTACAGATGGATTCCTGGTAATTTGACGTAGTCAAGAGTGTCTGGTCTAACAAAGTGTGATAAGTCAAAATTAAGCAATCTTACGCTGCTGTTGTTCTTCATCTTACACTAATTCAAATCCTCTTATATTAAACATAAATAAGCAGGAGTATATCTCATATTTCCTAGATATTCTAAAAGCAAGGCTGTTAGTGCGGTTGGATCCAATAAATAAATAAATAAATAAACAAACAAATAAATAAATCACCCTTGTTGAACATTTATCTAAGCTCACACTCTCTGTCTTTTAGAATTATAGAATTATGGTATAATTTATGTCAGAAGGAACCCAAGAAGGTGATTTAGTACAATTATCTCCCCAAATCAAGGATAACTTCCAAGATAGATCAGGTAGATCAGGATCTTATTCCTCAAACTTGGAAAATATGTTCTCTGGGCAGCATCCAACACTTAACCACTCTTATAATTACTAATCAAAAATAAAAGGAAAAAACATTTTACTTAATCTGCAATTTCTGACCTTTGGTTGTTGTTATTTCACTAAGAATTTCTAAGAAGAATCTAGATCTGTCTTCTCTATACCCTTTTGCACATAAGGCAAATGGAGATAACAATTAGCGCTCCTGCATTAGCCTTTTCTCTAAAGCTAATAAACCCATCTCCCTCAAAATCTCTTCACACATTGTGTGCTCCAGCTTTTCTGCCTGTTGCCAGAATCATTTTCTGTCTTTCTCCAGTGTTTTGATATCTCTTTCTTTACTGTATGGTCCAAAACTCAACATCAGGTGCCATCTCACAAGTGCTGATTAAAGGGAAATAATTCCTTACACTGACCTGCTGACTATACTACCGATAATTCAGCCACAGCTGCAAGGTCACGTGGCTGATTTATGCTTCACTTGTTCTGCAAGAAGCCTGGTCCTTTTATGCAGATCTTCTTCCTAGACAGCTAGTTCCCAACCTGTACTGTTGTATGGGCTTTTTCTTTCTCAGGTCCACAATGACAGCTTCATAATTCTCTTTTTGCCAGATTTCGTGAAGTTCCTGTCAGACCATTTTGCCAGATTGCTGCAGTCCTTTGAATGATAGGAAATATCAAACTCAAATATCACTATCCGAGACTGCCATCACCTGCAAATTTGATGAGGATACATCATATTCCATCACCAAGGTCAATGATGACCCCGATTTATAATACTGACTGTAGTGTCAACCTCTGAAGGATTGCATCAGGCTTTCATACACTTAGCAGTGCACCCTTACAGTCTGTGTCTCTCTAATTTGACTGCAAGAATTCTAACAGAGAACATATCAAAATTGTGGTAACATCAACATAAGTGACATTTATTGTTCTCATCTGGTAAGCCAGTCTTTTCGATCATCATGTTGGTGAGATATGATTTGCCCTTGATGAATCCATGCTCACAATTACTATTTACCTTCTTGTTCTTCAAGTGTCTTCCTGGAAAGGCACTCCTGTGAAGACCTTGCTCCATAGGAGACCTCTCTCCCAAGGACAGAGGCTAGGTTGATTGTTTTGTAGTTCCCCAGATCTTTCTTGCCTTTCTTGAAAAGGGATGAGATATCTGCTATTTTCCAATTACTGAGGACCTTCCCTGCTCATGACAATCATAACAGTCAGTTGCCATGACACAATCAAATGACTGTCTAGTACTATGGATTCAAATATGTCCAGTAGAACATTAAATCTGTCCTCTTCTGCTCTGTTCCTGAGCAGAGTAGAGACCTGGGAGACCTGACAGCAGACCTTATACAGAAAGGATAAAGCAAGGAAATAATTGAGTACTTAAACCCTTTTTGTGCTCTTTGTCAGTAGGTCACCTGCTCCACGCAGTAGCAGTTCAGCATTTTTCTTGGTTTTTCTTTTGCTGCTGAGTACTTTGAAGCCCCTTTTGTTGCTCTTCACATCTTTCACCAGTTTAAATTCCAGATGATCACTAGCTTTCCGAAACCCATCTCTAAATGCCCGGAAGGCGACTCTAAAGACAACTCTACAAAACACATTAATAAATGCTTTTCTCCAGCCTGTTTAAAACACCTCTGATGTAATTTTAAACTTTGTTACAAAATAAGCTAGCTCGCTTTCTGCTCTGATAGTTTTTTGCACAGACATTTTCACTGATTTCTTATCAAATTATTCATTTGAGAGTGGTACAGAAAGGCACACATTTAGGTACTATTGCTCAATGGTGTAAATCCTATTATGCTGAAAAAAAAATACTGGCAAACTGAGTCTAAATTTTGTAATTTGATAACATACAGACAAGACTGTTTAATAAACTAACTAATACAGGATACATTTTTTAATGAAGGCAGCACAAGTAACAGATGATATATAAATGTATCTTTCTCGGTCTTAAACTTAGAAGTTTATAAACAGCTAATATTAAAGATACAACTGAGATGGCACAAGCTCATTTGAAAGATGTTCTTGCCTCCAAAGTGTAGTAAATAGATACTTAAAAAGCTGCAATGTAAAGTATCATGGGAAAAATATAGTGCCGTCCAAAAGCTGGCAAGTGTTTTGATATGGTTCCTAGAAAAGAGAATGTAGAGGCTCTTGATGGATTTCCTTTATGGCAATGCTAGCAATATTGTTGAGAGCTGTAATTGATGTATCAGTAAAATACAACCAAATTACCTTTTACAGAAGAATGTTAGAGCATTTTTTCAATCTTTACAAAACTCTTAGAAACACACATTTAAGTGAAGGAGTTTTGATGACACACTCAGTAATACCTATAGCCCTTATGGTTTTTTTGAGTAGTTTAGCCATTTCCATCTAAGCAGAACTTGTTGCCTGGAAAATTATAATATTTTTACTTATAAAACCAAAAACAAAACAAATACATTTTAAAATGTTTATGTTTTTGTAGTCTATTAATGAAGCAATGGGCAACTTTGTTAAAATATGAAAAAAAAATCACCAGTCAGCTGAACTGCACTAAAACTAGGCAGGCTGAAAATACAAAATACCATAACAGACTTTTCTGTTGAAATGTTCAACCCAGGATAAAATGATACTTTATAAAACATTTTGAATTTGTTCATTCCCATCTGCTCTTATAATTGAAAGTGTATCTACACCCTTGTCTTAAATATAGGTTTGAAAAGTTTGTGTCTATCCTAGCAGTTTTTTTTTTAGCTATTTAACTGTGCAAATAGTGGAGCACAAAAACTTTTTCATAATATTTGTCCTATCACTAATCCAAAGTCATTTATTAATTGTTAATTGCATTAAAATACATGCAGATTCTGTTGATCAGAAATTCTCCACACTTTCAGCACATGCTAATGATTTCTATTTATCTCAACGTTTATTCATCAGAGAGGAAGAACTACTATCAACACATAACAGCCAAGGGCAGGTTGATTCTTGAAGAAAGATGAAGGAAAAGTATATTGGTAGTAGAGATTCCATTTATAGCTAACCTTCTCTGCAACATTGCCCCATTCTGGTACGACAGTATGCTACAGATATTTTTAAGTAGGTCAGAATTCTGTCATAATAAATTAAAAAATGATATTTATACCTTATTGACAGTCATTCTTTCTTAACTATTTGGCGTTTAACGCAAGTAATTTTAAATGCTTTTTGGAAAGCTTACTCTAACAAAAGACTATTTTTGCAGAAGGTCCTTGGTAGCCCAGATGTGATGTTCTCAGGGGAGAAATCTTTTTACAGTCTGCATCTTCCATTGAGATGCATCTTCCATTGAAATCCATTAGCAGACACAAGAAAAATGGAGCTCCATGTTCTGTATTTCTCCATATCCTATCACTAACTATAAAATAACACCGCAGTATGACTGAGAGTAAAGGACACAAGTCTATGGAAGAGATTAAAAAGTAGCTGCGATGGTTGTTCCTGTCTAGACCAAAGAGTACTAAAGCACAAGGCTTTGCCTCTCCCACAGTTAACCATAACCTAGACCATAACCATGATCTCTGGCTGAGACTATAATAAGGATCTCCAAAAATGGATCAGATGAAAAAGTCATTTGTAGAGAAAGCCTGATTTTATTCTTAAACCTGTTTTTTTTAAAAAAAACAACTTTTGCTGTATCTTGAAGACAACTGTATCTTGAAGAACAGAGAGGTTATAAGCCTTATAGTCTTATAAGACTCCTTCTAATATTTACTAAAGCTTATGTAAAAACTTAATCCTCGAAATAAAGAGGACCATAAGAACATTCAAAAAGTATTTACTTTTGTTGAAATAACACGATTATTCAATACAAAATTATTCAATGCATCCAGTCACGTATTCATGCATATTCATTAATAATATAATGAATAATTGTAATTGTCCATAACAAATGTTTAGTCAGGACTTTTGATATTTTACTCAGAAACAGAAAATGTTTTGAAGAAGTCTGAGTAAATGGATTTGAATCAAACATATTTTATGTATTCCCCATATGGCTGTGCCATCTTCATCCCTTGAAATTTAGAAATTATTACACATTAAATTGTGAAAAATAGAAACATTTTTTTCTGACAAAATCTTCATTAATTATATCTAAAAAAAATGTAGAAGTGAATGTTTTCATTTAAAAGTATTTCTTAATATACAATTATTAAAGTAAGGTTAAAAAGGATGTTGGTTTATTTTGTACCTTGTGCATTTTTGTTCTTATGCTATATATTTTGTTTTACCTTCTTTCAATGAGCTTAAATGTTCTACCTGAAAAGACTAGTTAAGCGTGTGCAAATGGACAATCACTGCATCTGAAGTGCTGACTTACTAACTTAAGCACATGCTGTTCAGCTTCAGTCATGTACCTGTATCCCTCATCTTTGCTAACAGAGTCTCATTTATCACCATATGTAATATTACATTGCTCGTTTATTTAGTCAGAAACTTTCTTCACATAAATAAAAGTTGTGATATATTATTCCTGACTGTGTCTCCTTATCCAATGTCAAGCTCTCTTCTTTCTCCAGCTACCTCAAAGTTCCCTTCACAGTTTCATTCCTAGATTTTAACTCCTGCCCTCTCCCTCCCTCATTCATAGCCACAATCTCTACTTCCACCCTGATGACTTATCTGCTTTTGTTCTTCCATTCCAGTCTGTGTCTCTTCCCATTATATTCAAGTCAGATATCTTTCTCTTCCTAATGCTTTGGGAATCAGAAAAGAAGAGTGTTAATAAGTGCCCTAAAAAATATTTTCTTCTCTCACTTCCAATTCTCAACCTCCTTCCCTCTCACAGCAAGAGGAACAGAAATTGCAAGTTAGAACCTTTCAGTTCATTAAATACCCCAAATGTACTCAAAAGATATATCTGTAAACTAAAAATTTGGATGCTCACTTTTCAAAGGTCTTTTTTTTTTTTTCATTTAAGAGAAGACTTAAGAAAAAACTTCATTTAAGTCTTTTTCTTTTTTCTTTCATTTAAGACAAATATTACACACCTGCCCTTGTATTATATGTAACAAATAAGCAGAAAAAAGTATAGGTACATCCGACATGTAAACATAAAGCTAGTATAGATTCTGCAGCTGACTTTGAAAATGTACTTATTCATTTCCTGAACAATATGCTGATTCCAAAGAGCATTTAATGCAGCAGAGGTCTCTGCATCAAAAAGTAAGGTAAAGAGCAGCTGATGTGTGGGGTGAATCCAGGAGCTGAAAGAGAGAAAAGCTTTCTCGTCACATGTCATCTATGTCCACTCCTTGCATATCATCAACATTAGGATGCAGAACAAGGAGTGGGAACACTGTTACGACTTGCCCTCAGCTGACCCATAGGGGAGCAATTCAAATGAGTATCTGAGTTCTAAAACTTTATTTTTTTTAATAACAGATTCCCAGGATTCCAACTATTCTGTCTTTCTGTCATAACTTCACTCCTCTTCCCTCTGTTTTCCATTTTTCTTTCATATCTCCTCCATATCATGTTTCATTCAATGCATAGTTTTGCCAGAGAAGTCTCTTTGAAGCTTTCTGCCAAGCATGCAGGAGGGAAGGAACAGCAGCTGGAAGCACCACTGTCACTTTCAACCCGCACAAACTCAGGCCAAGCAAATTGCTCAGAGGATGCACTGCAGCGTGCAGGCTAAAGAAATTGCTTCATTGGCCATATGCTGCACAGACCTGCAATGAGGAGTTTATTAGCCTTTGCACATTTCCATACAAGTCAGCATACATCCGTCTTTTATCAGTGTTGCAGTGGGCCTTTTTTAAAGGGACTGTAGAATTTACTGTTTACACGTCATTGACAAAATTTTTTTGACGTAGCTGAACCACATATGGATTAGGATGGATTCATATTTTATATGAGTCTTATAAACAAGACACTGTTGAAAGGATCAGTTACTATGTAAGGAGAAACACTACTACAAGGATATTGATAACTCTCCCATTTAAAAATCTCACTGCTGATTTAAGAGGCAGTTCTTGGTTCCCATTCCACTCTGTTCTGACCACTCCTGCCCTGATGATTTTGAGATGCAAAATAAAGAATATGAGAAAAAAAATGGAAAGTTGAAACATATGAAAGTGATCAGCGTTCTCTGTACCCATATGCCTCAGAGATTTTTAATTGCCAGTGAGTGGTCTCAAGGAATTTCTGAAATTAATTATAGAAATGCATAGTCCCCTGAGAATTGAATGGTGATGTAAGTGCACTATCAGCTAGTTGAAAGAATAAAACTTTTTTCACATCATTTAAAAAAAAGTGCTATTCAGATAAATGTACTACTTCATTTAAATCTAAACAAATACAAAAAAAAAAGTAGAAAGATAAATAAATTAGTATGGTAATTAAGGTGAAAATAGAAAATCACAGTTGCTTATTGCCTCTCAAGTAAGATCATATATCTGATCTGTTAGAATCAATGCACAAAATTTTCTCTTTTTCTTTTTAAATCTTCATCTCCAAATCAGAGCCTTTACAATTGAGCTAACCATTCTCTCTTGTTACCTAGTGTTGGGTCTGCTATGTCTCAGGGTATCCTGTAGTCCTGATCTCTCAGAACCCTCAAATCAGAGGCTTTAGTGTAATATATTGTTTATCAAGACAGGTTATTTATTAGTTTAATATTTATTTAAGTTTTGACCAGAAGTTTGTCTGAATATAATTGAAAAGAGAAACATCAAAATATGAAATAAACTTTTTAATAATATATGAAATTACATTTAGTTTTTTTTTTTTCAAGCTAATTTGCTGTTTCTTAAGCATTTTTTTTTTTCAAGCTAATTTGCTGTTTATGCTTGGAGATGTAGCAAGCTCAGCATTGAATTCATTGAATTCAAATTGAATTCATACAATTCCTATTTTTACCAGTGATGTCTTTTGATCCTGAATTGTTACATCAGTAACTATTCTTTTGTTAACGATCACAGAATCACACAGAATCACAGAATAGTTGAGGTTGGAAGGGACCTTTAGACATCATCTAGTCCAACCACCCTGCTCAAGAAGGGACACCTAGAGAACAATCCCTCCTTTGGTAATCTATATGCTACTTCAATCATGACTTTTAGGTTTTATCAATCAGAAGCCCATTGCATGTGAAAAAAGGGTCTTTTTTTTTTTTTTTTTTTTTCCCAGTTGTGATAACTGTGAGGTTTTCTTTGGAGAAGGTAAACACAGTGCTGATCTGCATGCAAGTTCTATAGTTTTTCTTGGATCTAAATTACCTTTTGTTCCACAGGGAAGTTAAAACAAGAGGAAGAAAAAAATGTAGAAAGATGTGTGAGGTTTAACAGTACCAGTAGCTTCCTGGATTTTTTTTTTTTTTTTTTTAATTTTATTTTGGCTGCAATCACTAGACTATATTGGCTGCAATACTTGCAGATGGAAACTGAGTGCAGATGTTTCAACACAGGCTCCAGGTCTGCGAGTATTCACTCTTTTGTTGCAAATAGAGCAAATAGTTTTAATGTATCATCCAAGCTGAAGCTGAAAAAGTGCCACACACAAAAGATGTACATACATAAAAGATGCCTTTTGGGGACAGCTGGAATTCCACATACAAGCACACTTTCAATAGAAGAGGAAAATTATCTCTTGGTATCTCTGGACATCTATGTTTCTTAGAATTATACCCAGTGCTGTGATTTGTTTCAGTGTGGTGTTTGCCAGCTTGAGTCCCCCTAGAATCAATAGCAGCAGAAAGAATGGCAGCATCTAACACAAGACCAGTGGTATCTAACACAACACCAGTGGTATCTATCTGAACTTTTTCTCTACATGCATCCATGGCAATGGGAAGCTAACTGATGTGGTATGTCTTTCAGTGAGAACCATCACTGAAGAATTTCAGGGATCTCATCCTTGATGGTTTTACTTTTTATAGTGGTTGAATCTTTCATTTATTCTTTCATTCTAATTCATGATCAAAATGCTATAAACTGTTTGACTTTTGTTTTTGTAAGATTTATCACAGAGTCACAGATTATTTGAGGATGGAAGGGACCTCTATAGAGCATCTAGTCCAACTCCTCTGCTCAAGCAGGAACACCTAGAGCACAGGGTCGCATTCAGGCCGATTTTGAAGATCTCCAAAGGAGGAGACTCCACAACCTTGACTACATCCTGAGCAGCTGCACCAGGGCAAGCTCTCACCAAGGCAGAGAAAGGAAAGCAGGTGAGCTCGCTGAGCTACAGCTCTTCAGCCACAGCACTTTTCCAGGTCCAGGCCTCTTCAAAGGCAATGCACTCTGTCAAGTAAGTGTTCATCTTTTATAAATGGGATTCATAAGATGCCATCCTAAAACAAATTTGAATTATGGTCTCTTTCTTACCTTCTTCCAAGGACTATATTCATAAATTATTTGAAAGGGTTGTTTGTCTCACACAGTTACTTTTTTGTCTTGTTTAGGTCTTCCTAACTGTTTTCTGTCAGATACATAACAAAATAAATCCTTGAGAAATAAGAAGTTTCTAAGCATAAATTTTAGATGAAAATAATTAAAGATTTGATTGAATATGCAAGGCAATAAATGGCAAAATATGAGAAATGACAAGTTCTTTCAAATCAATGATTTTTGTTTGATTTTCTTGTGCTTGCGTATCTTAATCTTTGAAAACATTATACGTCCCTAGCTATTATTTAATGTTGTGTCTTTACTACATTAATATTTAAAGCAGCCAAAAAAGCTCTTGCATTTGAAATATTCATGATTCTGCTCTTTTATGTGAAACAAATTTCAAAGGAGGAATCCCTAATTCACTTATTAACTAATTCTCATGTCTTCTCACTTGCCTAAACAATTTATAATGGTTTTATCCATGAATCTGTGTCAAAGAGTAAATTTGGTAATGGCATTAAATTAACAAAGGGCGGGTAGATTTACATTTGGAAATGTGGCATTCTGTTCTGCTGTCTTTCTTATTAACACCAGAATAGCATGACTTTGAAAAGAAGTCATATTTTCAGGAAAAAAAAAATTGTACAAGGTTAATGTTTAACTGAATCATAATTAAATCTTACCTTTACTGTCCAAAATTATGCCTTAGTGTCTTTTTATAAAGAGTATTGCAACAACATTCTACATGTTTAAAGGGTTCATGAAGGATGCTCGTGAAACACAGGCAGTTCCCACCTTCAGATATAGAATGAGTCTGGAAAGATTAGAATTTACAGGAAAACAGAGGCAAAGCAGGGTTAGGTAATGAAAGCAGAGGGACACAATGGATATAAGAAATTGCAAGAGCAGGGAATTGGTTAAGACAGAATCTGCTGTTTGTTCAACAGCTCTAGGAAGTGGAAACTTCTCTCAAGGATGGATACAAAGGTACAATTTTTAGCATGCAAGTCCACTGCTGTTTTGCTGGAAAGCCTATTCCAAGGAATAGCTAAGAAGCAGAGTTTGCACATCCATTCAGCTCTTTGGTTGCAACCCTGATGGGAGGAGTACCCACTTTCTTTTGATACGAACACAACAGTAAATGAGTAGAAATTCTGAGACTACCAAATCGTTTCACATGGACAGTGAACAGCTGCTTGTCACTTTTGGTCACTACTGCTCTGATCTGCATTTATGCTAGTGATGGAGGCAAGTTAAGCTCAAATCCAGCTTGCTTTGGTTTTCATTTTCAGATGAAGCTTGTGAAATTTACTCTGTCTGCTTTTCAGATGAGCATCACAAGAGACTGCTAACAATCTGTGGAAGATTTTCCTCCAGCAATCTAAATTTGAGCCTGTGGCAGACTCTTCAGGCTCTTTTGTTGGCAGTATCAGAGATGCTTCTGTTTTTGCCACTTAATTAACTGTTGATGGACCATCTGGGCAGCTCGGTCTTTACGCATGCTATTTTCTTTTGTTCACCTTGGGGATGTATAAGCTAGGCATATTCACTTGTCTGAATAAGTTCTTGGTGTAAATATCCCTTTTGACCAATGTATAAGCAGTACTTCTAATGCCATATTGCACCAAAAATCAATCTGCTATGTTACCTAATCTGTATGTATATATATAGACATTAAGAAAGGCAGAAATCCTCACTATAATATTCCACTGATTTTTTTTCATTTGTTATTATAGGATTTCAGGAAAAGGCAAAAGTTCAAAAGCTTTTTAAAGAGGAAGAAAAGGAGATGTATAGCTCAAAACATTTAATTGCATAAAAACAAGTTACTATGTAAAACCTCCTTTGTGCCTAGAGTATAATAATATTACGACTTATTATAATAATGTTTCATTTTTACAGTAGCTCTTCCAGAATGGCATAGTGTGTGTATTCCAAAGACAGTGGAATATTATTGTATGGGTTTTAGTAGAAATACCAAATCAGAGAGCATTTATTGTCCAGTTTTCAAATAATGTCCTCTAATTCTGGATTCCAAATTTTGAACATATTAACAATTATGCAAAATTTCAGAGGTGAGCAGCTAAAGCAAATGAGGAGTGTGGAACTCAACTCCTGTCAAAAAGCTTGGGAAGAAATGCAGGACCTACAGAAGGTAAAAAGAATATTGCCAGTGGAACTGAAGTTTTACACTGTCTGTGCAAAGCCAGGTAGTTAAGAAGTGAGAT
Source organism: Nothocercus julius (assembly GCA_013398735.1). NCBI lineage: Eukaryota > Metazoa > Chordata > Aves > Tinamiformes > Tinamidae > Nothocercus > Nothocercus julius. The sequence continues at coordinate 9,371,241 of VZSV01000013.1, read as the reverse complement.
CAAAATATCGGTCTGATCTACTGTGTCTGCTACAAAGAAGGCCAACTCTGTGAACAAAAGCACAGTTAAGATTGGTCCTTGTATTTGAATATTCACAAGACAAAATTAATGATTAAAAATATACTTTGAATATTACTCTGAAACCCTGATACAATGAGATTTTAAGAATTATTTCTTTTATAAAAACCAGAATCTGTCTTATATGGTATCTCATGACTTTGTCTCATAACTCTGTCTCCTATCTTTGAAAATTGAGGTATGAAGGGTTTTTCTTTCTTTCTTTTTTTAAGTTTAAGTTCCTAGGTGGAGAAGATTTTTTTGTCCTCTGAAGATTTAAACCACCCAGTTGGTCAAGAGTACTTTAAAATACTATTCAGACCATATATGCAATTCATTCTTTAATAGATAAGGGTTTAATAAATAGTCATTTAATCTGTGCATTCACAGTGGAAGACTCAAAAAAGTCAAAATTTTTTTTTCATGTACTTCTGTAACTATTCCATAAGATCCCCCCCTTCACCTTCCCACTGAAAATGGGGTCAGTTGCAGTTTTGCATGCCCTTGGCATATTTCTTTTAAAATTACACAGGCTTGTAGATCTTCCATTTCCACATTCATGTATACCTTTTCTGTTGGAATAAATTCATCTATAGTTTAGAGGTGATGTCTCCAGTTTGGCCAACGTTCTCTCACATCTGCAAGCAGGTGTTTGGCAAAAACAGTGCTCATTTTAAATCCCTTGTGAGACATCTGAATGCCACATTTTTGTTAGCACATCCATGAATGTTTTAAAATCATGTGGATTGTGGTAAGAAATACTTTATAGTTTCAGCAGAGTAACACCTGCAGGTATTGGTTGTTTTGTACACTCATTTCTGTGAGAAGGCAAGTTACAGAGTTAATAAGAAAATTGATCTTTTTATTATTAAGTAGTGAGACCCAGGGATTATGTGATACTGAAAGTACTCAGAGAAACATGGCAGAATTTGTTTATTTCAAAATAGATTATTCCAGAGTTATGGACAGGAGATTTAGATTTTTTTCCTGCCTTTTTATGAAGATGATTCATTGCAAAGAAGAAAAAAGTTTTAGAACTGAAAGATGACTGAAGAGTCTGAAGTAGAATTTAGGACAAAATTCTTTTTCTAAAAATGGAGATTATGCTTAAATTGTCAGGTAATTTTAAAATTATCCAAGTTCTTGTGGATTCTACAACTGAAGACATTTAAGTTTTCCTTAGTTCCTGAAAAGACTACTATTGACAACTCATAGAAATATTTCAGTCTTAATAAGGTGGGCAGCTCTGTACAACTGGGCTCCATAAATAGTCACATTTCTCTTCTGTATTTCTGTTATCCTGTATATCATCACCATTTCCAAAATGTAATACCATATGAAATATAGTTTAAATTGCCATTTGCCTTTTATAAAATGTTATGTAATATGTCATGTCTTATAGATAGATCTCTTGCCCATGAAGTGATTCCACACATTCAACATGAGTTGAATTCTCTCTTTGAAGAGACAAAAGGACCACCATAGCACATAGCATATCTTAAATTGCAAGGAGTGTTCTCCATGATACCTGTGAAATCACATAAATCTGCAAAATAGGAATTGTGCTGTAGTGGAGGAAGAATGGAGAAGATGAAATTAAACAAAGGGCAACTCCTAACTGAAGGATTTTACTTTGTCCCAAGGACTAGTGAGGTATTTTAATCCCTTATAGTATAATCTAAAATATGGAAGCAATTATAACCATAGAAATTGAAAAATAGACATTCCACAAATTACTAAGTCATTCTCTGACTAGGTGCTTCTCTCTGTCTTTGAACAAGACCACTCTAAAATGTTTTTTGCAATGTCAATTTTCTACAGAAGAGAATAACCCTGCTCTGAATAGGTCATGATCTACCTGCTAAAATATCTCCTACTGCTAAAACAATGAGAAAATTGAATTTCCATAAATTTAGGTAAACCCAGGGTCTTTGTTGAAAAGAGGTACCATATCCAAAGTTTATATGTATATGTAAATGAGTCTATTACAGTCTTATTTTCTGCATATTGATATCTTTTAAAAGGTTGTATGCATCCTACACAATTCTATACAAGAAAAGTTATAGCTACGTACCTTTAGTAAAGCATTTACGTTTCTGAGTCCCAAGAAAATTTTGGAGCTACTGCGAAGTTTCAGCTCTATGGCAATATCACTACTACCTATCATGGATGTGCAGTGCTTACAACACCAGGTTATGGGGCAAGAAGGAAGTTATACTGTCCCTCAACATTCCTTGTAAACCCACAGCTAAAAAAAGGTCTCTTATTTGGGGTACAGGAAGATGCCTGACAGATATTGTCCCTGATATAGGACAATAAACAATATTTCCTTTGAGGTGTCATGCTGATATTTTCATTCTCATTCTAATAGGCTAATTCTCTGTACACATAGTGCTCTGGATTCTGTCCAGTCAGAGGAGCCTAGAAACTGGTCATTGATTGAATGCACCTAACTTAAAGGATCTAAATCCTTTATTGCATTTATCCCTCTCTCAGCACAAAACACAGAACATTTGATTACATGGTACTTTGGCTGCTTGATGTTGGGATTCCAAAGTCCAATTAAATACAATGGTATACTTAACTGAAGTCCTCAGTCTTACTGAAACAACAGAAAACTATTGAGAGTAGAAGTTATAAACTGTTTGCAGTAAATAGGGAACTTTCTGTACCTGTCTAATTCATTGGCTCAGTATTTCCTTTAAGCCTATCTGTAAACAGATCTTCCTTCTTTCTTAAAATAATTTCTAATATGTTTTCTGTATCAGGAAACATTTCCATCTATTTTCATATTAATGAATTAAATAATATGTAAAGTTTTTTGGGATATCATTCATAAGACACATTAAAAATTGAAATCACATTGTAATAACAGTAAATGAAAAGAAAACAAGGAATATTAATTTAGCATTAATATTTTATAAGAACAGGTAGATCCTCACTAAAAAAAATCCTAGGCATAAATTAACAAAAAATAAAAAAGAGACTAAAAAAAAAAGGGAAGATGTCATTTTGAATGTCTCTGCAAAGCAAAGATCAGATTGCAGAACCAGGGAATTTCATTAGACGTAATCTGCTATTATTTAGACATTAATTAGGAAAATTTTCTCCTTTCCCAGTTGACTTCTTCTAATATAATTTGAATTATTTTTAACATTGGTAGCTTTCAGTGAAGTCAATGGTATTTGCATAAGTACATTTCTATTAGAGACTCTAAATCAAAATAAGAGAACTTTCTGTCTGTTCTAGAAGTAGCAACACAGAATATTTTTACAATTTTCAAGCTCTGTGCCTAAGATTAAAAATTTCCTCTCTTTGAAAGGTATCAGGTTGCTGATAGAATTACCTATGATGGCAACTTAGTTTAGAATCAATAAGGGATACTTATTTTAGTTTTATGTGGATTAAAGTATTTATTAATCTCACATTAACTGTGGCATTATTCTGCACTATATTAGACTTGCATTAATAAACAAGTCATTTGTAGTGGTCCTAACCAGAAGAATTGTATGTCAAGGAGTTAGTGATCCACATAACAGTTGACCTGAGTAGATCCAGGCATGTACTCTATTGTACTGTACTAAACAAATCCCTTGACCTTCAGGACTGTACTGCATATACTTCTTGACGTAGGATGAATTTTTGCAGCTAACTGTAGTGTAAAAGGCTGGAGGGGTCACCCCTTTGGGATCACTGATGATGTCACTGACACGTCCTTTCCTTTATCTTGAAGTGAAGCAACATGTTTTCCTACTATGACACAGCACTTCTATGAAAACCTTAGGTAAAAATCCTAAACATAACAATATTGGAGAACATCACTGCAGACAGGATCCACACACCATACCATGACCTGAGAGGAGGTCCTTCTGATGCTGTGTCACCTCCCAGAAAAGACAAAAGATTTTATAATACGTTATTATCTTTTCTGGGATATTAATACAACAGTATATGTCTTGAGAGAGTTTCTGCCTTTCTTGTGGTATTTTGAAAGAACCAGCACATCCTCATGTAAAACGTCATTGAAAACAGTCTTTTCCTTTTTTTTTTCCTTGTTGCATTTTCTTGTTCCTCCTAAATCCTTTCAGGTGATTTTCATTGTATTTCATATGTTTATTTCATCCTAAGGCATTCTATGGCCATTCTGAACTGTGATCACTGTGATCTTTCAGTGATCACCGGTATACATACTCTATCCTTAAAATAGCACACCTCTAAAGTTCTAAATGTTCAACCTAACTAAGAATTTCTGCTTTTCTTTATTACCATTTATTATTTGTATTAATATAGTCTGTGAGTAGCTTAAGACAGGTAGAAGATTTGATAGCTTAAACCTTAACTAATCTTACAGGCCACAAGGGAGTTTTGAGGAGAAAGAGAGAATTTAGCATATTTTGAAAACAGAAATGATGGATAAGCCACAGAAATAGAGTCATTCAGTAAAGCGTTAGCAATAAAGAATGACATCTGATCCTTCTCATCCTGCTTGGAAGGGGAGAAATTTAATCCTGAAATTTGATCCTCACAAGCAAACTTCACTTACTGGCTTTTTTATAGCCTCCCTCAATGTAGCACCATTCTATAGAAGAGTAAGCCTTGTAGGCAAAGATCAATCGCAGAATGAGGACAGTCCGATAGAGGTTTGTTAAAGCAATTTCAGATCCTGTAAGAAAGCAAAAGAAAGAAAGAAAGAAACAAACAAACAAAACAACTAGCTATTATTTTTTTTTGAGTCTTTCATCATATTAGAATACAATAAATGTTAGATAATAAGACCCCACTAGATCCAAAAAATATACAAGTCTCTCAAGTATGTTTGTTATACTTTTGAAGAACTCAAATACCATAAACTTTCCATTGACACTACTGGAGCTGTAGTCTCTGAAACTGAAGAGGTTTCTGGCTGTAATGTTCACCTAATCTTTATCCATAGTATTCTGTTAAAATTGAGTCTTTTGCTTTCCCACATATACAGAAGGGCTAGTATTCATTTTTATGTAAGATTGGCTCAGCTTGCCCCTCCTATTCCCTCTTCGCTTAGCCACTGAAGTGTTAAACCTGCTAAATAAAATAAAACATTCTTGGTACTTGTTGCTATAACAAGATTTTTTTTTCTTAATACCCAGGAGGAGAAGAAAGAGACAAAAGAAAAAGACAATTTCATGAAAAAAGATGTATTATTGGATATGGCTTTCTCTTTACAGTTCTTACAAGGTTATGAATGTTATACTGGAAAGATTCCAAAAGACAAGGAATAACCTGGAGTTGGCAAGTAATTACTTCTTCACAAGTACTTTTTGCATTTAATGCATGCTTGCACAGATAGTAATTACTCAAAGTTTTTTACTAAAGAACTACTTTTTCTCATGATCTTAGGCACACTGTGTTCCTAAAGATACTAGTCTCATTCTGATATCTTAGGTATAAAACTGAATTTAGGAAGACAGGTACCTCTAGAGTATGTCTGTCTTTGCTTATTGAATGTGCCTATTTTTCTCCATTAATGACAGAAATTGCTTAGAGTTTCTAGACTCAGAAGCAACAGGTTATGGTTAAGTAACAAAATTAGGTAAGGGAAAACTAAAAAAGAAAAAAAAAATGAAAGGAAGGAAGGAAGGAAGGAAGGAAGTCTCGCTTTTCCTGACTTTTTTTCTTGCACTTACTAAAGTGAAGATTTTTTTTCCCCCAAGCAAAGAAATACATCATCTAAAATTAAATACTTAAATAACTATCACTTTAATAAAATTAAATATTTAACACCTCTGTTAAATACTGTCCCGATCCGGTGTCGGGGAGGTTTCGATACGATCCCAAGAGCGAGATTAAGACGCAAACGAGGTCAAATGCCATACAACCTTGTAAGCTTTATTCTCATAAGCACGATAGGACAGAGGGAAGAAGAAGGAAAAAGGAGGAAAAGCAAGCAATCAGGAGAGATGCAGCGAAATTATAGTTACCACCACCACCAGTGCAGCTAAGTGTCGTTGGCTCTGCTTCGGTGCAGGTACAGGTGTCTCGGTGCCTCGGTGCAGGTGATGTTCAGGGAAAGAAGCCGTCCGTGCGCCCCGGAAGAAGCTGCCGCCCGGTGGGGGAATATGCAGTTCTTTTATGTCCCCATTCTTGAAGTGTCCGCCCCCTTTCGCCAGCTCGAGTGCAAGCGCTGCTCTGTAGACACTGCTGAGCATTGTTTTTTTGGTCTTGTGCTGAGCTCAGAATCTTCCCAGAGACAGGATGCCAAGGCCAAGAAGTAGATAAAACACCTCGAGCTGATATCACAGTCTTCCCAGAGCCAAGGCCAAGAAGCCCTAAATGGTATGGCAACAATGTCGAGACAAACACAATCCACAACAGTCTCTTACAAATACTTATGAAAAAAACACCATACTCATGATATTTACGATACTTACTTACTTAAAAACAAATATTTATGATAAAAAACAAAACAAAACAAAACAAAACTGTTTTTTTCTGTTGTGTCAGTTCCTTTCACGTGTCATTCAGTATTGCGTATCAGTCATCTTTAAATTATGTGATAAAATGCTCAGGCTTGTCTAAACTAAATTCATGCCAGGTGTACTGCTTAGAAATTAGACATTTAACAGAAATAATATAGAACTGTAGCTTTTTATTTTGTTTTGATTTGTTCTTCTTGACATTAAGCTCTCTAAATATATTTGATGTTGGTCTTACAGAATTGCTGGCTGGTTTTCAATGCTTTATTTTAATGGAAGGCTAACTCAGTGAAAAATAAAGGGCTCAACTCAGTAGAAAATTCTATTTGAAAGAACTAATTCATTTTCTGTGCATATCATATTAGCTTACTATAGACTTTATAAACCATTTTTTAATACAAATGAACTAGAGGAAATGCAATGCAAATCAAGTCTAGGATTTAAACCTTTGTAGATTTAAAAAATGCATCTAAATAAGAGCCTTATTATTCTGATGCATAAAAAGTATCACAATAATGATAGAGGTATAAAAATAGGAGTGTTGTAAGAATTTGTATGATATATTTGCAGAGTAAATTCATTGAATTTCAGAGAGATGTTACAAAGAAAGAGTTACGAGAATGTTTTTACATAATTCACCAACATGCAATACATTTTCTTAAACATGGAGACAAACATAGTACTAATGCATAGGCTTTAAATGCAAGTTAAAGGCTTGCAGCACACTTACTTTATTTGTTAGAAGTCTGTTTGGGATCTGTCATACATGCATAATATAGTTATTCATCAAACAAAAATATATAATTTCTTATTTACACAAATTTTATTTGTTTTTCAAATTAATGAACAGTTTAGTACATGAGGCTATGTCAAACTATATTTGTATATGCTTCACTTGTAGTGAAACCCTTTTGTGTCTGCAGAGAAACAGATATTATATTAAAGAGGGAAAATCCTTGGTATCTACATAGCTGTCCACAAACTAGGATAAACCCATGACTCAACTACATGGCTTTCTAGCAGACATAGGAAGTAAATAAACTTGCAGTAATTTATCTCAGTTGCAAGGAGTTTTTTTTTCTCTCTCTGATATGTTAAAAAGAAGTACATAAGCATAATAATAACAGTCTAGTAACTCTCCTTGTCTCTTATAAACACTTAAAAACAATTTAATAATTGCCTACAAAAAACTTTGCTATTTTAATTTATTTTTTTCAGAAAGCAACACACTAGCATGCATAGGGCACATGGCAGAACTGAAATAGTCCTACATGCAGTCCTGAGCTTCCCAGACAGAAAGGAAATTGTTTTCTTCTAGAACCTGGTCTACAAACATCCTGTGTATTCCTACTCTCCCCTGCTTTCCTTATAGATAGTTAAGTATAGTACTTACAGGGCTAAGAAGGAAAAAAAAATAGTTTTATTTAAGATAAACAATGATCTTATTTAAGATAAATAAAGATAACATTGATCTATTGTTTTTTTTTTTAAAGTTGTTTATCATAAAATAGATGGGCTTGAATTCTCTTTGATTATACTAATGCTTTCAAGTATCCATATGGAGAGTCATGTTACAGTGTAGGAAAAGCAAATAACAGCAAGAATAATTTGCAATGAAAAGAGTAAAAGCCATTTTGTAAAGAATTGCATTTTTTTGCATTTCTTCACTGCATATAATTTTTCAAAGAACAAGCTTTAACTTAAAGAAAATCTAGAATGCACACTTTGTAAAGAAAATCTAAACATCCATTCTACTTCAGCATAAATTTTAAAAATTATGAATAAAGCCAGACCAAATCTTAAGATAGACTTTTTTTTTTTCCCTACTATCCTCAAAATTTACTCTGAGCCTACAGTGTATTTGTACATATAGTGGTACATATACATTGGAATATGAACCAGGTTTTCATACATTCACCAAATGGTTTGTGTATGAACATCCTATATCATTTGATGTTTGTATTGTAGTGCTGGGCTGCAGTGTGACAAAGTATGGGATATACTTTCTTCTTTATGTGTTGCCGTTGCTATTTTAGTTCTGATTTACAACACTGGGAGTGGAATTGAGAAATAAATAAAGCTAATATGACTTAAAATCTTGACATACTATGCTTATACATCCTTAGGCAGCAGTCAGTTGCTGTAAACTATCCATCATACCATAAACCACTGAAATAAATTATATTTTGATATTTCATTGTTTAATGTTGACCAAAAACTCATTTGTCTTACTCTTAATTCCTTCTAGACTCAATTGTATTTGTTTAAAAGTAGAGTTCCCTATTTTGTTTTTTGTGTTTAAAGAACATAAAGATGTTATATAACATCTTTATAAAGAATATAAAGAATATAAAAATGTTTAAGAGATGATTGAACAAATTTATTTCTTGTTTCAATTAGATGAAACAATATTCAGCTGAAGTATTGTAAGACTCTTTTTTTTTTATAAAATCTCTTTTAAAAGAATAAAAAGAATTTTAGAATTCAGGTTTGGTTTAATTTGAAGTATATGTCATTTGTAAGAAGATTTACCTGACACCACAGAGATAAAATGTGAAGGTAGATTTAAGGGTTATTAGTATTATCCTCAGCTCCCTCAGAGATGTCAATAAAGAATAGATTTAGCAGAGCACTTTGGTTTTGGATCACCTTTCTATAGAATATTGAGTATATATACATGTATAATGCCCCACTGTAGAAACCTTTCTCCAACACCCAGATAAACCTGGAAGTCCTGAAAATCCAGACATTACTGATATTTTATGTCCTACTGCACAGTTGCCTTGTGCCTCTGAGACAGTTCAGAGCATTCACGGTCTTAAAATAGCTGAGCTCTCTAATGACTAATACCTAATCTCACAAAGGGTCCAAAAATGAATGTTCTTCTGCCAAAAGTAATCCAATCTAGTGCCTATTCCTATTCTCAGAGCACATCTAAGACTTTAAGTTTGCTACAGAATTAAAAAAAAAAAAAAAAAAAAAAAAAAAAGCTAAGAGCTTTTTTTGCCTACAGCTAGTTTCTTTTAAAATACATCAGTAGGAGGTAAATAGTAGCACGATAATTGGAGCACTTAACTTGGGCATTCCAAGCCATGGGTCAATCTGCTTAAGTATTCTAACTTCCTTTAAAGATTGACTTATTTATCAGGCTACACGTTGATATAATGAGACCTTCTAGGGACCGAGAGAAAGAGAGTATCTTTTATGTCTTTTCTCACATTTCCTTTCCAAAAAAAGTTGCATTTTCTTTTCAGTGTAAAGTAACAAATATGTTTTCCCTTTTTTATTAAAATAAAAAGACTTTTTTTTTCTTTCCTTTCAATTTTTTTTTTCTTTCCTTTCAAATGGGTTTCCTTAGTTCTTCTAGCAGGTGCTTCCTCTGATGTATTTGCAGATGCTGATAATTTTCATTCTGAGTTAACTTGATTTTTGTGTTGATCATAGGCTGAGTATATCAAAGAGCTTACTAAAATTTAGAATTAAATATCATTGCTAAATATGTTGCTAAATATGCATTTTAGGCAGATCATTAATCAAAAGACTTTATGTTTACTGGCATCAAGAACACTGATAATGCTATATAGGAAGGTATCATAAATATTTGATGATGCAATCAAATATTTAAAGTGGATTGAATGATTCAGAATATTGATGAAGGTGTATGAAGCCTTTCATCACGAAGTTATTCCTCTAGATATGATCATGTCAATAAGAAAATGACATTCTTAACATATAAGAACTTTTCCCTTTCCTTAGTGACTGGCACTGGGTTTTCAGGAGCCAGTGGCAAAACTGGTATCAAAGATACGGCACCTGTAGTGCATTATGCTCACATAAATTAATTCTAATTTTCATCGTGCTTTGAGGACAGAAAATGGTTTGATAAGAGTAGGTATATTTAGGTAATAGTTGTGCTGGATTTGCTGAGCGTGACAAATTTCACTTACATCAGATGTAAAAATAACAACTATTTCATTGTGGTATAGCTCTCATTTTATTTCATATTCTTTTTTTTTTTTAAGGGGACTATTTGTTGAAATTACTGCTTTGAGACCATTTTTATTTCAGGAAATAGGAATTAGGAATAAATAGGAGGCTGTGTTTGTTGTCTCTTAAAAGGCAAACATACACACACAAAAAGAAATGCTATAATATTTCATGTCCCAGAAATATTTGATTACTACAGTAAATTCAAATTTAGCAACAGATATATATTATCTAGACCAGGTCTAACTGTCTTTCTTTTTTTTTTTTTTTTCCTCTTCTTCCCCATTCTAATCTTTGGCAAACAAAATCCATAGATATGTAGGATTAATTTATTTTTGTAGACAATATAAGGTTGAATATTTTCTGATTTTTCTAAAACAGTTTGGCTGATATTTAAAGAAATGCTAGTGACAGTTAAACACTTTAGTCCTATTTATTAAGGAATAGTTGTGTTCACAGAAAATTGTTGAAATTTAAAAATATTTTCAGACTATCATTTTAAAAGTAGAGAAAATACCCTCCTATTATTTCAAGAACTTTAATTTAAAGTTTTATTGATTTTTCACATACTCAGAAGAAAAATAAAGGAAAACAGAGTTTCAAAAACAAATATCAAAACCAAATGTCTGTAGACTTACAGCAGATAACAAATAAACAAAAAATATTAATGACCTTTGATGTAATTTACTAAACTGTGACACAGCTGGAAACACTGAAGAAAATACTCATAAGCAAACCTTTTGGTAAATACAAATTCTATATAAGAAAGAAAAGAAATAGAATGCTTTGAAAACCCATTAAAATACACAGTGTGAAATAATACAAAAAATAAAAGAGACAACATAATACAGTAGTCTGAAATCAGCATGTTGTATGGGAAATTAATAGAGATCACATCAGCCAAATTTCTCTTTATAAATAGGAAATTAAATTTCATAAATGCTATTGAAAATATCCCGTGAACATGGATGTCTTGGTCTTACTGCAGAAATCTTATTACTAAATTGCATATTTAACAAAGTCTAATCAATATCTTTTTTTTTTTTTTTTTTTTCTGAAAATGATATTTTTAAGAGTTAACAGAGTTCCCATGCCAAATCTCACTGAGTTTCATTAGACATTTGAAATAACTGGAAAAGTTATTGGACAATATGTCCAAATTATGACCAAAATATTCAATTAAATTATTCTAAAAAAATGTCTGTGGAAATGGACAGGAAGAGGAGGATTTGACTGTAAGCTTTGTTTTAAAATATGGAGGAATATGGTGCCTAGTTTTAACGTCTAATAAGTGTAAATTTTGTTTTAAATTTATATTCTTAAATTATTTCCTAGGCTAGTCTAAATCTTGCAATATTTATAACCATGTATCCCTGGACACAACTTCAAGGATGAGAATGTAAGTACAGTGGTAATCTGGTTCTACATCTCTGTATCTCAGTGGATTCATAATGCTGCACAAGTCTTTAAGCTTAAATTGTCATTCTGCAGATCACTCTGTGTAGGATATATCTGGATGTCACAATACAGGCTGGCACGGATCTAGCTAAAGTACTTTAGATATCAAAAGCAATACAGACATTTTAAGTTTAGGATTAATGTACTGCACTTATCTGTGAAGCATGGGAGCTCTGCAAAGCTCTGCACTGTCTCCTATAGCTTTTTCTCATTGTTCGGTTTAGGACAAAGTAGATAGGTTCGGAACTGGAGAAAGAAAGAAATGCAGACTGAGAAAATGCTTTCTGATATTTGAAATCAAAGTTGTTGCTCAATGAGCACAATAAATCTAGTGCCAGAACATCCAGATGCCTCTGAACATCCCTTTTAGTCAGTCTGTACTTTCACAGCAGCTGTATGTTCAGGATTCCTGGAGAGTTATTTTGAAGCTATTGTTCCTACTAACCTAAAAAGACATCCAAAAATACTGCAGAAATTCCCCAAAGTTATGGCTACCTATTGAGTCATAAAGAGCTCATAAGTAAGCTTAGTAGAGACAGAGATATGTCAATAATATCTTACATACAAAAATATTGAAATGACTAGATTAAAAAAATGGAAGCTGAAAAAGAATCAACATAAAGCAGGGACAAATTTTGCTTTTTTTTCTTCTATTGATTTTCATGCCAAGCACAGAAAGAAGAGCTTTCTTAAAATTCTTCAAACAAGAAAGGGTAAGAAGAGGGATAAAGAAATGAAAATTCTCCTTATGTAAGTAGCATTCCTGAAAAAAAGCTTTAATGCTAAAAAAAAATCATTACTTGCAAAAAATCTCACAAGTCAAAGGCTTTTCTTGTCAAATGAGAGATTAATTCAAAGACACAAAAAAGAGGGGCAGAGGAACACTCTAAATGTTAGATTAGAAAAGGAGCTTAAGCACCTAACTTAGCGCAGTACCTAACTTTTAGGCACTCTGAAGGGTCCAATGATGAGCTACATCCTTCCTCACCAAGCGGCTCTCCATCATCTATCAGAAGTCCTGGTCAACAGGGGAGGTCCAAGACAACTGGAGACTTGCCAATGTGATGCTCATCTACAAGAAGGAAGATGCAGGGAAATACAGGCCTGTCAGCCTGACCTTGGTATCGGGGAAAGTTATGGAGCAGACCATCTTGAGGGCAATCACACAGCTTATGCATGACAACCATGGGATCAGGCCCAGCCAACATGGGTTCATGAAAGACAGGTCCTGCTTGACCAATCTGATTTCCTTCTACAACATGCTTAGTGAATGAGGAAAGGCTGTGGACGTGGTCTGCTTGGTCTACTTAGACTTCAGTAAGGCCTTTAACACAGTCTCCCACTGCCTTCTACTGGAGAAGCTGGCAGCTCATGGCTTAGACAGGTGGACTCTTTGCTAGGTGAACAACTGACTGGATATTTGGGCCCTGAGAGTGGCGGTGAATGGAGTTAAATCCAGGTGGTAACCCATCAGGAGTGATGTTCCTCAAGGATCAATGTTGGTCCTCTTTAATATCTTTACGGATAATCTAGATGAGGGGATTGACAGCACCACCAGCAACTTTGCAGATGACACCAACCTGGGAAGAAGAGTTGATCTGCTTGAGAGTAGGAAGGCTCTGCGGAGAATCTGGACAGGCTGGATTGATAGGTCAAGACCAACTGTATGAGGTTCAACAAGGTCAAGTGCTGGGTCCTGCACTTCGGTCACAAAAACAACATGCAATGCTCCAGGCTTGGGGCAGAGTGGCTGGAGAGCTGCATGGCAGAAAAGGATCTGGGAGTGTTGGTTGATAGCCAGCATGAGCCATCATTGTGCCCAGGTAGCCAAGAAGAGTAATGGCCTCCTGGCTTGTATCAGGAACAGCGTAGCCAGCAGGTCTAAAGAAGTGATTGTCACCCTGTACTCCACACTCATACGGCTATGCCTTAAATAGTGTATTCAGTTTTGGGCCCCTCACTACAAGGACATTGAGGTGCTGGAGCTTGTCCAAAGAAGGGCAATGAAGCTTGTGAAGGAGCTGGAGCACAGACCTTATGAGGAGAAGCTGAGGGACTTCTCTTTATTTAGTCTGGAGAAGAGAAGGCTCAGGGGAGACCTTTTTGCTTTCTACAACTACCTGAAAGGAGGTTGTAGTGAGGTAGGGGTCAATCCCTTTCCAGAATAACTACCAAAAATAGGACAAGAGAAACGGCCTCAAGTTGCGCCAAGGGAAGTTCAGGTTAGACATTAGGAAGAATTTCTACATGGAAAGAGTGGTAAAGCATTGGAACTGGTTGCCCAGGGAAGTGGTGGAGACAACAGCCCTGGCAGTCTTCAAGAAATGTGTAGATTTACACTTAGGGACATTTATGTAGTTTCCAACTACAACAATATGATTCTAGGCAGGGTGTGTGTGGGGGTAAGTTAGAAGCCAGACCTTCTAAAACTAGCCTCAATCTCCTTATGCCAACCCGTCATCCCTTAAAAGGATTTTAGCAGGGCATAAAGTTCTATCCCACTGGCACTTCTTCCACAGGGAGGAAACCTTCAACGAAAGAGTAGCTGTCTTTTTTTTTACATCAAGACTGGGAATAGAATACAAATCAAATTCATTCTTAAAAATAAATAAATAAATAAATAAAGATCAGAGTAGGCCGATGAATGTTTAGAAAAAGAAGGAAAAAGAAACTTGAATATAGGTTGAAAAGCATGGTACTCTAAAGCAGAAAAAGAAAATATATATAGGGAAAAATTGTCATCTTATGGCTGATTTTGGATTTTCAAAATAAAAGCACCTCTAGTAGATGGTGGTAGATGGCACTCCGCTTGAAAGTTTTCATTGGGTCATTCTCAAGATGATAAAGGTTTGAATCTCTTCACTCCAAGAAAGTACTGAAAGCAGGAATCTCAGCTTCCTGGGTGATATAGACAATGGCCTCACCATTTCCTTTTACTTCAGCATTACAGTAATGTGAAATTAAACTTCAGTTCTTGCTTAAACACGTAAAAGGCAACAGCCCTTCAGACAAAATTCCAGACAAAAGGTGCTTATATACGAGCCTGAAATCAGGCAGCAGCTTTACAAAAACTCTGAGTTATACAAGCTACAGCCTGTTTCTAAAATGCTCAAGCCTTTTTGCCCTATCCTTAGCCATTCCCTCTCTGCTGTTATAGGTATGACTCAGTTTGGGCCGTTAAAGCTGTTTAATTCTCATGTAAAACCTCACTGTCACTTACACTTTGGAGTTATGTGGCACTGTACCTGATGTTTCTTTTCAGTCAGACATAGGTATATTCAGTGTATATATTTTTTGCTTTGCATTTCCAAGCCACCTGTTAATCAGAGCTTTATGATGCTGCATTCACTGTGAAACAGCAGAATCAAAACTAATCAATCTGCTATACATACAGCACAGAGGATTTCACAACACTATGTTCACTGAAGTTTAAAAATAATCTATAATGCAAAAAATAGTAAAGTTTTAGGAGCTTGTTTTCTTCTTCAGTACTTAGTATAATCCCCAAATTTATGTATTTTTAAATGAGTCTCATGCTTTGAATGATGCCATCAACTGCATGCACACATGTATATTTATGTGTCTGTTTATTCATATATTTGTGTATCTCTAAGGGTATATAAACATACTTAGATATGGGCATGTGTATACAGGCATACACTCATACAGACATACTTAAAAAAGCTAGAGAAGACTCCTATTCCTGGGATGGTTTTTTGCTTTCAGCTTTGCCTCTGATAGGAATATCGGTCCTCCTCAGTAAAAAGCAATTTTGACCAAAAAAGACATTTTTGCTGAGCTCGCTTGATATGATTAAAAGCCTATGAGAGTATATTTACTTCTTACAGTGAATGTGTCACTGCAGCAGTGGTAATGGGATATTAACATCCTGGATTAGCCTTGGTCCCTGCCCTTTCAGAGGCTGTCTGTGGAAACAGATGGTCACTCACTATACTGGAATCAGGCAGCACAGACCTTAGCTGAAAGCTTTCTCTCAAACTTCTGCTTCACAGCATATTCTGTTGCTGTTTACAATCTTTCAATCAATTTCTGCTCCAAGCAAGTTTGAATTATTGCTGGCTGAAGTTATGAAAGATAAATTAAGAATACTTGATTATAATCAGTGAATCATTCTATATGGACAAATTGTTTCCACATTCTGTGAACATTGTGGATAGAATAAAATTAATTGAATTCATTTGAAAGATATCAGGATTGAAAAATAATTTATTGAATATTTGACCAAAATACCTTTTGTAAATATGCTATTATAAAATGTAGTAGTTAATTCTGCAGCAGTGAAATACATTTCATTTTCTAAGGCTCATCCGCTTTGTCTGCTATCAATGTGTCAAACCATTTCCATTAGTTCCACATTGCTTATTTCATATTTTTTATTATTTTTCCATCATAATAAAATTTTGCCTATTAATAGTAGTTCCATTATTTTCTTAAATATATGCTTGCTTGCTTGCTTGCTTGCTTGCTTCCTTCCTTCCTTATTTACTTCCTTCCTTCCCTCCCTCCCTCCCTTGTGTCTTAAAAAAATAAAAATAATTTTAAAAATCCTATTTTGTTCTGTAGAGGAGTTTTCAACATCTTGGTTGCTATCTAAAAAATCATTATTAAGAAAATGTTTTAAACTTACTTATTAAATAATATAATGATTTGATTTACTGTCAAGTATATTTTGCCAATTTTTAATTGTTTCTTGAGCAAAGGTTATGGTTGTAAATTCCCAGTATAAAATAAATAATAGTAATATTTAGGAATGGTGAAGGATAAAGAAGGAGAAATACTATAAAATATCAGCATTAGGAGATTGAAAAACAATTGAAATTCTGAGTTTTTCTAAATTTATTTTGTAAATACCAACAAAATACTATTTTAATAGATTCTAGACTCTTCTATTTTGAGTACTGTCACGGATATTAAGTGGGGGTCTGGTGAGGGGTAGGCAGAGGCTGTGCTTAATCTCATTTTCTGTCCTCCCATAGTTTTTCTCAATATGTTCACAGTTCACAACTAATTTTTAAATAAACTCAGATAATGCAAATATTATTGTACTGTATTGTATTGTATTGAAATACAAGTTATTGCATTTTTCTCTCTTTCTCTTTTCTTTTTTTCTTCACAGAGAAATTTTATTTGGAAAAGGTATACTGTTGTTACCATGAGATGACTGAAAAATCCCACACACAACTTTTTCCCATTTCACTTTAACACATTATGTTTCTTAGTACCATTGGTCTTGTTGTCCTGAAATAAAATATTTCTGCAGGGGTTTTTGAAGCCATTCCTTTGTATATCATATATAACTAAAAATTACTTACCTATAATATCTTATAATCACACAGTGCTTTATAATTAGGTAGGTGAAAATGCATAGATTTATGTAGGTGTGCCTTTGTGTGTAAGCTTATACATTTCCATAACGATCCTCTAAGAATGTAATGGTAAGAAAAGATCTTTCTCCTTACGTTTAACCTAAAAAAAATATACATTTTGTATACGATAAAGCAAATATCAGTGTTAATTAGGCTTCTGTATAGATTCTTAACTTGATTATTACAAAGCAGTTCAATAATTCCAGTCTGATCAAGTTCAACAGAGCTTACTCATTGCATCTGCTTTCTATGGTTTGTATTTTCAACTTTTACAGCTCTCTAAAAATTCATCTTTTCGAGACATTACAAACATGGCACAAGAGGATGACTCCTATTGCAGAACACTCTAAGTTTATGTACAATTGACAACAGAAGGATAAAATCAGGCAGAGGAAAGAAAAAAGCCAGTGAAGCAATACAAATTACAATGACAGGCAAGTGGTGCCATTACACCTTATTATTATAGCCTAATTTATTGAAATTTACTGTAATACACTTTTTTTTATTGTAATTGGCTACCACTGTATATATTTGCACCATTTTTTTCAGTCCCTAAAGATTTTATAATGTATATCAATTACTCATTTAAATGTATCATTTTATCATACTTTCCCTGTATTTCCCACAGAACAATTACTTGTCAGTGTAGTTTTAAAAAGTCAAATTTTAACAGAAATATTTTTAGATATGGAAAAATTGATATTAAACAGAGCTTCTGCTATTTGTTTGTTTGATTTTCTAGCTGAGAGATTAAAATATACATATTACCAAGAAGGGTTTGTTGTAAACTTAAGAAATTGAAGTCCCCCAAAAATATCAGTTTTAAAAAATGATTCAAGCCAATAACTGATCCAAATGATAAAGATCCAAAAGGTAAAGATTATTTCCTAACAAAACTCTAGAATTCTCTCTATATTTATAAGTCCTCCTTACATGAAAATCTTGCCATAACAGATGACTGTTGTAAAGATGGATGTAACAATTAAAACAAATTAAAAAATCAACACAAAATAGCATAAACTATAAAACTAATTGTTGACCCGAAGGTGAAGTCATATTGATGGCACAGGAGATGAAACAGTACTTGGCTTACATCTATTAACATGAATTCCTAAAAGCAATATAACCGCTCAGCTTTGTGTCACAGTATTTTTTTGGAGAAAATTAACTTTTTATTTGTCCATTTACTAATATTTTTGAACAGATCCATATGAAATATTGTTTCTTAAGTGTGTCTTTAAGCTCATTTTGAATCATTCCTTAGTTAAGTGAGGGAAAGTTTGAATAATACTTTCCATATACTGTTATATTCTAATAAATTATACGCTTTGAGAAATGATAAAGGGTTTGAGTCTAATATAAATATATATAAAGCTAATATAAATTAAGAAAAAGGGAGATATTTTTAAAAAGTAACATATGATCCATGTAGCAAGCAGTTTAACTTTCTGCATAACAAAAGAAAAAAAGCAGTTTTAACATTATGATAAAATAAATACTTGTCTTCTGCATTCAACAGAACTTTGCTAATTTGCACCAACTAAGCAGTACATAATTTCTTTTTCTGCTACACTTTACATATTTTTGAGTTGACCTGTTTGATCTGTGAATTGCTTGTTTCATAAAGTATTAAGCTTTGAAACTGAATTTGTAGAGAGTGACTTGGGGCATTACTTGTTCCTTTCAGCTTGTCTATTTGCCATCAGGCAGAAAAGACTCTAGATCAAGAAAGGAGTGGCCAGCAATGGTTCTCAAAGAGAGAATGACAGAGAGAGTACTCTAATAGAACTCTTCCCAGTTCTGAAAGAAAGTATCTCAATTCAATGGCATTTACATAGACTATGTAAGATGTGTTAATGTAAGAATGTGGAGCCTTTCTTTTAATTCTGTCTTTTCACTGTTTTGCAGTGACTAAACCATGTTTTGTCATTAAAATAATTTTTGCTGCATTCCCTTTGATTGCTGTCAGAAGGTTTTTGAGGAAAAAAAAAATGTATAGGTTAAACAAAATGGGCTGACCAGTTTAATGTACCTGTTTCACAGAACCACACAATCACACAAGGGTTGAGATTGGAAAGGGCCTCTGCAGATCAACTATTCCACCCATACCCCCCTCCGCTGGCATTACCTGAAGCAGGTTGTCCAGGATAGGTTATCGTATCCAAACGGCTTTTGAATACCTCAAGATGGAGACCTCACAATCTTTCTAGGCAACCTATTCTACTGCTTGGACACCCTCACAGTTAAAAAGTTTTTCCTTATGTTCAGATGGACTTTCCTGTGTGTTGGTTTGTGCACTTTGCTTCTCATCCTTTTGTGGACACCACTAAAAAGAGTCTAGCCCTCTTTACATACTCGCTTCAGACATTTATATTAATTAAAAAGAATCCCCCTCAGTCATCTCCAGGTTGAACAGGCCCAGTTGTCCCAGCTTTCCTCACAGGGCAGATGCTAGAGTCCCCTTAATCATCTTAGTGTCTCTTTGCTGGACTTTTTCCCGTAATTCCATGTCCCTCTTGTACTGGGGAGCTCAGAACTGCACAAAGTTGTCCAGCCTCACCAGGACTGAGTAGAGGGGAATGATCACCTCCCTTCACTTGCTGGCATCACTCTGCCTAATGCACCCTGGGATCTGACTGGCCTTCTAGGCCACAAGGACACATTGTTGGCTCATGGTCAATCTGTGGTCCACCAGGACACAAATGTCTTTCTCTGCAGAGCTGCTTTCCAGTGAGTCAAGCGCCCAGCCTCTCCTGGCATTTGGGATTACTCCTCTCCAGGAGCAAGACTCTGCACTTGCCCTTGTTGAAACTTATGGGGTTCCTCTCTGCCCAACTCTCCAACCTGCCTAGGTCCCTCTGAATTTCAGCACAGACTTTTGGGGTACCCACTCCTTCCAGATTGGTGTTTGTGGAAGAATTGTTTGTAAAGGGGGAATTTAGAGAAAAACTGGGGCCTAACAGAAGTTATGGCATTACAGCTGCTTGCTCAGGGTGATACACAGTTGCCACTTTCAGGACGATTGGTATGCACAGACTCTGCTCCCCTACTGTTCCCTAGGCAGCACAATGTGCCCTCCTCACAGCTGCAGAGAGGAGTTAACTGTGGTTGTAGCAGAGCAAAGACAGTGCGGCCAAACTCTGTTGCACTCCCTGTGCTGGGCTGCTGATAAACTGCACGGTAGCTGCCCGATGAGAAATATATGATAAGGTGTTCGGTGCTCAGCCAGGAAGGGTGACAAATCACTCCTTTCAGATGAACTTTGCTTGAACTTTCCTCATTATAACCTCATTATAATACCAACATACACCTCAATCCCAAAAGATACCCCCTCTGAGGTACGACTACTCCTCACTTCCTCACTGAGCATACACTCTAGATTTTTGATTAACTATGTCTTTAAATGAAAGTGAGAGACATTTTCACCAACCAATAACAAAAATAAGTATGGCTACAGTAACTCAAGCTCCACCTAAATGTAAAAAAAAAAGAATATAGAAGGTGAACTAAGGAAAGAAGGAGGAGAGAAGTTTCCATTGTAACTTCTGGATCAGTTGATGGCTGAACCCCTTTCCTCATCTCGGGTCAGGAAGCTGCCTGAGGAGACTCAGAAGCTGAAGGGCAGACTAGATCGTATCTTCTGGGATCAGTCAACGGGCTGAACTCTCTTTCCTCCCCTTTGGTCAGGACACCATCTGAGGAGACTTCTCTAGACTAAAAGGCCTCTCCCATCATCTCGAATAACTGATGATTGCACATTTGTATTTCAGAGATAGCTAAAAATCCCACAGTGTAGTAGAGAATTTCCTGCACTGACATCCGAAAGCTTCTTTGTAAATGTTGCATTTAAATAAATCATACTATTCACGAACTTGATTTGCTCCTAGGAGGGCAATCAGACCTACAGTTGACAAACTGTTTGTGAATTTGGTACTGCCAGAGTTGGGCCTATAGCTACGCCAGGGTTTGGTATCTTCCCCGTGCCCAGCTTCAAACTGCAACAGTGTTATCAACAAATTTGCTGACGATGAACTCCGTTCCTTCACTCAGGTCACTGATGAAGAACTTGAATAGGATTGGACTCACTACTGACCCTAGGGGGACATGTCACGGAACGAGTGGTGGTGGGGATGACTGACACAATGCACTTGACTCATGGCAAAGAAGTAGTAATAGGTTTTATTGATATGGACAATGGTTTCACGAGATTCTATGGCAAGGTCACTTATTATTTATTGCATAGAGATTCAAGATACACACAGAATTATCAAGGACACCCTCCCGTTGGGTCATGAGGTTCAGATTGGACCCCCTTGCTTTCCAAACTCCTTCTGAGAGGAGTCTGGGTGCAACTGGATCCAACCCTCGTCCCAGACCTGGTCAACAGTTTATGACTAAGGAATTTGTGCACAATTACAAAGTAAAGTTTACAAGTTCTGAAAGAGAGCGTGCTATAGTCACTTACCACAAATCTGTAGCAGCAAGGATCTCTTAACCTCGAGGAGTATCCTTGAGAGGTGTCCCTGCTCAAGGAGAGATCCTGGCATGCAGCATGCTGCCATGCAAGGAGAGCTCAATGGGCTCTCGGGCTGTCCCCCTATTTATGGGATGAGATGATTGACTTAGAGTCATTCTTTCAATTCAGAAATGACTGTTGGCTGGTACATGCACACTTAGTCTTATCTCCCCATCAGGATGCAGCCATCAGGACAGTTATTGACGGCTAATGTCTGAGTAGGGGAAGAAATCAGGGGGGCAACCACCAGGATCAGATAATGTGGTAGTTAATACCTGATTAGGGCTACATGTGAGAAGTCAGGTTGAGCTGGGGAAGGAGCATATCCGTCACAGGACACCACTAACTACAGGCCTCCAACAAGACTTTACACCACCAGTCACAAATCTCAGAGCTCCGCCATTCAGCCAGTTCTCAATCCACCTCTGTGACCTCTCATCTGAAGCCCGCTTCCTGAGCTTGCTGATGAGGATGTTATGGGAGACAGTGTCAAAAGCTTTGCTGAAGTCAATGTAGACAACATGCACCACTCTTCCCTCACCTACCCAGCCAGTCATTCCACTACAGAAGGCTATCAGATTGGTTAAGCATGACTTCTCCTTGCTGAATCCATGCTGGCTACTCCTCCTTACCTTCTTCTTCTCCATGTGCTTAGAGATGGCATTAAAGGTGAGTTGTTGCAATACCTCTCCAGGGATGCAGATGAGGCTGACTGGCCTGTAGTTTCCTAGGTCCTCCTTCTTACCCTTATTTTTATTGGGTCCTCCTTTTTGTCCCTTTTCCCTTTGCCTTATCTTCCTCCCACTTTGAGCTGAGGGGCAGTTCCCCACAGCTTTCAGAGCCCTTTCTCTATCTCCAAAGGATTTTCATGCTGCAGGAGGGGGTGCCATCCATGGTGGTCCTCAGGAAAAGCTTTCTGACTTTCAAGAAGTCAGAAGGATGACAGGAATGAGCAGGAGGCCTGCAGATGAGACATGAAGGAGCTCACGGGGATGAGGCAGTGTGCTGCCTATAAGAACAAGGGTGATGCAAAGGTGAAAGCTAGCTGCTTTGGAGACCACTTTCAGTCTGCTCTGCTATGTGGGTCTAAACTTGCATGGAGGAGCAGCATGGAGTGGCAGAGGAGGACCAGGATGCACTGCAGTGCCACTGAAGAACAGCAAAATGCTCAGTCCTGTGGCACACTCAGGAGTTTATTGCTGCAAATAAAACATCAACAGACCTTTGCACCTAGGGACTGGTGCTGTCCCTAGCATCCATTTCAAACACAGAAATGTGTGCATGTGCATTGGCAGGGACTGCTGGTTAAAGGATATACAAGCATGCAAACATAGAGACACAGAGCCCTTAGTTGAGTGGTGTCATTTCTTTATTCATTGCTCTTGCTTCTCTGGGGGTTCCTCGGCATAATATCCAGTCCACTGGAGAGAGCGGCCAGTAGGTGATTCCTGAGGTCCTGGGCCACCCTGGTACCAAGGTGGGACCAGTCACTTTCTACAAACCAGCAGCAAGGGTGGAGCAAAGCGTTGCACAGAGATGGGAGATCTTTCTCACTGGAACAAGCTGTCCATTGCTCCACATCTTGGTGTTCAACGTGCTGTCAGTGTGGCTGTTGCCCAACCCACCTTCTCCCTTAGCTGAGGAAACTTAGTTTTTTGGTTCCTGCCACCTGGCAGGAAACCCCCTCCTCGCCACCAGCCGCAGGCACTGCCATTTCCTGTGCAGGCTGCGAGAAGGGAGAGGAGGAGAGGAGAAGAGCTCAGAGGGCAGTAGGACGAGGTCTCTGCCCATGCACCCAGCTCCCTGTGTGCCCCCCAGCCCTCTGCACTGCAAGCGGCAGGGCATCTGCCCCAGGCCCTCACTGCCACAACAGACACAACACTGCCACTGCTCTCACCATCTCAGCTGCATTCCCCATCTGCGGCAGCCATCAGAACTGACAGAAGCATTTGGTGCCTCTTCCTCTGCTGGCCCTTCCTCCTTCTTGCAGGGCAGAAGAAAAGCTCAGCCTTTTCCTTTTGCTGCCAAAGCAGAAGAGTGAGGCAGCTGAGTCAGGATTCCCCAGGAAGAGCAAAGACTACCAGGAAGGGAAGCGCTGGGATCTTGGGGAGCACCCAGCTAGCAAATGTGGAGAACCTTTGGTCTTTACCAGCTGCCTTTCGGCCTCCTGCCACTGCTGCTCCATCTGCTCCAGCAGCTGCTGGTTGATGAGCAGCGTTTGCCCGAGAGCCTGGAGCGGGGAAAGAGAAAGGGCCCAAAGCTAAGCACTGCTGGAGCGAGAGCATTTATGTCAAGTTTGCCTAACTGATCTCTAACTCAGTTCTCCCGGACCAAGGGAAAGTATTCCTTTCTTCAGACTTTCTCCCTTGTCTCTAGGATATGGGATTCCTGAGGGCTGGTCTTAGCAATAAAGACTCAAGCAAAGAAGGCATTAATACGAGTAAAGATAGTATGGGCATATGATACCTATTAAAGAGAAATGAAATTTTGCCAGCCAAGTGAAAATATTCAGGGAAGACCAAAGTGGCTTTAAAAAGTGTAGCTTCCGTTAGCACTGTGATTTTAAAGACAGTTTTTCAATGACACCGTTTTAGTGTTATGAAAGGAAGAAATATCAAAGGTGGTCCTTTTTTTTTTTTTTTTTTTCATGCCAACTGGACTGCAAGTAAAGGTTACAGGAACACAGTAGGTGTATACAAATGATGCTAACTACTAAGTGAACTCCCTTACTAGCAAATGCCTTTCCCCAGCTGGAAATCAAAGCAAAATAGAAAACACTCAAGTATCTTTTCCTCTTTTCTCCTTGATAACATGCAAAAAGTACCTGGAAATGTGTGTCATTTGCAAGAATAGGTATAGTTAGCTGCCATAGCTCAGGAGGTTAACACTTTAACACAAATCTTTTTTAGAACTACTAATAGGAGTATGACAAAGGCAAATCCTCAAAATAAGTCTTAATCTAATCTGATTTTACCCACTGATGTTATATGCCCATTTAATATGGAGAATATTCTAATGATCTAAACCCTCTTCTATTCAGTGGAAAGAAAGAAAGGTACCTCTTGTGATTGTCTTCTGCAAATCTTTCTAAGGCTCAGACCTAAGTTACATTGGAAATGTAAGGGAAAATACCTGAAGGACTCTATAGAAAGTAATATTTTGTAAAATAACATCAAATTTTGAAAATATTATAATATAATATAAAATAATATAATATAATAAAAAATATTAACCACTCCATACCTTCATCTGGATCTGCCAGGAATTGAACAGTATTTGCAAAAACTTGGAGCTCTTTTGGGTAATAGGAGGATAAGAAATACACAGTGACAGAGATCATTGAATAGATGCCATCTGTATTGAAAAGAACAACTTGTGCTAGAAATTGTCACCTAAGTAGTATGAAATCATTGTATGATCCATTGAGCATACTCTCCTGTGCAAATAGGATTGCTATTTTCCAGAGATTAAAGTCTTCTCTTAAGAGATGTTTTGATCTGTGTGAGGAGTTAGAAAGTTTTGAAAGTGTGTTTTTGTATCTGCGCTATACATCCTATGCCTGTCTCCTCAGACCCCTGCAGCTCTGACTGACATTTCAGGTTTCTTTGAAGGACTGAAAAAGGGATCAAAGTTTACCCAGTAGATCTGCATACAAAGATTTGGCAAAATACGAGGATAATTTTTTTTCTTTTTAGAATCCAGAGAAAAGCTCATGGAAGACCTCATTTATCAGACCTTCTGCAAATTATAAGTGGACAAAAGGAAAAAAAAAAAAGTATGTGTAAAATGTAAAAGAGTTTTCATTAACATATAAAATTGGAAGGCTAAGGCGAATGGTCTAATCACTGACTTCAACTACCTAACAGGAACTGTAGAGAAGACAAAGCCAGTCTCTTCTCAGAAGGACACAGTGAAAGGATGGATAGTGGACACAAGTTGTGGTAAAGAAATTTCTGTTGAATTTTTTTATGGAAAAAGTCTTCACAAAAAGGTTAAGCACTGGAATAAATTACAAAGAGGTTGCCCAGAGAGGCTTGCTCTTTGAAAAAATTAAAAATTAGACAAGAATCTGAGGACTGTGGTTTAACATTGAAGTAAGCTTTGCTTCCAGTTGACATTATACCAGTTGTCAAAAGGTCCACATCAACCAATTATTTTATGATTTTTAAAGTAACAAATCGCCCCTATTGAACAGAATTGTTAAACTCTTCAGCAAAAATACATGATAGACAAACATGGTTCAATATCTCCTATTACGAAGTCATAGAAAGAGACAGAAAGGATATTCAGAGGATAAGAACATGAAAAACCTAAGGCAATATCTCTTACACTGGAAATAAAACTACCTATATTGTATCAAATTGGAATTTCACTTTTTTTCTTTTTTATTTTTTTTCCCTAGATGTTTGTAGTCTGTAAAGTAATTATCTTCTTCTTTTTATCTGTTCTTTGTGGTATTGCTTCTATTAGACTGTATCTTTTAAAATCTTATATGAAAAAAAAAAGTTTCTTTGGAAAACTGATTCTTGTAGTGTTCTGTACATATAAGCTGATATGCATTGTCAAAATTACTTCATATGTCTTTATTTCTTTTTTCCAAAATCAGCATTTTATTTAAGATTTATTTTTTCCCCTCGCTACCCGGAAAGGTGTTGCTCTGACAAATAGAGATTACAAACCAGTAGTATCAGATGTTTTCTGCAGATTCCTGCCTCCATCAGACATGTGTTTTAAATAAAAGTTAGCTTAGGTCTCACATTATATCTATTTTCATTTCCTTAATTCTGTTGTAAGAGTTATTCTACCCAAATTTTATCTTCCCAGCGATAAATGTAAAACCTAATTTAAGCTATACCAATTAGATCTGGGTTTGTGATTTTATCTCCTAGTTATACATTTAAGAGTTGATTTAAGCTACACAAATTGCTTTAGATCCTGGAGAAGGAGGGGGTGTGATCCTGATAAATCATACAGGGTTTCAGATGAAGTGGAAGTGTGCCTGGTTAGGAGCTGCTGTTATTCGGGTTCCCTATGGCTTTCTTTATACTGGTAATTGAGCAAATTATGGGTCCAATTCTCTAAACTCTCCACACACGGAAGTTCTGCTTTCAATAGAAGCTCCAATTGCAAGGGCCTTGGCCATAATCCTACAGCCAGACAGAGCAGAGGGGTCAGGTGAGAGGTGGGGAAAGGCAGCAGGAATCAGTTCTGCCCAAGAGAAGATTAAAGAGGATGGTGACTCTGTCATAGTTTTTCTTTCACTCTTACCTTAGAGTACAAGGGAAAATAATTTTACACCTCCTTTCTTTCTTCATTGTGCTGAATGTCTTGCTCTTCTAGCTGATATGTGGATAACCTTGACCTATTCTTAACTCTGCTGGCTTTTGTGTCGGAGTAATAGCTCATACTCATGACTGCTATCACAACGTGAATGACAAAATCAGAAGAACCCTGAAGAAAAGCATCCCTTTATAGGACTAAATGCAATGTTTCTGAAACAGCTGAGAGGAAATCCACTTCTGAAATAAAATTTAAGCTTCTATAAAGTAGGACAGTGCTTTAGGTAGTGTGCATGTCTTACTGTGTTCATACTGCCTTCTTGTCTCTGCTGAAAAACTTATTTTTCATACTGAAAGCTTGATTCAGTTCTGATCTGTGATGTTAGGTAAGAAATACAGATGCCTGAACTAGGCTAAAGCTTGTCTCTCCATTACCTTTCATATTACATTCAGTTTAAATGTAGCTTTCTACAAGGTGGTTAACTCTAGCACAGATAGTACAGAGGAGTATAGCAATTCCTAGGCAACTGTATTATCTATTCTGGGAATCTTGGAAATATATAGGAGTCAATCATAGGAAAAGGAGTGTCCAAAATGATATTACTAGGTGATCTCAACACAGCTGTATACTCTGAAAACAAAGAAGAAATAAACAGTTATAAGAGTGGTTATGTTATGTTGTCATCTCTTGGTATTGCAGAGCTAGAGTAAGAGTTTGCACTCTGAGAACTCATCACTGTGCAGATACTGGTCATCTTTCGAGAGAAATGGTCTAAGGAAAGAGTTTTTGTACGCGAAAAACTTAAGGTGGAAGTCATCATTCAGTGACCCAAGGAAAACTCTGAGAGGATTTTCCCAGAATTATTCCTAGAAGGACTGAGAACTTCTTCAAATTAGCAGGGATTATCTGGAAAAGTCCCTGGAGAACTAGCTGACAAACATTGCTTCTTTTTAAAATCAAATGTTACATGGAAAACAAGAGCCACGTATAAAAATCAAACAAGCAAAAAAACAAGAGACAGGTACTTAGTTAAGAGAAAGAAATAAATGCAAATGAATGCCAGTATGGACAGAGACATGCAGAGCACAGTACACATTCAAATCACTCTTAATTTTGAGACAAATATCCTTTCTCACTTTAGTTTCTTATGTAGCAGAAGACAGGGCTACAGGGATTCTCAAGGATGTCTTTATTTTCCTTTGAAAACATCTTCCCTAAAAATTCTGGCAAAGAATTTAGTAAAAAGTAGAAGTGAGAGGGAGAAGAATCACTTTTGTCTATTTTGAGCCTCATGTCACAAGTCAATACTGAAACAGATGGCTGTTTTGACACAGACTAATATATATATTTGCACACATACACACATATATATATACACATACACCACATACACAGAATTACTAGTAAATTATACCTAATTTTAAATACTAAAAGTGTGAATTCCAAGGAAATTTGGACTTTTTACAGCAAATTAAGTCCCTTATTTATCACACAACTCCTTTTGATTTGGAAAAAGCATGAGATGAGAACACAAGAGAGAAATATATTGGACCAAAGATTAGCAGGAGACACTGGCAATTGTGAGTTATAGCTTCGATTTGTTCTGCAAGGAATGAGCCTTATTATTTTTAAATAAAAAAAAACTTTCTTGTTTCATTAAATCATAGGTAAATTAGAGGCATGCTCTTGCAACTCTGAAATAAATAGATTTTTCCATCGCTATCAACAAGAACAAAATCCATCCAAAGTAAATATTCACCTGGATATTTACTGGTCTGAACCTTCTAGAAACTTGTGATGTGCAAAACAGCACCTTATCTGGAACTGTGCCAATATGTGGTAATAGACTCACTGAAATTAGTATAAAGTGGGCAAAAAAAAAAAAAAAAAAAAAAATTGCATACCCTCTACAGATTGTTAATGGCTTAAGATCTCAGGACTGAGTGGATTCTTGTTTTGAATGGTGTCCTATAAAAAGAAAATGAAAACTCATTTCACTAATTAACTTTTTTTAAAATATTTTTTTTTTAATTTATGTTGCTGATCAGTCTGATAAATGGACAGGTCTTGCTAGAGATTAAATACACAACCAGAAAAATCCGAGACCCAAAGGAGCTAAGCAAATAGACAGAGATGAGAAAGGCCAAGGAAGTTAAGAGATTATGCTGGAATATCAGAATGATACAATGAAAGTATCAAGTATCTTGAAAAAGTAGAATAAGTAACTTAAAGACTTTAGGAGAATGAGAAATCATCTTATATAGCTATTAGGTAAAAGATACGTGATCAGTTTTTAAATATATTTTACTTAAATATATTTAACTTACTTTGAAGTTCAGTTCTACTAGAATTTCTACTTAAGAAAAGTAGTCCACAACATCATAAATCAAAACATAAAAGTATAGTATCATTTGTTTATGGCTTACATTTATTTATAAGCTTACTTGTGGTAATTATTGTACAATAGACAACTATGACAACACATGATTTAGGACTTCATTTATAAAATATAATGCATTATATTAATTAATGGCATAACTACAGTAAAGCATTTCATATTAGAGAATTCTCCTCAGGGCGAAGGAAAAAGGGAGGGATAGTTTTTATGAAACAGAGATCTTTTTGCTATCCTTGCTGCTTCCTATACAGCCGAACTGAAGAACACCAATGTTTTTTGTGCAAGCCAGTGATGCAATATGACACTTGGTTCATATTCTGTCATACTTCATTGAGCTTCCTCTCACAGCATCTAGTAAATAAAAGAGCTTGATATCATGACAATCAGATATTCTTGAAATGGTATGCACATAAAGAAAATAAAATTCTTAAATTGGTACTAAGGCTGAAGACTTCATAGAATCATAGAATCATAGAATGCTTAAGGTTGGAAGGGACCTCTAGAGATCATCTAGTCCAACCCCCCTGCACACGCAGGGTCACCT
>VZSV01000013.1:9304763-9340887 GCA_013398735.1 Nothocercus julius | reverse complement strand
TCTCTCAGCCTTTCCTCATAGGGCAGATGTTCCAGGCCCCGGATCATCCTCGTAGCCCTGCGCTGGACTCTCTCCAGCAGCTCCACATCCCTCTTGAACTGGGGAGCCCAGAACTGGACACAGTACTCCAGGTGTGGCCTCAGCAGGGCTGAGTAGAGGGGCAGGATCACCTCCCTCGACCTGCTGGAGATGCTCCTCCTAATACACCCCAGGATCCCATTGGCCTTCTTGGCCACAAGGGCGCACTACTGCCTCATGGTCGACTTGTCATCCACCATGATGCCCGGGTCCCTCTCTGCAGTGCTGCTCTCCAGAAGGTCAGTCCAGTTATTATTTCAAATAAATATGTAGGATGCTGCTGTGATCTCTGATTTTATCTCCATGCTCTCCCTGTTAATCAATTCAAATTAAGAGATTCAAGGAATTTGGGGGAGCTCCAATATGCAGAAGATGGTTATTTCAGATACGTAGTGTCCTGGCAGGCTACTATCCCTGTGATAGGCTCTATCTTCAAATAATCTGGAAGACTGTGTAGGTACCTCTCAGCAGTCAGTGATTTTATCCACATTTACATGCATTATTAGAAGAAAATGATTATTGAGTGGTCTATTTTATAAATCTATCAAATAGATGGTAATTCCATTCAAGAATCATTATTATTATTGTTATTATTATTGTTATTTAATATGCTTGAATTTCAGAGCAGAACAAAAAAGAGTTTTTGAATAAACTGGTGAAAAACATGGAATTTTGTCGTACTGTTCTTCTTCTGTCCCCAAAGCTGCTTTTTTTTCAGGAGATAACTTGTACCCATATTCTTGGATATGAATGATCTAAGAATCTCATCTCTATCTGATTTCATTTCACTTTGAATGAGGCAGAGCAAGATCTCCTGAGCTAACTTATACCCTTATGTCAGACCTGATTCTCCATTACTATAAATTGATTAAGAATTCAAATTTGGGTGCCTTTTATCTGATGGAGCCCTTAATCTTGCCTTTTTCTCTCTCCATCAGAATGAACCTGTGGGAAAACTTGCAATGTTTGTGTACATATACATTCTTAATGACTGTTTTAAACAGTGAACTGTAGATCTAGGGCAGAGAGTAAGTGACAGGTAAGTCAGTTGGCTTACTGCTTGTTTAGGGATATGAAAAATGGAATTTGTGCCTGAGAATATTTTCATAAGTCAGTCACATTCACCATTAGACTCCTGTTGTCATTAGTATTCTTCTGCACAATGAGCTAAAAGAACATACATGTTCTTTTTTACATGTTCATCTTTTCATGTCATCTGACGCACTTAGACAAATACACAGTATGTGTCAGCTGTGGTAAGCAAGTAGGAAGAAAGTCTGAATATATTCCAAATTTTCAAATTAGTGTGCGGTTCATCTCCTCTTATATTTTAAAGGCTTCAGTTTGTAAAGGAAACATCTATAATACCCTTTAGCACCTCTCACTTGATGATCCATGATCAAAATTAGAAATAACTTTACAAAGTACAAATCATTCCAGACAAACACAAATACCTTGTTTTGATAAAGTGACAAAAACAGTTGATGAGGGGAATAGAGTAGATAAAATGTATCTAGCTTTTATTAAAGCATTTGATACAGTGTCAAATGCAATTCTACTCACAAAATTAATTCAAATTGGCATGGATATGAACACTGTCACACAGAATGAAAACTTGCTGAAGGACTGCAAACAGTGTACTGATAAATGACAAAGCGAATTTGCAGCATGTAAATGAAATTCAGAGATAACAGTAAATTCATTTGGGAGGTGTTATGAAAGCCTCCAAGGAGAGAGAAATAGTTCTGAAAGAGACAGAGAATTAGTAGCATGCACATAAAATACCGAAATGATTCACAGTTCCATAAATTTTAAGACCAGAAGGAACTATTATGATCATCTAGTCTGACCTCCTGCATAACACAGGCCATAGAATTTTAACAAGTGATTTCTGCATCAATTCTGTAACTTTAGGATGAGCAAGGCTCTCTATCTGAGAAATAAATCTAATATCAATTTAAAAACTTCATGTTTTAGAGAATTTATCAGGACCTTAGGTACATTGTTTCAGTGGCTAATTATCCTTACCGCTACTAAAAAGAAAATTGCACCATATATGAGACAGGGAAAATGCAAGTGAATACATTTGAGAATATATAACCTATAGCAAGAGTATTAAATAAAAAGGAAATCTTGCAAAACACTAAAACGAAAAAGCCCTCGGGATAGTGAGTGGTAATTTAGATTGGAATTTGGCCTTTCCAGTGGCCATAGTGAATTGTGACAAAGGCATTTTGGGCTACAGAGATAATAAGTCAGAGCACAGATATGCAATCTCATCTATGATATATAGTTGTGTTGCAGGCTCTATTTGAATTCAAATTTGGGTACTTTGGAAACATTACCTGCATCTACTGTATTATTTTAAATTGGACGGAAATGTGCTTTGGAGAGAACATCCCAATCTTTTTGGTTTGTATAGTGCAGCAATGTCAGAACACACAACTGGCTTTCTTTTGGATAACTCCTTTTGGATGACCTAGAGCCAGGCCTGGAGCACATCTCCCAGAGGTAGTTCAAACAGCAGTTCTGCTTCAGGATCTCCTGGATCTTTTGGGGGGCTCTGTTTGAGATTGTGGGGGAATTCCTGGGAACACCCTGAGGAACTTGATGATGCCTGCTACAGGCAGGTAAGAATAGCCACAGGAGGCATTGACTTCTGAAAAGCTCTTACAGTTGCTAATGAGCTCCATGGGTTGCTCCTTATTAGAGAATGCTGGGGCACCTGATCAGGGAAGATCAAGAACCTTCTACGCAGGACTAGGAAGAGGCCTGTGGAAAATCCAGGCCAACAGTGCAATGAACAGAAGCAGCACTTTGCGTAGACAGGTATAAAGAAGGGCCTGGCAGTGCTAATGAGATCAGCATTCATATATCTTCAGCTGTGAGGATAAAATAGCACAGGGCTTAGTCCTTGCAGCTACTGTAGGACCTGTTGTTGCAACATCAGAGGCTTCAACTCAGATGCAGCTTCAGAAGGAGGATGCAGCTGTGCAGTTCTGTGGCTGCAAGCATGGGTTTGAGGCCCCTCACTGAGGCTGGTACTAATGGTTTGCCAGTCCACAGGAAATGTGCAGTGGTTGAGGATCTGAGCTGTCAAGTAAAGGATCTGGAAGAGCAGGTCAGCAAACTGTGCAGCATCAGAACAAATGAGAAGAAAATACCGCTCAAGTGTCCGTGACTCTGAAGGTCCAGAAGCCCAAATATTCAACTACAGCAGACAGACCCAGTGCCTACTAGGTCAGAATGTGGAAAGTCCTGCAATGGTGAAGCCTGGAAGGTGGTAACTTCTGGCACCAGGAGGAAGATTCTTGCTCCATCAGAAGACTTGCAACTTCAGAACAGGATCATTCCACCTAGCAGAAGATGAGCTGGGAACATGTCAAATGGAGCATCTATGCCAGCCTAGGCTTAACCTCATGTTGCGCCAGAAGGAAGTGGTGAATATTAGCAGTGGAACACCCCTGGACTTGACATATTGGAAAAATGGGCAGAGAAGATCCTCATGAAGCCCAACAAAGGAGAATGAAGCTCTGCGTCTGGGGAGGATTAACAGGCTGGAAAGCAGTTTAGGGGGAAGGTCCTGGGGGTCCTGGTGGACAACAAGCTGAATGGCAGAAAAGGGCAAAGATATCCTGGGCTGCATTAGGCAGAGTGTTGCCAGCAGGTCAAGGGAGGTGATTCAGCCCTGTATTCAGCCCTGGTCAAATCTAACAGGGGACAGTGTTATTTTAGAATGATCTGAAAGACAGATATGCACTAATAGGAGTGTGTCAACACAAAATGAAGTAATGCACTTAAAGTGAAATGTTATCACTTTGTCTCAGAAAAAAGCATTACAATTAGACTATCTGCTTGATATATAATTGTTGCCATGAAGACTTTTTTTTTTTGTTTATGAATTGTTTTTTTTGTTTACAATTTACAGATTGATTACTTATCTTAAGCACTTCTCATCTGAGACTAGCTTATATTTTTTGAGAATAATTTTGACTGTAGAAAGTAAAAATTCTGTGAAAAATTGTGAATAACACAAAGCAATTTAGCCAAAAGCATATATTTGTCAAATAAAAGAATATAATCTCTTTGGTGTAGCTCTTTTTTAAAGATATCATTTATCTTTTCAAGTGTTTTTTTTCTCTTGCTCAGACTGCTACTTTTACATGTAAGACTGAGTTCTTAAAAATATTGGTCTTTAAGAGCAGTGGTAATAATAAGTCATATTGACATTAATATAGAAGGGAGTACAAATAGCAAAGTTTGTCCATGTGTTTGAGCAAAAAATAATGTCTCAGCAAAATTAAATGGAAGTGTAAAGAGTTGGACACCTTTTGCAGATTAGCTCCAAAAGTATGGAATTAAGTGTCTCATTTTTCTAATAATTACAATTCCTCTCTGAGAGAAGAAAGTTATTCAAAAGGAAAAAGTAAAACAGAAGAGCAGTACTCTCAATAAGCATAAGTAGGGTTATGCAACTAGAAATAGATCACTATTCCTGATTCTGCCTAGTCAGAATAAAAAGTTTAGCCTTCAATGAGAGAACAAAGTTGGAAGACAATTTCAAGTAAAATGTTCAGCACTGGAAAGATTAGGAATACTCTAAAATACAGTTGTTCTTCTTGGAGCTCCGACCTTTTATCTGCCAAGTCCTGGAAAAATGTTTAAAAGGGTCATAACTGAGATAGTTAATCTTGTCAAGCAAACACTGTAATTTTAACGAACCATTACAAAGAGAAAAAGTACCCTGAGATCTTTTCCACTTCCTAATGACATTATCATGCAAGAGGATTACTATCCATTCTAATGTGAGTTTTAAGAGTTCACTTGTACATTTGTAAGGGCTACTGAGGATATATTTGCAGGCTTCCATCTGAGTTATGGAGTATAAGAATAGGTATTTAGGACATTATTAGGTATAGGACATCACTGTACTTTAATGTTCATTTTCTTTAGGCTATATCCAATCAAGGAACTAGCTGCTTAAGTTCAAGAAGAGCTAACACACTCAAACTCTGATTTTATATGAATTCTTCTGCTGATTTTTGGCTGCTACTTAAACTCAGTGAATACCCAATTTAGTACATATCCACACATCTACTAAACTAATTTCTACAACAGCCAGAAGTTTTTTAACGTACATCTACCACTGTTATTTCTAGGTTCACTACAGGATAACTGAATCCCAAACATTGCAAATATATTCAAGTATTTTGAGTCTTTATTGCAGCGAAAGCCTCCCTGATAGGGAAAGGGATGCCCTCTCCCTGTTCCTATGCTGACTGAAACTCAGCTGCCAGATATCAGGGTAATGAAGGGAGATATCAAGGAGCTGTTAGTATGAAACAGTACATGCAATAATGATAGTAGATACAGTGAATCTGAAATTAAATTGAGTGTTAAAAATATACCGTTCCTTCCAAAGTGCTACAAAAATAGTTCAACATTACAGTGCCCATTTTTTACCACCTGATGGAACATTTTAAAATAAAAGAAAATCTCAGTGGGATTCATTTTACCTCATTTTCGCCATCTGTCCACCCTTTTCAGACATCTGAGAGAAATATACACAGGTGAACTGCTACTTAAAAGTGCCTATTTTTCACTAACAGTGAAAGGAAACAGGCTCATATATAGACATCTCTATCTAGCTAAATGAATTTCACCTTTTATAAGAGCTGGAATAGTACAAAAATGTGACAAACGAGATAGTACTTTCCTTATGATATTCAATAAGAAATAGCTGAAATGTTAGAAGAATATTTGTATTCTATCATTTCTTCTGGAGTTCAAATCCTGCAACAGCTTTAGAAATCCCTACAGCTTTAAGAAATGGAGACCAAAGAATAGGTACCCTGGTGGTGCTTTTTTTGGAGAATACTATTTATGCTTCCATTCGATCTAATAAATATTTGTATTTCTACTGCAGCTCACTGTTTTCTTTTTAAATTTTGGTGGGGCAAGTGAAAAAGCAGTAACAATTAATTGAAAAATGCATAAAATATATAATTTTATGTTGCAAACTACGATAGATTGTTTTCACTTTCTTTAATCGTCAGACATGTTAGTGTTACGGCAAGATCTTTGGCTATACGTTTGTTTGCGCATTCTTAATATTTGAGAATAATTTTCTAGGATTTTGTGCAGTTGTATATCAGTGTAAAGTCTCTTGCATGTTTGTCCCGATCAACAGGTGTTATACAGAAAAAATTAAGATAAGAAATACATATTTATCTGAAGTGCTTTCATCAGTTGCTATATAATGAAAATAAGTTCATATTTTATACTGTTTAATTTTGTATGTATATCCTTATATATATATTCTATATTTCAAATCAGACATTGTATTCATAAGACAACTTATATACGATTATGAGATTTTTTTACTTTATTTATTTCTGAAGTTCAATGATGTCAGAATTTATGTAGATTTCCAGGGTTTATGCCAGCTGACTTCAGTATGAACATCTATCATTTTCCTGATAGAGTGTGCTGAAGGTTGTGGACATCTTTTTAAAATAATAAACTAGGATGATGGTAAGCCATCCATTTATTTGTCTAAAGAAAGAATCACAGATTTTTTTTTTTTTTTTTATCCTGCCTTTTCAGAAAATTAAATATTCCTTGGAGGTATCATGTAAGGTTTATATACCTGTGTATTATGTACAAAAGACTCTGGAAAATATGTTTGCTTCAGGTAATGAAATATTTGCAGTTTTCTTTTTTTTCTAGTTTTATTTCAGAGGAAACATTTTTAAGAATGTAATCCATTAGTTACTTTCATTGCTTTGAAACAGTATTGTTTAGAAAAGGAGAAAGAGAACGCATGTAATTTAAAATAGTTTGTTAAAGTGATTAAGGCATCAATGCATACATTATTAATTACAAAGCACAGCATAAATTTCATAATTATACTATACCATTTTGCAAATACATATTCTTTTAAGAGTTTTGAAGAAGCTGCAGATTTCTGTTCACTGAGTCTGTAGCCCCATCAGCAAATGAATTAATGAACTGTTTACAGTCATGTGTTACTGAAATGAAAAATTACATGGGAAAAAATTCTAAACATTTTTTTTTCCTACAATTGGCATTTTCCATGTTTGAATTTTAGTACAATGCAAGTCATTCTGCCAGAAATCTCTCACAGGACAACGCAAAGGTCCGTCTATTCATTAAAAAGCTTTTCTTCTTCTTCCTTCTGTAATGATGTCAATTGCTTTACAGGTAGATGCTATCCATGTTAAATGTCAATCATTTAATGTGTTATATATGATGGAGTCAATGATGTATAACAAAGCTTTAATAGGATATTTGTGAGGAATCTGAGTTTACTATGTTTGTTTATACAATTGCTTTCTCACAGAATGTATAAGTTGTTTAATGGTTTTTTTTCTGCTCATTCAAGCTCTTGGAAGTGAGGTTCTCTTGTTGCCTTATTTTCATTCCCAGTGCTCCATGTGTGACCTGGTTTTATTTCTAGAAGACCTCACCCCAAATGGATGGATATCCTGAGATAAAAATTCCATATATCTTTAACTTGTATGTGTCAAAATTAGATGAAGATCTATCAGGAAATTTTTATATCTTTCCAGATCATTTTCTGTACACCTAGTGTCTTTGAGACAAACCAAACAATTTCATAGACATGTATAAAGAATAGAATGTATACAGTATGTATACAGAATGTATAACAGTATAACTGTGAAGGGCTAGTGAATTCACAGCAAAATAACCTGCAAGTGATGTTGTTTCAGTCTGATTTTTACAATAATTATTTTTTTCATGACAGTTTTACAGAGTCATATAGTATTCCTCCATATGCTATAA
This sequence comes from Nothocercus julius, assembly GCA_013398735.1. Classification (NCBI taxonomy): domain Eukaryota; kingdom Metazoa; phylum Chordata; class Aves; order Tinamiformes; family Tinamidae; genus Nothocercus; species Nothocercus julius. The sequence goes on along the minus strand of VZSV01000013.1, from coordinate 9,332,982 downwards.
CACTCTATCATTTAACCAAGTTACTCTAGTTAAACAGCTGATTGACAATAACTATCTTATTTCAAAAAAAAAAAAAAAAAAAAAAACACCTATATTTAGCAAGACATCACTTCAGGCCAATTGACTCTTTGTGAGAGCTGAGAATGGATATGTCAGATTTGGGGGACTGAATTACTAGGCTGCAAAGACAGATCATTCTTGCTGCATTGCCAAAACTCTTTACACTGAAATTCAACATTACATCTGTAGGTGCTCTGTCATAGATATAATTGAATGTCATCTGCCCTCACAGACATAAAGGTAATTTTGTAAGACTGTTTGAACATGGGTTTTGAGAGACAGACCTTTACCATCTCCACCTCATTTTAAACATGATTTGAGGGTGCTAGAACAGGCTAATTCAAAGCAACTGAAATGAATCACAGTGCAATTTATTTTTATACACTATGTTAAAGAATGATTTATAAAAACACATTCAAAAGAAAGTATCACTATTTTCTGCAGCTTTAATTTTAGAAATTTGGTGATTTAAACTTTGTCATTAAATTATTTGAATATTAATTAGTCATTGGCTAGAATGAAAAAGAAATGTTCAGTTAGTTTACTTTCTTCTAAATTCTGAAGCTAGCATTAATACAGTAGTACAAAGAAAATAATTTTATCTAGCTTAAAGAATAATCTGAAAGGGATAGATTTATCTACATGAACCACACACACAGCTAAAACTCCTCCTGTGGCAGACTTTAAACTTGTTCTTTAGGCACACACACACACAAACACACACATCAAATATTCATACACAAATAAAAAAAAATATATAAGCGAGACAGCTCCTTGGAGAGTTGGTCATTTTATGCTCTAGTGGATTAAGAACAATCAATTCCCAGTCCTCTGAAAAAATGTTTCTCAAACTAAGTGCAGCCTCCTGGGGAGGAATGCCATCATACCCCATTTAAAAAAAAAAAAACAAAAAAACCCACATTTTTTCGTCTTCTTTGTTTCCAGTTCAAACTCAGCAAAGGCTGAGTCATGAAGGGTCTCCTAGTGATGAAAATGATGAAGCAAGCAAGAAAAAAAGAAAAGAAAAAAAAAAAGTCAAGTGGGTTATTTTTTGTTTTGTAATATGTAATAACAAAATGTGTTTTGAGTTTACTCTGCCATATCATCTCTTATTAAAATTTAGAGCCAGTTGTTTTTTCCCCGTATTTAGGGGTGGAGTTAAGTAAAAGATTAGAAGTATGCCAGAAGTATCAGAAGTCAAATCAAAATGCTATTTATCCTTAGCGTTATATTTTTAACCATACAGTTTTGTACAAGTTTATTTTTCTAAATAAATGTGATATCAGTCAAGCAGAGAATTAAGCACTGCTGATTCCAGTTTTAGTTTTTATTCACACACACACAAAAATCCATTTAAACAAATTTCCTCTGCTTTGTATATCTTACTAGTAAGTTTGTGCATAAAAGACCACATTTGAACACAGAAGGAAATAGTACTATAGAATTTGTATAGGTTAAAATTTTACTTAGTAATACAAATTCAAACTTTCAGAGAATTATGACATAGAACTTAATTACATGACTGATTTATTATTTTCCTGTCACTGGGCAAAAAAATTACATAAAATACATGATATGTGATATTGTTCACGAAAATATACATGAAACGAATGCAGGAATATACCTTACAAAATACTTAAAAAAAAAAAAACCAAAAAAACTACCCTATTGATATATTTCATAATTGGTAATTAGTAGTGAATAATTGATAATTAGTAAATACAAATGTGACAACATTCATGAATATAAGTAACTTATTGTTCCAAGATGCTCCTGATAAAGTGTTATCTACTTAAGTCCCATATACTTAACCCTCAGTTGGATTTAGCTGTGAATTCTAAATTTTGAGATTATGAAGCCTGTAATATCTAATAGTTCTTTTTCCAGTCTACCTGCTACAACTACATTATATATAAAATAGACTTTTGGTTTATCACAATAGTAGTGGAAGTGTGTGGAATAGTTGTGGTTTCAAAGAGATTTTGCTTACATATTTTTATGTAAGTATTTTAATATGAACATTTTACATTGCATTCATTTTCAGGTTCATCACAGTTCCACCAAAAAGGGCAAGAACAGCACAAATGTAGCCCACTCACAATCTTCTGTGCAGCCTTCTGCAAACCTGTGGTGATAGAAATATGTTCTAAAATCTATAAATGACAGTAAAAAAAAAAAAAAACTAGCTTTGATTACAATTTGTGCTGAATCAATTTATTTTTCTCCTTAATAGTCACTGTATTATATAGAGTTCTTCACAGCTTATATAGTGAGAGAGCATCCAAACATAATAAGCCCCAGAAATTCTGATGGTTTCCTTATTAGTTGTGTGCATTTAGATTCACACGTGCTTGTTCTGAAAGCATGATTTGATGAACAAAATTTTAATGATCTAAAGAAGAAAGAAGCTCACCACTAACACTTCTTCTGATTGTATTTTCATATATATGACATCACTACTGTAACTGTTAACAGACATAGTCTCATTCACAGTTGCGTCCCAATACTTAGAATGAGATATTGTAAACCTTCAATTCCCCTCAGAATTAATACATTAGTATATATTTTATTTAGTTAGTTAGTTAGTTAGTTTTTCTGTCATTCCTCTCTTACAAAGGAAAAAAAAAAAAAAAAAAGAATATATTTCCTTTGCAAAGAGAAATGGAGGAATGTGCTTTCTTGGTGATCTACTCTAGGAAAAGATAGACATGTGTCCTTAAAAATATACTGTCTAGCAGTTTAGTAGGCAAATGTTAAAGTGGATGAACAGAAGTTAGTGAGTGAACCTAAAGGAAAGCATACAAGAATTCAAAAGAAATGAAATTTTAATGAACAACTGCAACTATTTGGATATTAACAGAAGTGTCACTGGTAAACAATATGCCATCCACTGGGATCTTTATCTTGAGGAAGACAAAGACCTTAATGTATTTAGTGACGTTAAGCTGTGATATAATGCTACTGTGGAAAGTATAACATTCAAAATTCAAATTCAAAACTCTGAATCTCATATAGCAGGAAAATAGTATTGTTATTAGATGAGATCTCATCTGGAATTCTGCGCATAGCTGTGATCATGCATATTAGCTTCAGACAGAAAAGCGAGCTAGTAACATGATCAGGAGTACAGTCACAGCAACAGTAATTGAATACTAGCAGATAAAGTGCATTTTAGGCTAAATAATGACATAAAATCATTTGCCTAACCATTTGTTGCATCATGGAATATTAAGAAGCAACAACAGATTAAATATTTGGATAAGTAGTGTAGGTCATCATAAAAACAAACAAACAAAAAAAGTCCACAACTGAACTGTGCTCTTCCATGTGTAATCAGAAAATAGAAGAAAAAATGGATTCACACGAATAACTCTATGTTGCAATCCTATATAAACGTTTCAAGGATGATGAAATTAAGCTGCCATTTAAGTTGAATAGAATGCTGTCTGAAATCTGTAATACCAAATTCCCATTTGGCTGAATCATCTTTGACCATTTCTTTTAGGTATCTCCAGGTAGAATATGCTTTGGCAGGCATGCATGCTTTTCTGTTTCCCTCATTTTTCTTAAATCTGACTGATTCTTCTTTGACCTTCAGCTCCATCAAGCTCATATTAGTTTTCTCTGGTCTTTGTCCTTTTATAAATTTACAGAGTCACTATGTATATATATATGTTTTTTTCTATGTTTCTCTATTCTGCTTTCAATTTTGGACCTCTCTTTCAAATTGCTTTTATTTTTTTTCTGTATTTCTTTTTCTTTATTTCCTCACTCTCTGACCTGATTATCCTCATTATCTTTTCTAGATCTTTTCCAGATCCATTATCTTTTCAGCTTCATCATATCTATATTTCAGATCTCATAGGAAAAAAAATGCATTTCAGTTTCTGGCCTTGTCATATTTTCCCACAGCTTCCACTGTAGTCATGTGCTCATTTTGCACTTTCCACAATACTTGCACTTAAAAGCATGTAAACATATGTCTGGCACAGATATATGACAGCTGAATTAACAGGTAATCATTCAAATTGTACTATAGTTTTGTTCTTGGAGGGAATCAGCTACACAATGAAACTTACAATCCTTCAAGTAAAAATAAACTGTCTGCCAAATCTGCCTTACGTAAAGATAATGCATAGAATTCTATTTATCAACTTCTGATAGTAAAGTTATGTTGTATTAATAATAGTGGTTGCCTTTTGTGAAAACACAGTTTCAATTTTGATCTCTTTTGACTGGATGTATTCAAGCCAATAAAAAGACTGGACTCAGGATTCTCCTTGATAAAACTAAGATGCTTCCTGTCTCTAGGAATGATATTTTACCACAGGTAATCTATGACTCTTAAGTGTTTTTTTCTTTTTTCTTTTTTTTGGTATTTGTTCTGTCAACCTTGTTTACACAAGAATTAAAATCATAGAATCATAGAATTGTTAAGGTTGGAAGAGACTTTTAGAGATCATCTAGTCCAACTCCCTGTACATACAGGGTCACCTAGAGCATGTGGCTCAGGACGGCGTCCAAGAGGGTTTGGAAGATCTCCAGAGAAGGAGATTCCACAATCTCTTTTGACAACCTCTTCCAGTGCTCTGTCACCCTCACTGTCAAGAATTTTTTCCTCAAGTTCCTATGGAACTTTTGGTGCTTCAGTTTGTGGCCGTTTCCTCTAGTCCTATCAGTGGCCACCACTGAAAAGAGGCCAGCACCATCCTCCTCCCTTCCTCCCTTAAGGCATATATAGACACTGCTCGGGTCCCCTCTCATCCTTCTCTTCTCCAGGCTGAACAGGCCCAGCTCTCTCAGCCTTTCCTCACAGGGCAGATGTTCCAGGCCCCGGATCATCCTCGTAGCCCTGCGCTGGACTCTCTCCAGCAGCTCCACATCCCCCTTGTACTGTGGAGCCCAGAACTGGACACAGTACTCCAGGTGTGGCCTCAGCAGGGCTGAGTAGAGGGGCAGGATCACCTCCCTCAACTCTCTGGAGATGCTCTTCTTAATGCACCCCAGAATCCCATTGGCCTTCTTGGCCACGAGGGCGCACTGCTCTCTCATGGTCAACTTGTCACCCACCATGATGCCCAGGTCCTTCTCTGCAGAACTACTCTCCAGAACGCAAGTCCTCAGCCTCTACTGGTGTCTGTACTGGTGTCTGGTGTCTGTCCTCTCCAAATGCAGGACCTTGCACTTGCCCTTGTTGAACTTCATGGGGTTTCTCACCACCTGTTTGTCCAGTCTATCCAGGCCCTTCTGGATGGCAGCACAGCCCTCTAGGGTATCAGCTACTCCTCCCAATTTTGTATCATCAGCAAACTTGCTGGAGGACACTCTCTGCCCTCATCCAGGTCATTGATGAATAAATTGAACAGGACTGGGCTGAGGACTGATCCCTGGGGGACACTGCTAGCTACCGGCCTCCAACTAGACTCTGCACCAATTCAGCCAATTCTTAATCCACCTCACCGTCCACTCATCTAACCCACACTTCTGGAGCTTGCCCATAAAGATGCTGTGAGGGACAGTGTCAAAAGCTGAAGTCCAGATAGCTGACATCCACTACTCTCCCCTCATCTACCCAGCCAGTCATTCCATCATAGAAGGCTATCAGGTGAGTTAAGCATGATTTCCCCTTGGTGAATCCATGCTGACTATTCCTGAGCACATTCTTGTCCTCCACTTGCTTAGAGACAACTGCCAGGATGAGCTGTTCCATCACTTTTCCAAGGATGGAGGTGAGGCTCACTGCTCTGTAGTTGCCTGGGTCCTCCTTCTTGCCATTTTTACTGACTGGTGTGACACTGGCTTTCTTCCAGTCCTCAGGTACCTCTCCCATTCTCCAGGATCTTGCAAAGATGATGGAGAGTGGCTTAGCAATAACATCTGCAAGCTCACGCGGCACTCTTGGGTGCATCCCTTCAGGGCCCATGGATCTGTGGGTATGAAGTTTCCTCAAGTGTTCTCTAACCCAATCTTCCTCTAACCAGGGCAAGTCTTCCTCACTCCAGGCTTCTTCTCTTGTCTCTAGTGTCTGAGATTCCTGAGGGCTGCCCTTGCTAAATACTGAAGCAAAGAAGGCATTCAGTAACTCCCCTTTTTCTGTGTCTTTCGCAATAAGAGCACCCATCCCATCCAACAATGGACCCACGTTTTCCCTGATCTTACTTTTGCCACTGGTATATTTAAAGAAATTCTTCTTGTTATCTTTAACATCCCCTGCCAAATTTAGTTCCAAATGTGCCTTAGCCTTCCTTGTCGCATCCCTGCATTCTCTGACAACATTCCTATATTCCTCCCAAGGCACCTGTCCTTTTTCCACGTTTCATATACTGCCTTCTTCTGTTTGAATTTTGCCATGAGCTCCTTGCTGATTCATGCAGGCCTCCTGCCCCCTGCCTGACTTCTTACTCATTGGGATGCAATCCTCTTTGACTAGGTGAATTCTCAAGTATTTCCATAAAATATACTGAATACCAACCAACAAATAGGAGCTTGACAAAAACTTCTAAGAAAAGAAAGATGGATTTTAAGGTAGTTATCTTTTCAACCACAGAATCACATACACACAAAAGCCCTCACCTTCTGCCATAAAGTAATTGAACAATAGTGGGAAAAAAAATGTTAGAAGCTGCTTGTAAACGATAGCACAAGAGGATTTTTGTTCAAGAGCAAGAAAGCTCTGAGCTAGAGAAGTTGCATTCTGAAAATGCTTTCCTGGCTTGGCAAAATCTATTGCTATTTCTTGTTTGCTGGCATAAGTGGAGTCTACTGCATTTTAAAACAGTCTTAAAATACATTTGGTGGAAAAATTCTTAGAGCCATTTTGGTCGGAAGTGTAATCTCTGGTCTCATTTTGACCTACAGTAACACAAGTGCATTATTCTACCACATACCTTCCTGTTTCTAATATTGTGAAAGCTTTTGTAGTTTTTCAACACAAAATGTATGCTTAAGTTTAAATATTAATGTCCCCAGCTTGTTAACAGCCTTTAGATGAATGAGAAATGGCTTATAGCACTATTCCTACCATTTTTTTTTTTTTTTTTTTTTTTTTTCATTAGTGGCATAGTAAGAGATTTGTGATTTCACTTCAGTTGACAGGTTATGGTCACTCTCTGAGAATTCTAATGCTTAAAAAAAAAAAAAAAAGTTTTCCTAGTCAATTACATTATTTGTTTGGTCTTGCATTTTTCAGGCTGAAATAATTCTATATTGCATTATGCCCGCAAGAGCATGTCAGATTGAGATTGTTAAGGGTATTGTTAAGGGTTTGGTGTCATGTCTAAGAGTAGTGATTGTTTATCATTAAATTAATGATTATAATATCATTCTATCTTAAAAGATAAAGATTTTTGTAACTGTCAGCTGTTTGGATGCAAATATAAAACAATTTTAAAAGAGTTTTATTTTTTTTTAAGTTGGATGCTGAGCACATTGAGGAAATCTTTCTGCATATATATGAAAATAAATAAAATATAACAGCATAAATTTCTGAAGGGTTCATTTAAAAAATAGGCCAATAGCTTTTTAATGCAATGTTTTGCCACTGGGGCTTGAGCTGTGGTTAATTTTTCAGTCCCAAACACAGAAAAATTTTATTCTAGATAAAATTTCAATATATTTGTTCTTACTCTTCTCATATTTCACCCAGCAGTCTGATGTCAGTATTCTTCAAATTAACACATAATTCAATATATATATTCATATACTTAGAGATCTAAACAATCTTTAGGTGATATCCCCTCAAAGGTGTTGAGAAAGTATACAGGGTCTGGATAAAGACAGAAATGAAAGAAATGGAAAGTTAAAGTCAGGATGAGACAGTAATGGGAACAGAAGAAAAGAAGATATTTTGGTCTCCTTTTTGGAAAGAAGAGGAGGAGAACCAGGTAAAAATTCTCAAAAAGCAAAAGGATATTAAGAGTGAATGAACAGGAAAAAATATGAGGAAAGCAGATGGTGAGAATGGGGAGCAGGGGGAGAAATGAACAACCTGAGACTAAATGGTAAGCAACAAGAGAGAAGTGAAGGTTAAAGACCTGTCAGAAGAGGACAATGAGAGAGAGGAAGAAAGAATTTTAAAAAATCCTGTAGGAATTAAAAACAATTCCTTGAGAACTGTTTAATGGGACTGTGTGCTATTAAATCAGGCAATTTGGAATAACAATTTGGGGGGAAAGGAGAAGAAAAATGATAATTTATCACAAAAAACATCCCTTTTGTCAATAATATAGCAAAGCAAGACAAACAACAGAATGACTACATGACTCGAATTCCCTCAAATACTCTGATATGTATATGACATGTTCTCCAAGAACATGCCTCAAGACTTTTTTTTTTTTTTTTTTTTTTTTTTTTTTTTTTTTAGGAGTGAACTCTGTTCAATGTATGCTTTCCAAAGAAGGGACTATTGTTTTGACAGGGCTTTGTGAACCCTTAACAAATATTCTCCATGTAATGCTCAGATGATGCTGAGTTCCTAACATTTGTATACTAAATAAAAGTGACTTAAAAATAATGTTTTGAGACATCTTTGTGAGAAGAGAGTTCATTAGCTTGCCACAAAAGCAACCAGGATCGAATTTCTGAAATCATTTCATCTTAATCCATTTACAAGTGAAGGTAGAGTTTCCTTGCCATTGTTTAGGAACAGCAGAGATAAGCAGTTTGCTAAACCTCACTCTAGTGCATGATTAATCCTCCTGATTTCACTGGGACTTGATTAAAATTGAGTAAGTTGCAATTTTTTTTTCTCTAATAGTTTGAGTAACTTACATGTCAGTAAGAGGATGGGAACTTTAAATCCATTGCTATCAGATATTCTTTCTGCTTGTACAATGGAGAACAGTTTCAGAGCCAGAGCGAATATAAGCAAGAAAAAGCCCAAACCTGTTACTTCAGAGGGCAGAGATCTGAAATAGAGGGTAGGGAGCTGCCTCAGTGTTTCAGGCAACAATTACATAATGTAAAATGCACATGTCATATAATTATTCTCCAGCCTAGTGATTAAGGAATTATCTAAAGTTACTGCAGATGTGGGTTTGAATCTCCTTAGGCTCTCTGCATGCCATTCTAAAAGTACAGTTCCCACATCACCTACATTAAAAAAAAAAAAAAAAAAGAAAAAAATCCTGCTCGGTTCTTTAGAGAATATCTAACTATACACAAGTTCTCAGGCTCCGGAACTTGAACTGACATCTAAAGAGATCACTAAATCTTTGGAGAAAGGAAACTTAAATCACCCTCGTTCTTAGCATTTTCTAAGTGGTCCTCACTTTGTGTTGTATTCCTTGAACTATTCTTTGCAGGCATTTCCTTCTCTCCCTCTCCAGGTGCACTGAATAGCTGCATGGAGCCAGTATCCCACTGAGTCTTCTGTGTTTCACTTTGTGGAAGGATGGCTGCCTGCATCTTTGAGATAGGTGCTGAAGCTCATGCAGTTTTGAGCACGCTATCCCTTTGTCACTCGGTTTCCCTTTGTATTAACCACTCTGATTCCAAAGTCATGCCCATTGCAATAAATTAGAAGCTGCTTCAGCAGAGTAAAATCAACTTCCAGATCTGGGTCCCTAGCAAGCAGATGGTGCAGCACTGTGTTTGAGAGTGTAAACTTCCTTTTGGAAAGAAAGGCTTCACAGCAAAAAGAATTTGGGGTCAGAAACACTTCCTGCAAATATACAGAATTTTCATACAACTGAAGTGTAATTCCACACAAGTACTGTACTGGTAGCTTTATGCAACTGTCAGTGTGATTGTCTCAAACCCTCTTCATGAAAACATAACGTAAGCATACTACATGGTTATTTCATTTACTTTTTTTTTTTCCCTTAAAGTTTGTCCTCGATACTCTCCAGTATTGAAGATTATCTTTCTCCATTACCTCTTCAGGTATGAACCTCTTTAGATTCTTCTTTTTCCGAGAAGTTGTCAATATTTCAGTGAACCTGATTTATTGCTGACACTTTGTTCCCCTTCCAGGAATTTCACTTTGACTACTCTTCTAAGTCTTTACTCATCTCCTTCAGGAGAAAAGGAATAAGTTGGGCCTTAAACTTAATAGCTCACTGGAGAATGAGTTTAGATATTACATACCTTCTTTTTTAGGAGAAGATTGGAGAGAAAAAAACAGGTATCTGGTGAGTGGAGGCAGAAGGAGCAGCTGCTCAAAAGGTTGACAGTAAGTTTCTGAATAGATTTTATTTACGGTCTTTAGTGTGTGCAAGGAAATGGGAAGATGCACTGGAAGGCAAAATGTCACCCATCATGTGGATAGGCACACGAAGCCTGCCATCAAGTATCATCTCTTTATCATCATCTCTGTTCTATAGAATTCTAGAAAAATATATTGTTGTATGGATTAGGCTTCAACTTTGTTTCCTACAAAACACATACATTGGAAAACTTTGAGCAAAAACAATTAAGTTAATGTGTTCCTAAGAAAGTGTTTAATAGAGTATGTACAGCAACTTTATTGACCCAACATTACTGGAATATCCTACTACACCTGTTTTGCAATACAAAGAATGTCTCTTGACTCAAGTAAATTTATGTTCTTTTTTGGGAGGAGGTTGGAATGGGTACCTCTACTCTGAGAGTTTGCTGAAGTTTTCTAAAAAACTTTTCATAGTAATTGATTAAAAAAGTGACACTTAAGAATTCCTCTGCAACATTTGCCAGGGAACAATGTACCAAAGTCCTCCTGCGAACTAGTAATTCAATCAATTAGCTTCAGGAATATATATAAAAAATATATATATAAGCATCATCCATGATTACACATACACATTAAAAAATATTCTCCAAATTGTTCCACTTTCTCTGAATTTTATCTGGTTCTTTGGCTTGAGTCAAAGAATACCCACCTTGTGTCCTTTATTCCAGTAACAAAGACATATAGGCAGCAATTACATTGAAAACAAAACAAAACAAAACAAAACAAAAAAACCCCACAACATAGTAGTGTACTGGTGTGATGAGTAAGTTGTAATTGCAAATAACTACAGTCAGAGACGATGAGCAAATCACCAGGAGTGGAATGCCTTGATCATTCCATGACAGATCCATTTTGTCATAACAGGTTATTCAGGTTCTACTGAGAACAAGCTTGCTGCTTGTTACTCTGTGAATGCCCATTTTCCCCACTGATCACATAATTAAAATATGTATACTTTTACCCTTCCCAGATAGCCTAAAGAGAATCCATTAAACTGCTAGCAGAGCCTGTACCTAATCTAAGAAAGCTCTAATCCTTTGTGCTTTCTCTTTCCTACTGTGTGTAACTATGAAGGTATTGTTTTTCTACTTTTACTTTTTTTTTTTCCTCCCAAATATTAAATTCAGTGTTTCTTTTCTCTGCTATCCACAGAATGATATGAAACCTTTCTCCTTTCACAATTATATGCATGAGGATGAAGTGGATAGTTTTCCAACATCAACTTTATGCCATCTGCAAGCATAAGTGTTTTTTAAAAGAGTATAAAAATTAAGTGGAAAACAAAGATGAACCTAAATTTGTAACGATCTTCCATATAACATCATGTGCTCAAATCCGCATTTCTAGTGCCCGTAATCCCTTTCTGATTCTTTCCTCCCACTAACCCCTCAGCTGGGTGCTATTTCCACCTTATAAAAATCATTCACAATTTGTTTAGTTTGAGTTTCTTTTCCCATTTGTTGATCAATATTTCATGTGATTGTGTTAGAAATAAATAAACAAAAAAGCTCTTAGACTTAAAGAAAAACCTGCCTCTGTACTCTGTAGCAATGAAAGTGAAGGATTTACATGCTAAAAGGTCTTATGTCTCATGTGCTGAAATCATACAAATTCCTCAAAATGATTTACCAGAAATAGAAGATGTGAAAATTACTCCTATAGTAAGAGGAAAGTATAACATCTTCATCTGAAATCAGCCTTTGTCCCAGCATATGAAATCAGAAATTTCTAAAAACAGAACTAATCTCTTTCCTACTAATGGCTTTTAGCCAGATGGATTTTTTTTACCTCCTTCTTATTTTCTCCCATCTCTTTCTCATTCCTTTTAAAAAAAAAATAAATTTATACTTTTGGCATATGACCTTGCTTTTTTACTAAGCTTTTCACTTAGTTCTCTGTCATTTATTCGCTTAAATTTCTCCATCATTATTTATATAAGCAAATTAGTTATGTATAAGGATTATAGTAATATTTAAACAATGTTAGAAATAGGTAATACTTTGGACTTCCTGTAGTGTTAAACAACATCAAAACTTATTAGTCTTACTTGCTTATGGACATAGATTCAAGTGAAGTGTGATGACTAAAACTGATATTTGAATACTGAACAATGGTCTGCTATAAAATAATCAAGTGTTCTCATTCTTTTTCAGTCAAGTATTGGCTCAAGAATTTTTCAGCCAATGTTTTTTGAAGTTGCTGAGTGAAGGTGATTATCCATTGCTGACATCCTGTAGCAGTAGGATTTCTCAGCTGCCCCCAAACACAAAATGCTGATTGGGTTCATATGATGCAAGTGGTTTCAAACTGCTCAGACTGCATCATTCCAGGATTAGACAGCAGGGCCTAAGGAGGGAGACAGGGTAAAATCACCTAGCTGGCTCAAACAGAGCTGTAATAGATGGAAGGTAATTAGCCTTATTGGGCAATGGGATCATGCTTCAAAATAAAAGTGGGTCAGTCTGAGGTTTTAGGCAAGAAAAGCAATTAAGAGAACTGTATCTGAGAATATCCTGGTATCAGGTTTGCTGGTGGATGCAGCCCTTCTAGTGAGAAGATACAAAACTGTGACAAGCAGTCATGGAAGTGAATTTTGTGCCTTTAAAGCTTCATCAACTCCTTTTGAACACAAAACTTTTCTTTATATGGATTTTGAAGAGCTGGGTCTGAGTCTTTGTTCTTAAAATTAAAAAATATAAGTTGTTAATTCTATTACAAGTGAAATAGGCAATATTGGGAAAAAATAAAAAAATAAAAAGAAGAGCTGGAGAGACCTATCAAAAAGAGAGACCTAACAAAAATACTTTGTTGTATTGTAAACCACTTGTATATAGATGAAATATATAACACTCTCTGTTTTTTTTTTTTTATATATGTAAAGACAGTGTTTATTAAAAGCATAATGTATATATTATGAAACTAGAAAAAGTACAAATATATATCAAATATATATGTAGGCTTAGCTATATCCGAGATTCACATACCATGCTTGCTATATGGCTATTTTAGAAAATATTGTTACATATATTATGCAAAAAATAATGTTGATGAAAATTCCAAAAGAATACATAAGACCACCCCCACAGTTTTGTTGAAATGCATCATACCTTTGTGAGGGTATGTCCCTCCTGCTTGCTGAGCTTATGAGCCCTGTATAGCCCATCTGATAAAGTGATTTCAGCCAGGATTACATGGGTGCTGGATGTGAAGGACTGAATCCATCTGGGAGCTTGAAGAGCTTTACCAGCAACCTGCATTCAGCAAAATTCATGGCAGAGATTAGGAAATGTGTTGCTAGCAGAGAGCCCCAAACTCTGCTTATTCACTGCATGTAATTTCTCTCCTTTTTACAGACACTTTTTGGAGCACTGTCAGTTCAACTCTAATAAGGGACCAAAACTGCACATTTTTATTCAGAAAGGAATCTGATCCTGAATCATGTGCTTATATAACCCAGTGAAGAACTTTCCTCGAGGATGCTGCAAGTACTGGCCCCCTCTTTTCAAAAAATGGTATTGTAAAATTTCAAAGTGTTTAGAGAAGAGTGAAAAGAATGATGAGAAAAAGGGGAAAAATCACAAATTAAGAAGCATATGAAAGTCTGAGGGGAAAATAAGACAGGGGCCTTATTTTTATTCTAAGTGTATATTGCCTGGCGCAAAGATGTGACTGTTTTTTTCTAATAGTTTACTAACAGTAACCTAAAACAATATACAGAGCTAGAATAATAAATAGCGTTTTCTTGTCTGTAAACTCTTGAAACATTCAATGAAAAAATCTCAGAGAATTATGAATTGGAAAATGTCAGAAGATGGAACCTCTTAGTGCACCAGTAGGAAATGTCGTATTTTTCTTTTAAATTAAAGTACTTTACTAGATTCAGAGAGGACTAGAAACATATAATAACAACAAGTATCAAGGGTAATACTATTAAAAGCTTCCAGATAAGAAACTCGACTCTGCCTTTTTATAGCATAATTTCCATTTTAATTATAGGAAATAGGTTGGGACATACAAAGAAAGGAAGAGAACTGGAAAGACTGTATCTGCTTATGCTTGAATTCTTGTGCTATCTCTGTTATTAATACTGAAAAATTCAAAATATTGAATAAGATGATTGTGTTTATTTATCAAGTTTGGAGATTTGTTCCATTAGCAGGAGGAAAATGAATGACATTCTTGCTGTTACTGTTTCTTGGGAGAAAATGGTAAATAACGTAGTATCCTGCAAACTTTTTGGTAGGAAGAAAGACTTAGATGAGAAGAAGTTTATCTAAATGCTTCATATGAGTATATAACTCATTTCATAAAATGTATATAAATTTATTTACTACATGGGCATGCCAGGTTGATCTTTATTCACTTCTTGTATTCCTTGAGTTCCTTGAGATTTTTTTTCTCTCTGATCAGTGTTTGCTTCACTAGGGAAGTATCTAACTTGTCTTCTGTCCTGGATGTGTATTTACTCTTTTGCATCTCTCCATGGGCCTTCCAAGGTCTTCTAATTATCTTTTGTTGTTGTTGTTGTTGTTGTTGTTGTTGTTTTTTTGTCTACTAAGACAATATCTAGCAAAATGTTAATTATTTTCACATAAAAAAAAAGGTTCATTTCATATGGATTTTTCACTACACTGTCTTATCCTCTTTTTGTTGATGAGTTATAGTTTTTGTTTGATTTGATTGTTTTTGGTTAGTAGACAAACAGTAGAGTTGCAACCTGAGCTGACTTGAAAGAGTCAGTTTTGGTAATACCTTAAAATTTAGAAACAAGAAAACAGTGCCTTAGTAGAATTGACAATGGCAACATAAATTTATTTTAAAGAACAAGAATAATGAGTATTTGAATTTTTATTTTCCAAGTTAAATGTAGGATTTCTCCATATTTTAATTTATAATCTCTAAAATCTAAAATCTAAAAGCTTTGCAACCGAGGATAACTGTAAGAAATGGTAACAGTTTACAAGAGACCAAAACTCTTGGAAACATTTATTTGCTAGGCATATTTAAAAACAGGTGAATAATGAGAAATCCCTTTGGAGCAAAGAAGAGTAAGCGGCTTTCAGTGAACATTAGGGTAAGTGGCCATTTGCTTTCCTCTCCCACAAGATACTACAGAGAAAAACAAGTGGGTGGAATTTTTGTTCGCCCCAAACAGGTTAAATATGTTTTTGAGCATAATTACTCTACTATGTTATAAGGAATACATCAGTTTATCTAATTGATTGCATTAAAATTATAAATCACCATAGTCTCTGAATGGCCTGGGGTAATCATTATGTCATGCTGTAAACTAGGTCTATAGTGTAGATTAAAATGACCTGTTAGTTCAGTAATAATCTGTAAAATGAAGCTAAAATTGTTCAGCAGACATAACCATCTGCCGTTAATCACTAAGTATAATTTATCTGGTTTTAAAAACACAAAGTGTATTTGCCCCATCATTCTGCCTGAGCATGTATTTAACATAGCTGTCTAAAGATATTGTTATGCTTAGGCAGTACAATGTTACAAATTTAAATTACTGCATCTTATTTGATGTCTTTTGGAGTAATTTCTTAAGTCAGAGTCTTAAAAGAAAGTCAATATGCATCGTAAGATACTGAACATGTGTGCCTTTGTGCTAATGATAGTGATTAAGCATTAGCCCCTTTTCCTCCTATAAAAGGATCCTCTTGTCCCATCCCAAAGGGAAAAAAAAAAAAGAAAGAAAAAAGAAAGAAAAGAAAAAGAAAGGAGATACACTTTTATACTTTGCAAATCTCCTTTCTCTCTTGACAAAGACAGATGCACCTCTGGCAATTTTTTTGCACCGAACTCTACTATGGCATATGTAACAGATGGCAAAATTTTGCTTGGTAATCCGAATCTTTTGTTGAAAAAGGGCTCTCTACAGAGTAATAGTATCCATAGTGTACTATTTTGTTGCTCCAAATGAACATGGCACACTTTTCTGTTCAACTTTTTAGTCATCAACTCCTAAAATACTTCGGTGTCTTTGTAAGTATCTCAGAATACCATATCTGAGGGAAGTATGTGATCTTTAGTTCAAGCAGAGAAATACAAGAATAAAAGCTGGACACAAACTTTGTTCAGTGTTGTTTATCTTTGGGATATTTCATCTTCACTATGAATTCTGCTGGAAGGTTGTTTTCTTACAAGAATAGAAGACATGAAGATTTAGTTTTTGAATTATGTTTAGTACATTCTGGAAAATGTACTATTCTGATAGCAGTCCCAATTCATCAAAACATCTAAATATGCTCAACTTCAAGTATATGACATGGACTTTGAAGTCAGGCCTGTTCTGTGGTCTCAGAGAAATATCAACAACTAGAAAAAAAAAAAAGGAAAAAATGGAAATACCAACTATGATGAAGTTTTATTTATTAAGACATTTCTGCCTTAGTTGCATAATGCTTTAAAAATTTGTATTGTTTTAAGCAAGCTATGTGCAACATCAAATTCCAAGGAGCCTATTGCTGTTTGAAGTTCACCATTTTCTCTGTGTAATAGTGCTGATAGAGCATGTCAGTGTCTGACAATCAAGAAAAGTTACGGCTTTTCTTCCATCTGTTTAATTGTCTCTTTGGCTAACCTAAGTATACTTGTGATGGATGTTTAATATTATATTACAGAATTTTTCATATAGAATTAGATTTTCCCATTATGAGATTCATAAAATATGACTAGGGGTGTTAAAGTATTGTGAGAAAACTACACAGTTTAATATTCAGTTTCAAGGCATATGCAAGGTTTAGAAGGTCATTTACATATAATACAGTGATTTAAAAATTGAGTATATTGTGTCATAGAGAAATTATTACATGAGATTTCTCTCTACAAAGAGCCACTGAAAATAGGGACAGGACAGTTGAACTTAGTGGTAATACTTAGAGTGAGGTTTGCTGGAAAGAATAAAATGAATAACTAGGAAAAATTAATTAAAATTGATGACTTGCAATTTAGACACACTTGTGAATACTGATTTGAAAAAGCAAAGAGCATAATTGCAAAGTACCACTCCATAATTTTGCTTTGGTATTTCGAAATTTCTCTTGTACCTTCCGCACAGCTCCCCACTCCACTGTTACAATGGTAAATAGTCAAAATGCTTTAAATGTGAATATAATACAGACAATTGCTAGGTATCACAATCATTTTATTTGTTTGTATTCATGTATTAATACCATTCCTGCGTGTGATATTTGTATTACTTCTTTTCTTTCCTTCCTTCTTTCCTTCTTTCTTTCTTTCTTTCTTTCTTTCTTTCTTTCTTTCTTTCTTTCTTTCTTTCTTTCTTTCTTTCTTTCTTTCTTTCTTTCTTTCTTTCTTTCNTTTCTTTCTTTCTTTCTTTCTTTCTTTCTTTCTTTCTTTCTTTCTTTCTTTCTTTCTTTCTTTCTTTCTTTCTTTCTTTCTTTCTTTCTTTCTTTTTCTTATGAGATGACAAATTCTTTTGGTCTCTGAATTTTGGAATACAGAAATCTCTTTTCATCCTTTCTGTAGTAATTTATGTTAATACACTGAGGAAGTATGATACTACTGTGTTGAATAAAAGATCCAGGAAGCCTCAAAACCCTGTCTCATTCCACTTGTTAGTTTACTCACTGACTGATTTGAGCTGCTCCAAATAGCTCTCTCCAAAACAAATTCTGGGCATGATTTGGGCATGATTTACTGCAAATCTGTTCACTACGAGATTGTACGAACTGTGGTTTCTTCCCCTACCTAGTCCTGCCAACCCATCTCAACAGGCTGTATGTTTTCAAAAGACTCTAAATATGCTTTTGCCAGACCCTCATTTTATGCACTAAAAAAAAAAAATGTAATAATAATAAATTGTAATGCCACCCTTATATTATGCTGAATTCCTGCAACTGGAAAAACAAAACAAAACAAACAAACTAACAAACAAACACAGAAAGTAGCTGTCCTGTCTCAGGGATATTATATGCAGTCAGAGAATCTCCAGAGACAGGTGCTTTAGAGTGTTGATGCAGTAGGTGTAATCCAAGAGAAGCTCTTCCTAAACAGCGTTGACATGAGCCAGTCCATGCTGTCTGGCACGAAGGACATGACTGCCTAGAAGAAATGCATGCAAAGCCAAATATCTCAAAGTCCTGCATAGCGAATATTATCTCTAAAGCATTTTCCAGTAAGAAGCAAATAAATGACAGGCTTTAAAAAAGAGAGTTGCAATAGTTAATGTGACACGTGGAAAAACAGCATCCCAGAATGATAGGATGATAGGATAAAGCTTCACAGTTGGCTTCATTTCCATTTGGACCCCTTTCTGTGTTGCACAGCCAGAAAGGCTGTTATGTTCTACTCACTGTCACCAAAACTACCAGTCTTTCGTGAAGTAATAATAGTAATGTGATAATAACTCATATTGTAGAGATACAGGAAAGACATGAGAGGATAGATTATTTTCCAGCACATGCAACTTTTATTTATGACAATTTTAAAAGTGAATATACATGAACACCTATTAAAAGCATAATGCTAGACAAATCATTGAGTAGAATATATGCTTCTAAACTTTTTTTTCATTAAGTGTTTTAAATATGTCTGCATGTTTGAAACGGGCACCTGAACAGTTTTTCCACCATTTTTGCTCTGGATATGTTATTAGCTCTTTTTCCTCCAAGCTGAAGTCCTGTAGTTGAGACATATATCTGGTGTATTTCTACAGCACTCAGCACATGCAGAGGAATATGTGTATTTTCTTCTGATCTTCTTAGTTTAGGTAGCTGTCTGTGGAAGACATGACATCATAGTTTTTAGCCTATATTACAGAAGCCTATCAGCTGCCTTAATTTGGCACATCATTCTATGTGCAGTTATTATTAATAAGTTGTAGTGATAGTCCTGGATCAGAGATCATGAGGAACATTCAACCATTTGCCATTTGTTCTGTCAAGGCCGCTGTTATGTCATTCACATCTATTAAGATTGTATGTGAATCTAGAATGCAGAACCTCATCAGTCCCAATGCACAGATGCACAGACTAGACCAGAGCCCTGGCACATTCTAACTTGGTTAAAGGGGTCCGTCATCTAACAGGTCCCACCTTGAGACCTTCTACTGACTTTATAGTCAGTAGAAAAGGCCTCACACCACTTTAGATTGAAACGATTTTTCTCTGGCAGCCTTTAAAAGCCACTCTTTGCTTACTATGAAAGACTTTAATCTCTTTAAGGGGACCAGTTCATCAGGCATATAAAATATACACACTAGTTAGATGTCTAGATGTCTAGATAAGGGAGACTAGACTTTAACTTTATAGATATCAATATGTCCAGGAATATCCTCGATTTAATTTATGCCTGAATATATATATATATATATAAACTATCAAGTGGATTTTAGTTTGCCTTTTATAAGCTGTTTCTTGGATGATGGCAGCTCTGAGATGCATATATACATACAACAGTCCCACATCAATTTAATTTTAAAAAGAAAGCTAGCATGACTGCAAATTGAATCCTAGTACAGACAGAAGAGCATCACAAAGAAACTGGAAAAAAAAAGTTAAAAATACATAAAATGCTTTTAAATTTGTGCTTTGAAATCTGTTAAAAACAAGTTTCATTATGTTTGGCATCTACTGGGAAATTTAAATGTAATCTTGTCAAATGTGTCAGTGATTAGACCACATTATTCAGATCATAATCTATTCTCTATTTGTATCAAAGTAGCAGATTAATATAGTTTTGACAAATGAATGCC
The DNA here is from genome assembly GCA_013398735.1 of Nothocercus julius. Classification (NCBI taxonomy): domain Eukaryota; kingdom Metazoa; phylum Chordata; class Aves; order Tinamiformes; family Tinamidae; genus Nothocercus; species Nothocercus julius. The sequence goes on along the minus strand of VZSV01000013.1, from coordinate 9,312,985 downwards.
ATATACAAGTAAAAAAAAATGCAAAATAACTGGTTTTGAAGTACATCATAGTCTTATGGCTGTTAATATTTGCTATTATCTGCTTCAAACAGGTTGACCAACTTACTGCCCGTGTTGGTTTTTTGTTCTTGTTGTGGTGGTAGTAACTATTAGTTTGGGAGGCTTTTAGCACCTCCTACCATATCGGGTACTCCTCCTAACAGTCTGTACTGTGCAAAGGTGTACTTTGTTTTGGCTCCCAAGGGAGATATGTTCTCCACTGTCTTCAGCACTTGGCAAAGCTAGACTTTGAAGTACAATGGGTAAGAACCTGTGCCTGGAAAACATTCATCATGGTATTTAGATCCACTCACTGAGGACTAATCTCACCTGCAGAAAGGTTGATGGTAAGAATAGGATGAACATGTTCTAAGAAATCACATAATTTCAACTACTTCTTTCTGTTTATATACAATTTGAAGTACATTACCAAATGTCAGGCTTTTTTAAATGATGTGGTTGAGCCTGCCCATTTGTCTTTTCCTGGCAATTAAATTCATGTTTGCTGAAAATTTCTGAATGGAAGGATGTATGCTCTTTCACTTTTCCCTCTCTCTTTCTCAGTGCAAATGAACCTGATCCATCAGGTCAGGGGAACATGATGGATCTCCTGGGGCTCATCAGGGAAAGAATTGGGATATGTAATAGAGCAGCTAAAGTCACAGAGACACATAGCAAGTAGACAACCTGTAGCTAAATGAGGGACCTGACTCTTGCAAAGAGCAAAGAGCAGACAACAAGATATCTTAGGTGAGACAAAGAAGTTTTTCTAGGGATGCAGATGGAATTGAACAGTTTGCTGACACTTTGAAAGCCATGAAAAATTGCCAAGATTGAATTGTGTTCAGACCTTGATTTGAATCTTTCTCACATGGCACATCTGTACAGTTATCTGTCTTGCAATAAAATGGAAAAGTGTTTTTGGCATGTGTGAAATTAAAAGCAGTCTAATCTTTGGTTAAATGGAGTTACAGAGTTGCAAAAAAAAAAAAAAAAAGAGGAAAAAATAAGAAAACATGTCACGATTTTGCTTCAATTTCACATCTTTCCATGATGTTGCTGCTACATAAAAGTTACATGTGATGTACTTCTGGTTTGCTAAAGCAAGGGGGAATGACACCATTTCAATCTCTCCTACTCTTTATGCTCTTCCTCAGAACTGACTTCATTGGCCTGATTTCACTCTGAGCTCATTAGCTAACTTTGAAAAGCAAATGAAACCTCAAAAAAGTTTCTTCCTAGTGACTTTTCTCCTTTTCTTTAAGTGAAAAAAACTATTTTGCTTTAATTCTGTGTCAATATAAAAATAAATAAACCAGTCTTGCTTCTCTCAGATAGAACAACTTGATATGTGGAGAACTCTGTGTAGTATATATCCCTTATTACTGCATTATAATATCTCTGTTATCTGGACCAAGCTATTATATAGTGCAAATATTACAAGGTTTGTTCATTTTTTGTTTTTGTTTTCTTTTTTACAACCTATTGTCATAGGATTTAGGCCTATAATTCAAACGCATATTCTGATCTTCGGCTAGTCTTTCTAGCTAAAGCGTTATCTTCCTAAGTTTATAGTAATAATTTAGAAATCATATATCAAAGGAGACATTAACTTCTTAATATCTCCATATTTGTCAGCTTATCATAACATTTCACTGAGCCAAATAAGATGCATTAAGTCAATAGATGAAATGTAATGAGTAATGAGGTGGTTAGACAGAGCAACAGCATACCACAAGCTGTTAGGTCTAGGAGATCAACTACATCGCTTACTAAGTGTTCTACTGAGCAAAACAAAAGAATATTTAATACAAAAAGTGTTTCTGCCATGAAAAGTTAACTTAAATAGTGTGAATAAGCAGGATTTTGAAGAAAGTTATCTTGTATAGCTGGGAAATGAAATTAGTTTTGTGCAAGAATCTGTCTGGAGACTAAATTTAGTTATTTAAGCTCTCTCTCAGGTCACTAAAGAGAGAATTCATAGGACAGCCCTCTTCCACTGCCTTAAAAAACCTCAAAAAGTTCCTTCTTTTGCATTCAGCACCTGACAGAGCCCAAATGTTTAGGTGATGTTTAGACAAATGAAGATCATTGAGCTACTAAAGAAACCTAGCCATTTCTACCAGAGTGGGATTGGGATACATAAACAGTTTCACTCTGCAGATAATCACAGAATCACAGAATGATTGAGGTTGGATGGGACCTCTCGAGATCATCTGGCCAACCCTCCCTGCACAAGCAGGGACACCCAGAGCACATGGCACAGGATCGCTTCCAGGTGGCTCTTGAATATAGCCAAAGGATGAGAGTCCACAGGCTCTGTGCTGCCTGTTCCAGTGCTCGGTCACCCTAGCAATAATGAAGTTCTTCCTCAGATGAAGATGCAACTCCTTATGTTTTAATTTATACTTATTACTCCTTGTCCTGTCAATAAATTCATTTTTTTGTAGATGCCCACAAATATGGTGTTAGTGGTGGAACGACTCCAAACCAAAGGGATGATGAAAGAATCTATATCCTCTCTTCTTCTGTGACCCTTAGAAACCTCATGACAGGTTATGTGATCTCTTCTTCAAGGCTTTTTGCCTCGTCCCGCTTCTTCAAAATAGAAACAAATCTTTTATATTTAAGCCAGTTGAAAAACATAAATCTGAGCTCCCCTCCCCCCCCTTTTTTTTTGGCAAAATTAACAATTGTTTATAAAGTCTTTCATGGTAAGCAGAGAGTGGCTTTTAAAGGCTGCCAGAGAAAAATTGTTTCAATCTAATGTATGTGATGCAGAGAAAGATCTGCATGAACAAAGTGAATAAGAAAAAATGAAAAATGAGGACTTAAATCTAAGAGATTTTAGCCTTCTTTAGTCAGTCATTTCAGCTGTACCAGAGAAAAAAATGTGGTACTTGGAAGGGATCTTGGAAAAAATACACAATTACTCTATGTCATGCACCATTTATTTAGGTACAGATCATTAACATTTCACTGCTTTGTTCTGCTTACATTCAAAGGATGTTCTATTCTAACTACACAGACGATTAGGGTCCATAATTATAATGCGTCTATTTTTCCTTTACTTACTTTTTTTTTTCCTTGTATTGTTATAAAAATGGCTACCAGGAGATGTATTACATGCAACTTACATATTTAAAGACCATCTGTTGTGAAAATATTTCCTACAGGGAGAATTTATCAATGTCTGACTTCAGATTCATTTATCTTATATTATTTAGTAAGAGGATAGAATACAAAAATTTTAACTATATCAACTTATGTTGGTCAAATTACATCATCTGGTAAAGATGAGCTCCCATACAGAGATTTCAAGATGGCTATACAGGTTATACAAAGTGGCCATTTTTGTCATTCCCAAGCAAAAAAACAAAAACAAAAACAAAACTGTGAGGGAAACTTGAGATATTCTACTACAGTCCTTTGAAGTATCATTCCCTATGTAATTCAATTTAAAATTATAACAGTCCTAATTATAGTTGTCAGTGCATTTCTGAAGTAACATAGCATTGTTGCAGCTAGGTAACTTCCAACATTTTAGAGGCAAATGTAGACCTGGTATACTGATATTAACCATATAAAAATTATCTCAGTCCTTTTTCTTTTCCAGATCCAGAAACATTTGAAAAAAGATCTTCTGTATGATCATCAAAATATATCTGTAATTCATAAAGCAGTTAAAAATTATTTATTCTAATGTAATTTTCCCACTATTAATGTGGTCTGAAGAACAGAATATTGACCTTATATAAGATCATAATTTCTTTATGAACATTTTTTACATAAAATAGCAACAACAGTAGTAGTAATAATAGTCAAATCATGTTAAAGTGTAGTAAAATATTTATAGAGAGAACCTAGAAAATCAAAGGTGCCAAAAGTTACAAATAATGAAGAAAAATAGTAAGTTTAAAAAGTGCTAATTTAATTTCTGCAGATTTAGATCTGCTTCTCCCTGATGAATCAATTTGCATATACTATATAGTTGCTTACTGAATCTTCCATCCTATAACAAGTACTTACCTCTCTTATCAAGCTACCAGAGAGAAGGAAATAAAGTTGAAGACATCAAGAGGAAGATACTGTATATCAGAATTTAAACATCTATCATTGGACTGACAGGATATTCTGTTGATAAAATCTTAACTCACTGCCTTCATGCACTACCTAGGCTGACCTGGCACTTACATTTTGAGGACCGGTTCACTAAACAATGAAACTGTAGATTCATATTAAATGATATTACCAGAAACAATTTTATATTTTAAGAGCAAACAAAACATTTCATTCCATTATAACATATCTTACAATATCTTTGTGAATTAAGTGAAGTATTATTATTAATATTTTTAATGAAGAAAGTAGATTTCAAATTTCTGCTATATTTCATTCAGAAAGAAATCTACTTATGCATAACTTCACTGGAAATCAAAGAAAGGCTCTAGAGTCCCATTTAGTGCTGTAGCTCAGATGACAGTTTCTATGAGTTTAGTTAGGCAGTTCTACATGCATTGTTGTTCTCTTTTTTTTTTTTTTTTTTCTGATCATTTGATTGTTTGTTTGAAGACTAACAAGGGATTTTTTTTTCCCTCCAACATGACTAGCAATAATCTATATTAACATTTCTTGGAAAAATATATTTTAAGATACACTATGCTAGAAAAGTCATGGGGAAAAGACATGAAAATGAGAAGAAATTTAGAACCGAGAGGAAAGAAAGTAAGATATTTATAGAGAGATAAATTCTAAAGTCAGAACTCAGTTACAAGCATATAGAAGGAACTGGAAAATCAGATGTATGTCCACTATTACTACTTTTTTCCCTTTTATCGAAGAGCATGGCCCTTAATTATCTTAATTAAAGAGGAAAGCAATAACATACATATTGCTTTCTAAACCATTTGCTATTTTATTTTATAGTTTCCAATCATGTCATCTGGTATTCATCTCTTCATTAAAATTGAGGACCAAGTTTTCAGCTGCTGTAAATTGCACAATCCTAATAAAACCAAAGGCACTACAATGATTTTCATTAGCTATTCCCCTGTTTTTAGAATTCTGCTATATTTTATATCTCCTTATGTGAATATATTTCAATGACTCTAAACTCTGTTGCTGTCTTTCTCTGAGATTTATTTATTTTTTCTTATATCAAGAAGATAACCTTTCTAATTATGAAAAGGCATAGTATTGTCAGTATTGTACTTTATTCCTTTCTTAATATTGTTCTACATATACTTTTTTTTTTTTTTTTTTTTTTCGATAGACAGTATGCATTGAATAAATGTTTTCCACTGAGCTTTTTACAGCAGTGGTTGGTCACTGGCACATTTGGTGAGACTCTTTCCTAAAGAGAGGACAGGAAGACCAGGAGGGGGAGTTGCTCTTGGAAGCCATGGAAGCCAGCTGAGAAACTGTGCGTCAGGATAAACAGGCACACCAATATAAACTGACAGGGGCCTACCAGCGGGGAAGCATTTCTAGGGAGAAGGTTCTGAGGATCCTGGTGGACAACAAGCTGAATGATGGCAGAAAAGGACGGATATCCTGGACTATATTAGGCAGCGTGTTGCCAGCAGGTCAAGGGAGGTGATTTTTCTGCTCTGCTCAGCCCTGGGGAGGCCACATTGCTAGTGCTGGCTCTCTGGAATTCCCAGTACGAGACAGACATGAACACACTGGAGGGAGTCAGTAAAGGCTCACAAAGGTGATTGAAAATGTCTGTCATATGAACGAAGGCTGAGAGAGCTGAAACTGCTCAGCATGGAGAAGAGAAGGCTCAGGAGAGATCTTGTCAATATTTGCAAATAGCTAATGGGAAAGTAAAAGAAGAGATAGAGACACTCTTTTGGCAGTGCTCAGTAATGAGATGAGAAGCAATGATCACAAAATGAAACATAGCTAATGGTGTTTGACCATAAGAAAACACTTCTTCACTGTGAGGAGTGAGGGTGACAGCACTGGAGCAGGTCGCCTAGAGAGTCCCTGTGGAATCTCCATTCTTGGAGATATTCAGAATGTGACTAGGTACTGTCCTGGGCAACTTACTCTAACTCATTCTGGTTAACTGCTCTGGCAACCTGCTCTAACTCATTCCGCCAGAGGTGGTTGGGCCAAGAGTGATTAGCCAGGATGATCTCCAGGTGTTGATCCATTTATTTAACAATTATATGATTCTGTAATGCTGTTATTTTCTTTTTGTTAGATGGGCACACTTTATTTATAATCCATCAGTTCATGCAAATTATTCAGATTGTGCCTTCTGTTATGCATTAGCTTGTATTTCTCTACAATGAGTTTAATTTGCTTTCATTGCCAGCTATCATTTATTATCTGAACTTTTGAAGCTCCTTGAAACATTCTAGACTGTGAAAGTGATGTTGTCAACTAAATATTCACCCTTTTTTTTGTGTGTATGCGTGTGCGTGATTGTTTCATTTTAACATTTATATTACTGCTTCTTTTCCCTGCAGTTCACATGCATTTTCTATTTTTTTCTCTTTTGTTTTCTCTTTTCTTTTTCTTTTCTTACAAATTTCAACTATGTTCAGAAGATAAGGGATATATTTGGGGGCATATAGATTCTATGGTGAGTAGACAAATCTATGCCAGTTCTAGAAGTAAACAGACTGCTGAATGTAATTGTCCTTGCAGCATTCTTTTGCAAGCAACAACCATTTACAAGTAACTGTCCCTGTCTGCATACTGAATATGCATAGCAGAGGTGGGAAACTGTTTTGTTTTGTTCTTTTTTTCAGATCAGAACTGATCAGAATTATGCTTTCACTTACAGGAGGATACAGGAAGAAATATTTCAGGGCAGTTTGAATGAATTGTGTTTGATTTACTTGAAAATATTTTGAGGAATGGCCCATGTCTTCATGAGTGTTTGTTTAGAATTTAATGAGTTGAGACATTAGTCTTAATTGAACTCTTTAGCTACTACTTAGTAAAAACAAATAAAAGAATATAAATGGTATTTAAAAGATTCTAGCACTTTAGAAGAAAAACCTAGGGAAAATACATATATGGGGAACAGTGAGGCAGAAAAATTCAAAAGGAATGTCCATTATTTCTTTTTTCTTATAAAATCTGCATTTGTTTCCCAGTTTCAGCCCCGTTATATTTCAAGGTTACTTCTAGCAAAAGGCTTTGGCACCTAAACATTAGGCAGTCTTGTACCTATCTTTTAGGCATATGGCCTTGGATTATATGGAAATATTATAAGATAAATTCAGATGTCTGATTCAGAAATCTCATCAAATTTACATTGCCTTTATAATCACTGGGAGGGTAGGTACCTTTGGAAGGTTATTTAAATTTTGAGAAGACTGAATTGGCCTGTTTTGGGGGAAGGAGTTATATCTTTCCTTTGATTATCAGAGGGCGCCCAAGGTGACTAGGCTAGCCACTAAGGCACTTTGGAGAAAGTCTTCAAATTAGATAAAATGAAACCAATCCACAGTAGGAGAGTGCAATCAAAACAAACCATCAAACAAACAAAAAAACAAACAAAAAAACTTGAGGTTCATATTACATTTTGTGAAATGAGATGGACATTTAATTGTAAATAAAACTATGGCTTAATTTGTAATGCTAAAATGGAGAATCCCCAAGCTCGTTCAGTAGCAAAAATCAGCATTTTCAGTAAACGTAGAATCACAGTGTAGGCCCTGCATGAAATGAACGTAAGAGGTTCAGGATGCTGGTATCTTGGTAATATGGTAATATGATATCTTGTTTTTTTTTTTTTTTTTTTCATTACTTTTGTATTCAGATATGTTTTTTAGTGAAGGATATTGTTGAACTTAATGAACACATTGCACAGGCATGCATCTAGTACCTGAATAGATATATTATTTCTGTACGTTTCTGAGTGTAAAAACCTAGATTTTTTTTTTTTTGTCTTACTGCAGAGATGACTCTCAGAAGCTTGTAACTGTTGACTTAAGAAAGAGAGTGTTCATATTGTCACGCCAGTCCTCAAAAAAGGCAAGAGGGAGGACCCAGGCAACTACAGGCCAGTGAGCCTCACCTCCATCCCTGGAAAAATGATGGAACAACTCATCCAGGCAGTTGTCTCCAGGCACGTGGAGGACAAGAAGGTGCTCAAGAGTAGTCAGCATGGATTCACCAAGGGGAAATCCTGCTTGACTAACCTGATCGCCTTCTATGAC
>VZSV01000013.1:9268993-9303963 GCA_013398735.1 Nothocercus julius | reverse complement strand
GAGAGAGTCCAGCGCAGGGCTACGAGGATGATCTGGGGCCTGGAAGATCTGCCCTATGAGGAAAGGCTGAGAGAGCTATGCCTGTTCAGCCTGGAGAAGAGAAGGCTGAGAGGAGACCTGATTAGTGTCTATAAGGACCTCAAGGGAGGCAGTGAGGAGGATGGGGCGGCCTCTTCTCAGTGGTGGCTGCTGATAGAAGAAGAGGAAACAGCCACGAACTGAAGCACCAAAAGTTCCACAGGAACTTGAGGAAAAAATTCTTGACAGTGAGGGTGAGAGAGCACTGGAAGAGGTTGTCAAAAGAGGTTGTGGAATCTCCTTCTCTGGAGATCTTCCAAACCCGCTTGGACGCAGTCCTGAGCCACATGCTCTAGGTGACCCTGTATGTGCAGGGGGGTTGGACTAGATGATCTCTGGAGGTCCCTTCCAACCTTAAGCATTCTATGATTCTATGATATTGAAATCACTGTCTTAGTGGAGATGACCTGATTACTAAATAAACATAATTTTCCTTTATGAGAACTGGGAATTTAATTATGGGATAAACTGATTATCCAACCATCTTATATTTTTAACCAAGACTACTATGACTGCGATTAGCCAAGAATACATACACCAAATGAAAGGGAAAATAAAAAAAAACTGTTTTTCCAGTGTTTGCAGGACTGAAACTTATCCCACTCATATTTTACAGATTAAGCAAAAGAACTATGGTTGAAATAAAGTGATCTCTAAATTTATTGCTTACAAAATCTCTTTGTTTTTGAAAAATCCCAACCAAATCTGGATAATCTTTCCAGTTGTCATTCAGACTTAAAACTGACTGGATTATATTAACTGTATATGTTATATGTAAACCCAGAATATCTTCCCTGAAAGAAAGAGATGATATTATCAAAGGTATAAGGTATTTTTGATCTCTGAATATGCTGAAACCTTAAAAAGCCTGATTCATTTTATTAGAATACCTTGATAAGACAAATCTTGAATCATAGAAAATCATTCTTGGAGAATTTCAGTTATTTGATTGCTAATTTATTTTGATGTAAAGTTAAAGACAGAATCTAGATTGTTATTTATATCCTTTTTATTTATTTATTTATTTTTACCATACTTTTTATCACTGTGCAACGGAGAAAGAAAAACTAGCCAATGAAATAAACTAAACAAACTATCCCTTCTGCTGGCCATTATTAAATATTAAAAGAATAATCCAACCACACTGCTAGATGGGTTCTCTTGTAACACAGAAGCTGCTGTCTGGCAACATTCTTTCAAATAGAGATAATATTTTACCCCTTTTTTAAAATGAGTATGTTCCCACTAGGGAAAAAATGAATAAGCAAATAAGAGAGATGAGAGGCAACTATCCAAGTAGGCGGAAAAGGTATTATGCTCAGCCTGAACTTGACCGACAACTCTTGACATCAGCTCTGGAAAACCCATCAGTTTTCGTGCTTGGTGTGTTCAAAGCAGTGGTGCCTTACTACTGCTGTAAGGGCATACTCTACATATACCCACAAACACAAGTGCGCTTATTTCTATGAAGTCAGAGGCAACAAAGCTCTCTTTGTATCTGGCAAATATAATTCTTTCCTCCTTGCATAATTGCTTAGATGTTTTTGTTTGAAATTCTATTCACATTGACACTTCGTGTATGCACGAAACTGGCTTGAATGATGTCTACATTCATTAGTTTTTCCACAGTAACTATTTCCCTTACAAGGTGCATGATCCCAGAGCAAAGAAAGTTAACAGTTTAAAACTCTGAGGGTGTCTTTGTTGGGACCAGTATAATTTTTTAATTCACATTCACTTTCTTAGTTCCTGTAATCCCTGAAGAGAACAGAGTCAAACTTTGTGTTTTAATTAGGATTTTCAGTATTTATTGCCTGAAGCAACAAAAGAAAAAAGAAATTCTAGAGTTGTTGTGGGAAAAAGAGTGGGCCAAGATCACATTCTTGCAACTGTCATTTACGTTTTCCAAGAACAGATGTCAAAAGCGAGAACGGTTTTATGATTCACAGCCCAATGTGACCAAGAGTAAATGAGAGGATTTTGCATTAAATTTTGGTCAGAAACACCTATCAGATATCACAGATAATGAATTTAGACAAAGATCATCATCATACCAAAAAAAGAGAATAGACTAGGAATATAGCAGTGATTATAATAACTAAGATTCAAGAATCAAAATTCCACAAATTAGTATGTTGATTTTATAAACACAGATGCTATACCACATTGCATTGGTACAAAGATTTGCAGAATTAAACAGAAGCAGTTACAAAGTTGATCTTGTGCCAGGCAACTCAAGCCTACAAGAATCCAAACTTGATATCGCTAGAAAAAGTGCATTAAAAAATACATCTGTATGCCCTCCTTGCAGTAGAATTTTATTTATGGGTCAGCTGTAAAGCATTCATATCCTCTAGATGACAGAATTATAATGGTTCAGTTTTTGCTTAATTATGCAGCTTCCTGAGCTCTGCCTGTGAGTACCTGATTTGTTTGACTGTTTCTTGATGAATACTTGACAGTCACTGTAGGCGAAACTGTGTAAGGGGATCAGGCTAATCACTATTAACTATTTCTCAATAAACATGATGCACATTTGGTATAGCTCTATGGTAGTTTAATACAATCAGCCCATTTCTAGCAAGAGCGCTTAGCTTTTTCAGCTCTTTTCAGTGAAACTTTGTGCACCAAAAATGTTCACAAAAAGGAGAAGAAAAACAATGTAATGAAAATGAAGTAGCAAAGAAGGAGTATTCAAGGGAGAGGAGGAAAAAAAGCATAAAAGACGGAAGGAAGGAAGGAAGGAAGGAAGGAAGGAAGGAAGGAAGGAAGGAAGGAAGGAAGGAAGGAAAAACTGTACCAAGAATTTGTAGGAACAAATTAGTTATTAAAAGAAAAAAATCATCACTAACCCCCAAATCAAAGGCTTTTCCTTTAGGAAAATCTAAGGAAAAGATCAACAGTGAAGGAGATAGCTCAGTAGAGAAATTATGACTTTTGTTTTTTTATTTTTTAAATAATTAAAGAGGGTAAAAAATAATTGAAATGACCCAGAGGAACCAAAGGAAAAAAAAAAAAAGGAAGAAAAAAAGAATAAATAAAAAACAAAGCGTGAGGGATAAATATTGTGCATATAGATTTTTAGTTAGTAGCATTGTAGTAGTTGTGTTGTAGACCTTGTTTCCTGGATGGTCTAGATGAGAAAATGTGGAAAGATATGTAGAAAAAAAGAGTTGAGAAGAAAATAAAAGTTTAAAGCCACAAGAGGGGTAGATGTGAAAGAGCTACATGCCTTTATTTTTCACGCTGATCAGACACTTAACTACCAACCACTTTTTTGGGAATTCACCCTCCAATTTAATAAATGAGTCTATGTAATAAATGAATATGATGAATAATTATAAAAGGAAAAGAAAGGAAAGTTAGAGATCACTCAACACAGTAATTTTGGGGTGATTACCTTATGCATTTTAATAGTGGAGATGAGTTTTAACAAAAATCTTGAAGGAGAACTGTCTTCAAGCTGCATTAAATGCTACAATGGTACAAAATGACAAATAATTGAAACTGAGATAAATGTGAATCAGGCCTCATGTGTAAGTGTAAGTGTAAGAAATGTAAAAAAAAAAAAAAACAGGGAGAAGCGAAAATCATTTAGCTGTACTGTCGTCAAGGTATATTTCAATTTATTTCAAATAGACATGTGTTCTAACCTCTCTTCATTTCCTGAAGCAGAGACAAACTTTTGCATTTTTAATGCTCAATTATTGTCAGAAAAATACTAGCTTAGTAAAAATTCAATTCAAATTTGGGAAAAGGGAGTAAAAAAGGGAGTGTGACAGCGTAAGGCATTCATCCTCAAGAGTTTCACTAACAGTTCAAAACTGTAATTTAAGCTTCTGTGCCTTGCTTTTCATGCATGCATTGTAGTAGATGTGGGCTGCTTAATGCCATTGAGGTCAAACTTTCAAAAATATTTGAAAGTGTTTGATAATTGCCCATATTTAGAAAAGAAAAAAAAATCTGTCTTTCACTAAATTAAATTTGCCAAATTTCAATATAAATTTTGCCTTGTTGCTTATGTCTTTCAACCCTCATTTGTCTACAAAAAAATAGTCAGCAAAATACAGAGGTATAGAATTGTTTTTTTCTTTTCATTGTTCATCAGCAGTTTAAGCCAAAATGAGATTTAGTAATGGTTCTTCATTTTTTCTTAAAATTTGTGAAAGAAATTTGGGGATCACCTCTTGAAAATTATGAGTTGAGTTAGTAAGAGAGATATAAGGAAATATCCCTAATCCAGTAATAGGGGAAAAAAGTGCTTGTTTTCTAATTCATTCTTGCCTCTGTAAAAAAAGTCAAGCACAAGGCTAAGGAAGTCAGCAGTCTTTCTGTACCAACCAGATAAGCTGGAGGAACAGCTAACTGACACAGAAAACAAGATTCTCACAAAATTGCAGGAATTCAATAGAATAAAATTTTCTCAAAATTCTTACTCTCTATATACATTAATTTCTGTGCATATAGATGCCCATATATACCCACCAATATGCATATGCATGCAAAGAAATAGTGGCACATTTACATTCCTTGTTTGTTGAAAGCACAGCCCTGAAATATTTTGTTGTTGTTGTTGTTGTTATTGTTATCAATGAAATATGTGGACACATTTTTCAAAATGAAAAAGCAAAAACTAGCTTCCTCCTAATCAACATGCCTGTGGGAACTGAGACAAGAAGGATAAGTACTGGAAATACCTGGAAGTCTTCCTTTGTCAGAAAGTCATGACACGAGTTAGTCAACTTTTCTGCTTATAGATTACTTAGTCTTCTCTCCATTTTTTTTATCAAGTAAGTTATATTTAACAGAAACATGAATTTGTTCTGCAAATAATAGCTGTTGTTACTTTATGATTGCCTGAAAAACAGGCACAATTTATGACTTTTTTATGTCTTATGTCTTTTTTGTCCAATTTACAGTATGTTGTGCTAAAATGACTCAGATGAAATGCTGGCAGTAAATTACCATAAATGGTCATAAAAATATTGTATCTCAGTTCAAATGTCAAAGTGGACTTTCACATAGGCAAGGAAATAAATCTGAAAAGTGTAATTAAACCATTTGATCTTCTTGTTTCTATAGGGATGGAAGGCTCAAAATAAGCAGCTGTCTCATAGTAATTTATTCCTGTCACAAAAATGATGATAATAAATGAGTTATGCTCATTCTTTATAAGGATCTTTTTTTCTACATGTATATATGCCTAAATTTGAATTGGTGTAATCTGTAGTCTGATCAAAATAAATGAGATGCCTCAAATTACTCAATAACAAACTGTGTATCTAATTTGAAACATTTGAATATGGACATAAGCCACCGAGTTCAAATTAAAATACATTTGGAAAAAACATCCCTGCAATTCAGAAATATTGAGATTTATTATATCATTTTCACCAAATCTGAGGATGAAACTTCATTCGGATTTAGCTAGGCTTATTTGTTTAAGAGGAGAGAGGAAATAATAAGTTTTATTAACATCTACTTTAGAAAGCAATGTAGAAATCTCACTCAATATCATTCACACAATGTAATTCACCAAGTCACAGAATTTTTTTTCACCACCCACCCAGCACCTTCATACTTCTAGCTGGTGAGAGTTGCTAATTGCTATGTTTGCTATTTTTGCTGTTTGGTAAATGCCTTGAGAAAATCTGTGTGTGTCTGATGCCTTGTTCTGAAGGCAACTACACACATCTTGAACTATGTTACTGAATGGGGTCAGAGGGTCTGGATTTATATATATCAGACACATATCATATTTTCATTTTCCTCTTTACCTTAGTCATCTAATGCTATTTTTGAAACAGCTGCTGCATGGAAATTTACTTTATTTTGTTAGTGCAGTTGTTGTGCAATTATTCAGAGAGTGATGAAGTCAGAGAGATAATATAATTTTACTCTCTTTGCTTAGTATATGCAGTGTTTAACTGATGTTACCGTGGGGAAAAAGATATTTAAATTTTACATGTCATAAAGAAAATTACCAGTCTTCTTTAAAAGTACCAATAGTATTATTAATAGAAGGTCTATATTGGCCTGTGTTGTTTTAATAGCAAATAATAATAATAAAGCACAAACAGCTTTTGTTGTTGTTGTTGCTAAAACAGGTCATTTATAAAGTAAAATAAGAAAAAAAAAAAGAAAAGAATGATGATGGCATTGTGCTTTCTTGTCACCCAATGAATTTGAAAAAAGCTCAGCCTGTGTTTTCTTATTGTTGCATTTTTCCTAATCCATTAAAGTAAAGATATTAAAAAGTCTTATTCTTTATCTTAGTAAGTTGTTTGTCTAGTAAGCTCACAAAGAAGTAAGCCTTTTTTGATATACAAAATGGACAAATAAAATACATATTTTTTTCCCTTTTTAAGGATTTTTCTTATGCTGCTTTCTAAGTTACCTCAGAGAGGAAAAGAGTTGATTACATTTTTTTTACTTGTAAATATATTTACTTCCATTAAATTTCGTCTAACTATTTCTCAATAACTTGCCATTATAAAGCAGCAGAAATGGATTACAAGTACTGCTCAATGTTAAGTTTACTATTCAGAATGAGAATTTAGTGGTAAGCATATGAAATCAAAAAAGCTCCCGTATGCTTGAGTTATGTTGTGTTTCTTTCACATGGAAGTGAAAATTTGTTCTTTAAATTTTAAAATAAGCATATAGTGTACTGCTATAAATTCCTATTTCAAATGAATGTAGATATAAACTGAAAATATGTGATAAAGGTTTTTTTATATGCCTGCATATATGCTTGTAGAATACTAATATTGAATATAAGGAATTTCACACTTTAGGCCGATCTTTTCCTTTTTCAAAATCTACCAAGATATTTGTAAAAAGAAATGTTGGGTTAAGTAATAACAATAATGTACGAGTTAAGAATTATTTTGCTGTTACTGTTGAAATGGACAAATACTATAAAATCCTACTGACCAAAGTAGGTATTTCATTAGACATTGGAAATAATTTTTAGGAGGAGAATAGTTCATTAAGGTAACTGAAAGAACCTTGTCTAGGTAGACAAGGAGGCATCCAGATTCCTGAGAAACTCATCAGAAGTGCTTAAAGCTTTGTTACCTTTTTTGGCCATTGAGACACTCTAGAAGTGAAAAGGTTTTCTTCTATCGTCAGCATCAAGTAGATCTTTATCCTTCTGTACACTGTGAAATCAAACAGTGGGAAAGGAAAAGGAATATTGTCTTGAAAATTTAGTTTTTTAAACTATTATGTTTATCAGACACTTAGGAATAAAGTCTTGAGAGGAAAGAAAAGAATTGGTTTTCGTCTGGAAAAATCAAGGGCTGCATACGTCTAACTAGTGATGATAGAGAAATTACAAAAAAGGGAAATGCAAATTAAGATACCATATTAAGATAAAAGCTCTATATTTAGCCATAATATACTTGATGGAAATTTTCTCTCCAATTTTTCCAACAATTCATAATAATTTTATTTTATTTTATTTTTTTTTATGGGAGAAAGAAAGGAAAATAAGGAGGAAAAGAATAACCTACACATATTTTCCAAGTTTCATAACTGCACTTTACAATCCTGGTAGTTTTAAGCATTTCATGCACTACATACATATCCATATATATGATAAACACAGAGCCATGAATACAGTGTTATGTGTTGGAATTCCAGATGGATGGGAAGAGAGTGTTATAGAGATGCATTACATAAAAAAAAAAGGTGAAATTAAGAAATACAGAAGGAAAGAAGAAACAAAGGAGGGAAAGAGGGAAGAAACAAAGGAGGGAAAGAGGGAATAGAGAAAGGAAAAAGGACAGTTTTTGCCTGTATTGAAGCATATAATGTTTAGATTTTGAAAATACGAAGAGCTAAATCCCTTCTTGTAAGCAATCTGGTATTTTTGGCTAAAAATAAAGATCCTGCTGCCGTAATAACATATTGCTCTTGATTAGGAAATGCTTATTCAATAGAATTAAAATTCTTACCAGTAACATTATTCTCTAAAAAAATAAATTATAGTCTAGAACTAATAGGAAAATCACATAGCCTAGTAATAGTTTAGGATAAAGGATTATCCGGATAAATTTTCTATTTATTTTAATGTGAAAACAAACAAACAAACAAATAAACAAAAACCCTTCTAATATGGGAAAAACTGTGCCAAACCTAACGTGAATTACTGGATATGTGGAAAAATGGCAAAATTGTCACATTTGTTTTATAGTGTACCATTTCATAAGCATATTTTACATCTAAAATTTATTACTTTTACATCTACAATGCATGCCTGGTTGAATTCATAAAACAATGATTTAATCTAGATAATGTTTCAATATTCAAAATACATTTAGAAATTAGTTTATACTATTAAGGCAACTGAAAAAGGATTATTAGCAAAAATGCTAAAGTTTATTAGCAACACTTTTGTACCAATACCACTTTTGTACACTTTTGTACCAATAGTTTATTAGCAAATGTACCAAAGTTTATTAGCAACACTTCTGTACCAATACTCGTTTTCAAACTGAAGTGCTAAGAAAACAAAAAACTTTCTCATGCACTCATTCTCTGTAAACTGCATAATTCTTCTTCCCAAATGACCAAGTGATCAAAGAAATTAAAAGAAAAACATGTGTGCCAGACTAGAATTATAAGAAAATGCAACTATGTCAAGGAGGATAGGAGGAGATACACACAAGAGCTGGCAGCAATTAAACTGGAAAGAAATAACTCTATCTCACAAAGTCCGAACTGTTTACATGGCCTGATGTAGCCAGATCTTAGCTTCACTCATATACAAATCAGGTTTCTGTACATTCATGTTGTTCGCTTGGTGCTGGAATAAAATGTCCAGCCAAGAGACAAGCACTTTTCCAGAGCTGTTATTATTTCTCAGAAAAAACGCAGAAGAGGCTCTTGTCCATGACCCTCCATCTTTCACATTTTAGTTTAGATCTAATGTTGGTCCTTATGTTCCTAGTGACTTCCAACGTACCTCCAGAAATAGTTCCTTAGTTAATGTAAAAAAAATTATTCGGTGGTGAAGTGAAGGGGTAAAAGTATGATAAGTGAGGCAGTAGCACATATCATGGAGCAAATATAAAGTGTTGCTATAGTACCTGCAACTTCATAGGTGCTATTGCAACACATCTAATTGCTAGCATTGTGAATTAACATATTGCTTCTCGGTGGCGGCCGGTGACAGGACAAGGGGTAATGGGTACAAGCTGAAACACAGGAAGTTCCATTTCCATGTGAGGAAGAACTTTCCTGTGAGGGTGACAGAGCCCTGGCACAGGCTGCCCAGAGAGGCTGTGCAGGCTCCTTCTCTGGAGACCTTCCAAACCCACCTGGATGCCACCCTGTGCCCCGTGCTCTGGGTGTCCCTGCTGGAGCAGGGGGGCTGGACTAGATGATCTGTAGAGGTCCTTTCCAACTTCAGCCATTCTATGATTCTGTGTGATTCTGCTTTTTTGATAAAAACCTAACTTTTTTTTTTTTTTTTTTTCAAATCTGTTAACTGTTATTGTATCATGTAAAATATTCTTTTGTTACCGAAACAAAATATCTACAGAATATAAGAGTGTTGGAGCATACTGGTCTCCAGCTGCTACATGAAAGATTGAGATGGATCCAAGATAAAAGAGAAAAATATATTTTAATGAAGCAAATATTATTATTCATTTAGCTGTAGTAACTATTTCTTAAAAGCCTTATTTTTATCATCATATTCTTAGGGGTCCATTTTTGGGCCTTAGTTTCCAAGTATATAAACTGTGAAGAGTATAGACTGGCACTGGCATAATTCTGTCTAGTATTTACCAGAAGAAAATAAATATGCATTCAGTGAATAATACGTATGCAAGGGGTAAATGGATCTCAGATTTACTGAGGCACATCTTTTGCACAGATGGGTTAGCATCTTACCATATGAAAACAATAGATTGCTTTTGCATAAAGTTTAGTCTTCATTTGGCCTATCCTATGATACCGAAGAGCTATATCTGTAAATCTAAACTTATAACTCTAGGTTTTCTTTGGATGTCAGAAGAACAAGAATGTAGAGAAGAAGATTCTCCAGGCCTTAGACAACTTTTGGGGCCAGAACTGCTTTTCAAGTAATTCATCATAAGCTTAGAATGTTTACTTAACTTAACTCTTAAACTCTGAAGAAACAATGAACTAATTGTGGGTCAAATTAATTGTCAATAGCAATTTACTTTTATATTTGTTAGCTACATATATTTGCTTAAACATCTCTACATTAGACATGAGATTAGAAATGCAACCTAGTGTCATCCTATGTATAATCCAATTATAACTCTGTGCCTTGAAGTTTTGCCTACATAATAACTCTTGAGACTTTATGATCTAAAATTATGATCCCCCATGAATAGTAAAAATTGATAAAAACAACTACAAGCAATTGCAAGCCCAGACGATTCATGAAAAGCGGGACCATTTTATTTTAAGTATATATATATATATATATATATATATATTTAAAAGGTAAGTTGTTTTATATTTTAATTTTCTCATGTGAAGGCAGATTTCCACTGAGGCAGCTAATCCATTCTGCGAGGAGTGAGATAAATGCTAAATGCCGTAGGGAGAAAGAGCTCATTTTATTTCCATTTGGGCAGAGTATGGATGTGAGCTTCTCACCCCTCCCTGGCTGCCCCTCTCTCAGCCTCTGTGTGAGCAACACATGAAAGGGGAGATATAAGAAGATTATTTCAATTTTTTTTTTAAATCATCATCTGAGTATGTATTTAGAAGAATAAAGCCTTTAGTTTTCAATACAAAACAATCCCTCTTCTTGTTTATTTTCTTTTCCATAATATTATTTCCTTTCCAATCAATAAATCTTTGCCTTTTACCCTCCATGACACACAGAGAGTTGTTCTGTGAAATTTAAACAGATCTAAATTTGTACTGTAATAATCCTGACATCTTTCTCCCTTGTGCAGACACTCACTCAATGTTTCCTTGCCATTTCAGGCACCTACATTAGAGAGGAAACTATGAATACATTCCCCAGACTGGCTCATTACGTGATCAACTAAGTCTCTGTGTTAGTGAAAGAAACATGCAACTAGGGTGTGAGGCTGCAACAGAACCGATTTGAGCTGAAGTTATCATGTAACAGCAGTCGCAGCCCTATCCTTTTTTAATATAGCCCTTTAATAAATAAAACTCTGAATGTGCAAAAAAGTGTGTCTCAAAAAGCACATAATATTCTCAAATGACCATGTGAGTTTTGCAAAACATAAACCAGGATGATCATCCTTTATATCATCTTATTGTAATAGTTATCATTTGCATCTAGTATAACTCCTCAGAAAAACATCATAGATTTGGGTGTGATTCTCCATGAACCAAAGAATTTTTTTGCTGTTATATTCTGTTTTAAAGCTCTTCTAAACTTCAAAATGTCAGTATTCAACCTGATCCTTCAGGTGAAGAGGAAAGCTCAGGTAGAAAGGGTTACATCCTGAAAGTTAACACTTGGCTGTACGGCTGGTGCCACAGGCAATTTTGACTTCTATGACCTCGGATCCGTAGCTGAACAGGAAGAACAACAGAGCAACAGAAGAAAGATGCTGATAAAGTGAAGCACAAACATGGTCAGGACAGGAACACTTGCCCTGTGACAAGAGGCAGAGGGTCTGGGTCTTACTGAGTATGGAGAAGCAATGGTTTCAGGAACCAGCTGCTTTCCTCTGCCTGCAAGGAGGGGACAGAGAAAACACAGTCAGGCTTTTTACTGCAATACACAGCAGGATTTGAAAATAAACTCAATAGCTTAGCATCTTCTGTACCTTTTTTTTTTTTTTTTGTGTGTGTCTTATTGTTTTTTTTTACACACAAAGAACATTTTTTTGTGTGTCACTGAAAATGCAATAGCTATTTATGAGCAATATAAAGATCACCTGATCCTCTCTTACTGCAAAACTAGATACCTAACTCCAATTTTAAGTTTTAAGGAAAGTAAATAGCAATAATAATAATAATAAAGTTCATTCTTCCCCTCTGCATATACATCATGTACATAAATATATAAATAGAAACAGTAACGGAAATCAGATGTTAAAATCTGAAATTCCTAAAATCTGAAATTGTTTCAGACTTTTGGCCTAATGTGAATTCATATATTTCTCATATCAAAACAGAAAAATTAATCAGCAGCAATTCATTTCATTGAAAAATTTCATTTCATTGAAAAATGTCTATAAGTCTCAAGTGTTATATAGTACATGAACATCAGCCTGCTACAAAAGCTAAGAAAAAGCTGTAGAGAAGAAATTATCCTTTAAATAAAATTTAAAGGCCTAGAGAGAACACTCATCTTAAACAGAAAAGGTAGCTTTTGTTCTGTAATTGGAGCTCATAAAGTGTTTTTTTTTTTTTTTTGCTTGATCTTATTAACCTATATACACAGTGCTCAGTAATATGTTTTATGTATGTTTTAACTATATTAGTCTTTGTAAATCTTGCAATTATGATCTCCAAAACATGTGAAGCTATTTTATAATGTTAATTAGGGGCCTATGTGGTATTACTAAGCTGTTAGACTGTAACATTTTGGAGCTTTAGTTTGCGCTCTATTAACTACACAGAAGTGGCTTGCTTATCTGCTTTGTGTAGTGGCACACCCAATAATTTTTTGTTATAGAAGGAAATACATAAAGTTATTCGCATTTATAGTCCAAGACTTTCTTACTTCTTTATTTACTTATTTATTTTTAGAAATCTGTTTTAGGAATCCCTTTCTCTCTCTAAATATGCATATATATTTATATATTTAACATATATATAGATAGATAGATATGTATATAGCCATGTGTGTGAAGGAGGAAGAAAGACAGTGTATCAATGTGGACAACAAGGCACTGGTAATAACATTTCTGAATACTAATGGACTATATTTCCACAGAAACGTGGCTTGTATTGTCAATATTTTCATAATTAACAATAGCATCTCCACAGGTTTGTGAAGTCCTCTAAAATATCAGAGGCTTTAAAAAGTTCAATAGAGATATAGTATATTTTTTCCTTTTTTTTTTTCTTTTTTTTTTCCTTTTCCAAAAATATTCACTACGTAGTCTAAGAACTAAATAAACTATGAAGAAATTGGTGGTTCCATGATGACAGAATGTTGAACGAAATGTGGTGCTTGTGACAGAAAAATAGGTCTTTCTAATGTCTCAGAGTGGTAGGCAACTGTAGCGTTGGTAAGTATTGCCCTGGAATATTGTGTGCAGTTCTGGAGTCTCCAGTATGACAGGGATGTGAAACTTCTAGAGAGGGTCCAGAGCAGAGCAACGAAGACCTTTAAGGGACTTTCCTCATCTATCCTATGAGAAAAGACTGAGTTAGGCCTGTTTAGCCTGCAGAACAGAAGATTGTACATATCTTATCAATATGTACAAATACCTGGGGGGGAGAATGTAAAGAGGATGGGGCCAAACTCTTCTCAGTGGTATAAATTAAAACACAGAAAGTTTAATTTCCATATGAACAAGAACTTCTTTACTATGAGAGTGACAGAGCACTGAAGCAGGCTGCTCAGAGAGGTTATGGAGTCCTCTTCTCTGGAGACCTTCAAAACCCAACTGGATGTGACCCTGAGCCATGTGCTTTTGGTGTCCCTGCTGGAGCAGGGGGTTTGGACTAGATGATCTCTAGAGGTCCCTTCCAACCTCAACCATTCTGTGATTCTGTGAAACTGAGATCAGATTTAATATTGTTCTTCATTCTTACGGATCACTTACACTGAGGCAAAATAATTATGGTGTAGTAGCACATCAGAGTGGTATTTGGGCAGGACAAGAACTAATTCAGTCAGGAATTTCCAGTATCTTTTTATCCTGCTTCTCCCTCTGAAGTTCATGAAATTCATTTGAATATCATCTTCTAAATATTCTGAGTAGTCCTCATTTTGCTAATGTAAGTTTTTATAATCTCTCCAACAATAAAAAGAAGTTAATGAGCTTTTGGTCAATACTCACCAATGTCTGTTAAATGTGTGATAGCAACTCAAGATAGCAAAAAAATCAAGTTCTCAATCAATATTTTTTCACATTTGTTAAAAATGTAGGCATCAGATGCACAAATATAGTGTGCTTCTATAAGACTTCCCAGAATCTCAGAGCTTTATTCATGCATGCAGATTCTCAGGACATGTATGGGCTACGTATTTGAACATCACAAAGTTACAAATGACATTGATACTCCTTGTGTAATGAATGAAACATGGCATTGATCTTCTTTAAAGAGTCACTTTGTTGAGAATAGCATCCAGCGAAGGCTAGTTAAAACAGTCATGTCCATTTCAAAGTCCATCCAAACTGTAAAAAGTCTTCCACTTGTCTTCAAGCAGTTGTTAATCAGGTTCTACTTTTAAACTTTATTTCTGACAAAGATATTGATCTGGTAAATCAGCAGAGCTAGATTTTCTCCATCACTCCTGAAGTAAAAAAAGAAATTAACTCTCTATTTTGTTAGACTTTGTTAAGGGAGATTATATGGCTGCTGCCTCTGGTGGACTCAATGACCTGGGTATACCTCCCTCCCAGCTGCTGGAGCCCAGGCTGGTGCATGTGAGGGCCGAGGTCTCTGTTGCAGGCTGATGAACATGGCTGCTGCTCTCCCCTTTAATGCAATGAACAAGAACTGATATTAAAATCATATTTTAAAAAAGTCTGCTGAGACTGACAAATAATTTGCTGAAGATGATCTCCAAAATAAAAGAAAATGAGACAAAGTAGTTATGCTCATATTTAGGCAAGTTAAGAGAATCAGCATATTTGTAAATTCTTAATATAAAGGCATCTAAAATATGAATTTGAAGGCATCTGAGTATAAAGACATCTGAAATATGAATTATGAACTTTTTAAAGTAGACAGAATCTACACTGTGAAATGAGACTGATCAAGAAGGAAAGGAAGTACTAGAGTGAGTAATCAATTTAACTGAAATATTAAGACTGAGTTAATGACCTGAAAAAAAAATGGTCCCTAGCGTAGACCACTTAATAGCTGAAATCTACATTTCCTGTTAGAAATCATATGCCCTGCAGCTAAAACAATTCTGAGAAAGCTTACTAAAAGACTGGCTATAATAACACAGTTATGGAGGGAAAGTGGGGAAGACAGGCAATTCAGAACCTTCTATTTTTCTGATTCAGTAATGCTCCATGACTTTGACTATTGACTACAAGTATCAAAGGATATTTACTGTATTTCAATAGTCTTGAAGCTATTTTTTTCCTGAGATTAAAAATAAATGGAATTATATAGCAGCTGTCATCTTGTATATGACTTGATTGGACTGTATTGGTTTGGACTGGATATACCTTAGTCTTGTATTTAAAATGCTAATATCCCTCTCTGTGTGGTCACAAGCCAGGATGCATTGCAAAGACTTTAACCAAAGGAACAAAACCTTTATCTTTAATGAACCTCAAACTCTGGGCTCATGTTCATTAGATCTAATTTTAGCCATTTATTTGAATTCCTTAAATTAGAGATGTAAGTGACATAGATTTGCTTGACAGCCAGTGGAAAGAGATAGACGAGTTATAAACTGAGAGATTCTAAGGAGTCTGAGCCCCTAACTCACAATGCCTTTCGTTGAGGGAGAAGGTCTTATTGACTCGTGTGTTTCCATATGCTATTTTAGAATTTCCAATTGAAATGTTTCCAAGTAAATACTTATTCACAGTATGCTGGTAATATTAACCCAGACATGCGGTTACTCACGGTACTTTTCGCTAGGAGGTTATGCATTTATATGAGACAACATTACTTCAGTGTTATTACTGCAGATGACCACAAAAATAATTTTCTCCTATAGGAGGCTGTGTGTAGGCACAGCAAGACACTGGCTATAATTCATTCCTTTATCTTGCCTGCTTTAATTGTTACATCAATCTATTGAAATATGCATTTTTGGTTCCCTATAGTTTAAGTCTGAAGCACAGATGCTGATACAAAGATGGGTTTTGGGAAGTAATGCTGGAAGCATAGGATGGAGATTTACATAGAGCAGCATCTCCAACCCCATTTCCCATTCTTTAAATAAAAAATATATTCTCTGAAGTTAATAGTTGAGCTATTGCAGTACTAAAATGAAATTAAAAATAAAAGACATTAGTGAACTCAGCACAAAATAGCAAATCAATAAAAAGTGTATCTTGTTTGCTATAACGTGATATTTTGCGTTCTTGTTTTTTTCATTGTCCCCTCACAAAGGACATTAATACTCCTCACCACTTGACAAATGTCATTCTTTTATGCACATTTATTTCACAGACTTTAAGATTAGCCAGGAATGTGACTCTTGAAACTTTTTTTCGGCTGTGTCATTCTGTCACTTACAATAATCCTTCAAATCCTTCAAATCATTCAGGACTTTTTTATTGTTGTTGTTGGAAAGAGGGGGTGTTATTTAGTAATTTCTTTATCTACAAACTCTTGCTGGTTTGGATTCTAAACATGACAACTTGACTTATGGGCTGGTTTCATTCTGGTTCATGACTGGCTTTAGGCATTTAGCTGAAACTGACAACTGAAGATCTAGCTACTTAAACACTATTTAAGGTTACTCAGAAAAACCCCACTGTGAGACTTTGAAGTTGGCTGTTCTGAATTTCCTTTTGATACTTTTCTTTTTAGGATTTTAAAGTTTCTTACCTTAGCATATCAACTTAGAAACACAACAGAGTGTTGTGTGTCCAAGCCCTTTTTCTCCCTGTACAAGTGCTATGTCTGTGAATAAAATAAATCTTTTTACAATAAAAGATTATCATTTCCTTTCCTATACTTGAAACCAAAACCAAACTGAAACAAAATTGGTATAAATGAGTATATAATATTCAATGGAGATGGTTATTTTCAGCATCTTTATCTGCGTTTGTGCTGCAGTTCAACACATTCTATCTTTGAGATGATACAAACCCAAAAGAGAAAATTGTGACCCCACATCCAGAATAAACAACAATCAGAGTTTTTCCTAAAAATGTTGAATATTATTTATGAAAATACCAAAAGCTCTTGGTGATGTCGTTTTTTCCATCATAGAACTAACCACTAGCCCAGACCTGGGATTTCCCAACAATGTCTGAACATTCTCGTGTGTTACTAGAAACAGTGGTTGTGGAAGATATCACAAAGGGAATTGTGTTTAGATGTCTTCTTGTGTTTTCTTTACTTATGCAATCCTGACATTATATCATGCTTTTCCTGATAATTTTTATATGCCTAATATGCCTAATTCATTTGAAATACCTAGGTCTGTTCATCTTTGCATTACACTTGACCTTCATAATTTTTGCATCCATTATCAAAGTATAGCTATTTGTCATACACACCTTCATAGCACTGTCTCACTACTGAACAAGAAAAAAAGTCACATACATCAAAATATTCTGGAGAAAGGATATCAGATAAGAGGTTTTTTTTTAATTAGAAAAAAAAAAAATCTGGAATGCTTTTCCCATATCTGAGGCAATTATCTGCCAAAAATGGTTTGTTTGTTTACTTGCTAGGTAATTTTACTCTACTACTTGGCTCTGTAAGCATAGACATATTAAAAATTCTTCACATCTTTAAAATAGTTTCAGGTACTCTTGGACATCTTGTAAATCAGATGGATAAAATCAAACAGGAAAGGTGAAAATGAATAAAAAGATGTCATTAATGTTTGGCTTAAAGCCAAAATTACCATTAAAGTTGTAAATATCACCACTAAATAGATAACAATATAAAAATCTGTGTAAATCAATAGATATGCCCACATAAACCTACTTAAGATCATTCATTTTCAGCAAATTTCAGCAGTGTTATAACCAGTTTCTCTGTTGAAATGAGTTGATACAAGAGGATTATCATTTTAAAGAAGTAAGAATTTATAAAGCTACATTTTTTCAGAAGTTATTTGAACCATTTTTGCTCATTGTTCTCCACACACATTAGAAAAGTGGCTTCCATCCATGATATCCATCATTCTTCAATGAATAAAACCTGCTCCTATAATGATATCAGTTTAGTTTTCAGATATAATATACCTGGAATGTAATCAAATCTCATTTTCTTCACCTGAATAATCCACAAGTAATCAAGGAAATTCAGTACCACACCATTTTGCTTGAGATGCACAAAATTGAACACACCTGATATTTATCAAATATTTTAAAAATATGTACATTTGCATTAATTATGAAGATTCATATCATCCATGTAGGCTACCTAAATACAATTTCAGCTTTAGGAATTTTATCAACCAGGCAAACATTTTATGGAACATAATATTTAGAAGCTTTAGCTTTTATCTCAAGTATATTGCATTTTCAAAATGAGTAAAATCTTTAGAATTATTCTGGGACTTTTTAAAATGGTTTCTCCTTTTAAATCACAATTTTCTGGTCAGGTATATGTACTTAGGCAAACAGGATGCTCTGTGTGTATGTCTGAATGTCTGTATTTGTAAAAGAGTAAAAGAGTAGAGAGACCATGTGAGGAAGATGTAGGCAATGCCCATGACTATTGTCTGACACAATTACCACTATGCAAGAAAAGAAACTATAGGTTCAGTGCTGATGTACTGTGGATATAGTTTTGTTTATTGTTCTGATATGATATTTTCTTATCAAATACTATTGATTACTTTGTTCGGATTATATTGTTTGTTTTCTTGAAAAGATAACAGAAATAAAAGGTTAAGGGCTAATTAAAAATTTTGAGTTAGAGTCTAACTGTGGTTTTTGACTTTCTTTGTTCTTTCAAAAAAAAAAAAAAAAAAAGGAAAATATCCATATATCTACTGGAACCTTGGAACCCTTTGTGAATAAACATTATTTTTCAAAAGTTAGGGAAAATATTAAGATCATTTGCAGTATGCTAAACATATTTCACATATGCCAAATACACTTTTTATAAAATAGTTACGCATTCTAAAAGAAAAGCTCACATAGTTGCATCAAGGAAATGATGATTGAATACTGTTATTGACCAAGAATATAGGACAAATTAAACCATTTAGCTTTTCTCTTTCTCTTTTGTGTTTTGTAAACAGTGCTCACTTTTATTATGCTGCATCTATCTACTCAATTTAAACATAATGCACATAGCAAATAAGAAAAGTAAAAAAGCAAAAAGAAAAAGGCAGATCCCTATTTATTTATTTATTTATTCATTTATTTTTGGTGTGTGATATATTCCAAAGAGGAAAAAACTTCAGAAGTTTACCAGTTCCTCTGATGTGCTACACATCTGGGAAACCGCATAGAACTGTTTTTGTATTTGTTGTTGTTGTTGTTGTTTTTTCACAATTTGATTAAGAAAAGTGGAAGGACAAAAATAATGCATAGGAAAGGAGAAGATAATGCTTGTGCATTATTCTCAGAAAGAAGAATGTAACAAAAACAGCACATTACACACACCAGGGAGGATTCATCTCTAACTGACTTACGGTTTGTTCAGAGAGAGAAAAAAATTGCAGAGAAAAAAGGTTGTTTGGGAAGGTCATGCAGAGACATGACCCAAGAAAGAAAGAACAAGTGAGTTTACTAGACTTAGAAGGTAGACTGATCAAGTCTAAACAGTACAGATACAAGTCTAAACAGTACTACTATCCCATTTCTAGTATGAGTATATGTATGCTGAATATGGGATAACCTGCAGTCAGTGCTGCAGTAAAGAGAAGCCAAATTTTGATCAAGGCTGCTGTAATAGGTGGAAGCACAGGTGGAAGGAGGAGCACACAGTGACATGCAGGAGAAGGAGGAACCTTGTAAACTCTTGTTGAGCCTATTTGCAACAATTCTGCTGAAGTGTAGATGCCTTTCGAATTAATTCCTCAGGTCTTTGAATGGGACCAAGTCTTATTTTAGGTACCAGTTCACATGTAGAAGTATACGTACAACCCCCAACCACTCTACTTCATGCCTCGGAGCAGTTTGGTGGAGTCAGGTGCTGCTCCGTGGAAGAGTGAACTCATTCCTTTCTTATTTGGTACCAGAGATACAGCAGTGAAAAGAAAAGGAGAGAAGTAGACAGCAAATACAAGCATTGCCTAGATTTTATTTTTTGAAATTCAAGTCTTCCACACTGTATATACTGTGGAATACTGTGTATTTCACTCCACTCTTGCTATTTAGGTTTTAATCTCTTTGACTATGATATGCTGTTCTGCCTATGTCTATTATGTCTGTTAGTTTAATAAAATTCTCTGTTGAAGCTGTTGCTGCTACCTGACTCATTACATTAGAAGAAGCAACCTTTCCAGAAGGTTTTCACTGAAGTTCAATAACAGATTAAACAAATTACGTAGACCAATAAACTGACACCATATTATTCCCAAACAGCTAGTACAGGAAGGCATATTTAAATCAATACAATTTTTGACAGACAAATCAACCTTTTTCCTCCTCACATACCCAATCCATAAATTTCAGAAAGGCAAGCTCCCCATGAGATCTTCATGCAGGCAGTTCAGAGAATGATTTCAACAATAACTTTATGTCCTGATACTTTGTATAACAGTATCTGGTCAGGCACAGCATTTTTACTATAAATTGAGCATCTGTAATTTCATCTGTCTTTCTACCTACTCATTCAACCAAATTCCTTTGGTGGATGAGTTTCCTTATTTATTCAAACAAATGCAAATAAGTCAAACATAATATACTCAAATAATATATGTATTATTTGTTAGAATAAATATGTTAGAATTCCTGGGAATGTTGCTTACACGCAGTCACGCACACACGCCAGAATCCTGAGATAAACTTTTTCTATCCACTCAGATAAGCTGCTATCTTTAGTGTTCTGGTCCTGTTAATACTGAAATGTATATTCCATATGTCCCCGTCTTATCTATATTTGGCTTCATGAATCAGTGCTCAAAGGGGTAAGAGATGCCCTGGCTGCAACATCAAAAGTGAATGAGTTCAAACACCAGAGCACTGACATTTTACACCTTGCCAGTGCTCCATACGCTTAATTCCTTGTATCTGCCAACAAAGGGTCTAGTAATATTTGTTGGTATTTTATTATGTACTTTTTCTATAAAGTAAATTGTAGGCAAAGGATGCATTTAGCATCTTCAGGACAATTTGAAAGCTCCATTTTAAAAATATTTCTGATTTAAGTGTATCTCTATAATGAAAAAAAAGAAAAGAAAACAAGTGGACAACTTCTCTAATATCTAAAACTCTAACCATCAGCAGCCCAAGAGTTGGTAGACCATTATAACATCCAGAAAAATTTACTTTGCAACATGATGGATGCTCTCGTTTATCTTAGGCGTCAAACATTTTGAGAGATTCCTACCACTGGACTCATAAGATCCTCATGCTTTTACAAAAATTTGGGAACCACTGTTGGTCAGTCCATCTTCACAGAAAAACATTTCAGTAGTATATGCCATTTGTCCTCCCCTAGAAGTTCTACACATGGAAGAATAGATTGGCTTTTGTACCTTGCTGGAAGAATATTGGCTATACCAGCTACATGTACTTTGAAACGGGTTCTGTCTGTTGGTTCTTTGACATGCCAGGATGGCACTGGCAATTGAATCAAAATTTGTATTTGGAATATCACCCAATGCCCTGTGGTATCTCTTTGTATATCTGTCACCAAGCTTCATTGTTTAGACTATATTTGCAAGGAATTTCCCAGTCCATATTTGTTTCTTACTGTTTCTACCAGAGTTATTGAATCATTCTGTCAATAAATGTTGCAAGTACACAGGATGACAATGACTTTTGCCCTTACAGAAAGACAAGTTGTCAACTAAGTTTCTAGAAGGCCTCCAATAACATATAACGTATGTTAACATATTGAATATACATATGTATATAAAACATATATGTTTATTATATACATTATATTTTTGTTATATATATTATGTATGTATACATATATATGTCAACATATACATACACACATATACACACATAACATATAACAACAGCTGCCACAAACAGCGTTCTGTTATTTTGGCCATGGTGGGTCATGGAGCAATGCTCTGTGTTATGTTCCACAGTGCAAGTTGCTATCTGTCATTACAGACTTTGCTGTCACTTCCATCTCGTAGTGCAATATAGTGAACTGTAAGCTACTTTTTGTACTTGGTCACCGTCTTACCAATAGTTCTGTTCTATCTTCTCTTTCCAAAAGCACATAGGTAAGACCACAATCTACCTATCAATCTATCTGACACAGAGAAAATGTTAGGTGGTGTTATCCTTTTAAGCATAATTAGATGTCTATAACTAGCTTTTATTGGCAAGTGGATCATTATGTGATTCCTATACTCAAAAGTAAAGTTTCCCATATAGATAAACATATGCAGAAGGAAAATAGGGTGAAAGGGTTATATAACATGGAACTTAAATAATAATAAAAAATAGATAAATAAAGGAAATAAGGCTGCTCTAACTTCATCCTCTGCTCCACCAGATCCTTTATTCAGCATTAATCCATATGACTGTTGCTAACCCAATTTTATTAAAACTGACTCTTCCACAAAGCTAACATGAAGGAGCATGAAGGCTTTTGTAATTGCTGAGATCAGCATCAATATAGTGGGAAGAGGAGTGTCCAGGACAGTTAATGGAGAAATCCACAATAATGGATTCTATATTTTTTATTTAAAGCTTGGTAAATCTAAAGCTACATTATCAATAAGAGTATCTCTCCTTCTTTCAAATAACATTCCAGGTGTGTCTAACAGCATGATAACTTCATTTCAGTCATTGACTTCTGTGGCTATCAGGACTCAAGCTTTGATTAAGTTGGCATTATAAAGAAATTCCTATTTTCTTTCATGTTCTCAACAGGCTTGATTCACTTATTTTGGCTGTACTCACTGTCTCATGTTTTCAGACACATTCATTTATCACAAAGAAAGTCACTTTCCCATTTGTGTTTCCACTTTAGTCTAAAAGGCACACAGAGAACCATTACAGGAATGCGGGATTGCAGCAAATAAATTGTCTGCACTTAGTCTGCAATACGTCTCTGCAGCCATTCAACCCTGTATGATTTCTTGTTGCAGAGATAGAGTTAAAAGGCTCCTTATAAACAACCATTAAATATAACATTTTCTGATGATGTGACTCTTTGATCTGATTTTCTGCTGAGAACTCTAATATATACTATGGAAACTTTATGTTCTTCGTAATGAAATGTCTTAAAGTCTCATTTAATAATACAGCTGTCTGTACCTCTCAGAGATGATATAAAGTAATTTTACTGGAATCAGATTGCTATGTGTCTTTCACAGATCTGTAAATTTCATACCAAATTAACTCAAGAATCAACAGCTTTCACTGGAATTAAAGGAAATACAACTTTAGGCATTGACAAGCTAGACTAGACAAAGCAGTAGTCATCATTGCATTTGCTATGCTTATTATGGGCACAAAACTGTAATTTGATGGAATTTTCTCAGCAGCATTCCTATTTTAAGGATAACCATGTATGTTATACATTCCCTTTCCTTACAAGAAAGTGAACTGCATGTTATTCACAGTATAACAGATTTGCACTGTGAAGTAGCCAGATTGTTCTTTTCATTATTATATAGAATGATTCTCACTGACAGCAGAAGTAGCCTTGTAATAGAAGGTAAATAAACTGAATTCCTCACTAAGTAAATTTCCTTTCATTCATACCACTATAACATGCAGTCATACTTTCTGAATTAAACAAATGATCTGTGATCTACT
This sequence comes from Nothocercus julius, assembly GCA_013398735.1. Taxonomy (NCBI): domain Eukaryota; kingdom Metazoa; phylum Chordata; class Aves; order Tinamiformes; family Tinamidae; genus Nothocercus; species Nothocercus julius. The sequence goes on along the minus strand of VZSV01000013.1, from coordinate 9,280,171 downwards.
CTGAAGGAATAATCAGATTCAGTATGACATATATTGATATCTCCTCATGGTCTTTACTTAACTAATATTATTTCACTGTATTATTGCATCTTTTTCTATGTATAAGAATTCCAATACTAAATTCAGTTCTGCAGTAGGAAGTCCACTGATAATACAATCATTTAGGAAACCCTATGATCCAGTAGCATATCACAGACCTGCAAAGTATTATAACTGAATCATATTTTTTAAATATTTTAAAATAATTATTAAAATAATTATCATTGCATATTTTATGTTATATGCATTTATATATCCTACTATATAATTATTAATATAATTATTACATAGCTTTATTTTTAAAATACTTTTCAAAATTAATAATTTTTCTCTTAATGTCTTTTAGGTTGTTATTGTTTATTTTAAGAATTTTGTTTAAGATTGAATATATTACAGAATAAGAATTTTTTTTTCAGAATAACTTTATTTTAGCCTAAAAAACAAACAAACCAAAACTAAAATGGAAAATAACCAACAGAAAATTTAATCTGTCTTTAAACTCTAGAGTTTCAAATCTTTTAAGATGACAAGACAAAGTGCAATGCTATTTTTTGGTTCTTTTCTTTTTTTTCATTCTTTCACTGAGGAAGTAAAAACTCACCATAAATGATTAGTTTTATGTGGATTGCCTCGTCCACCAGAAACCCAAGCAAATGCTTTTAAGGTAAGTTTTGATTTGTTTGTATAACATATTTTTTACTGGATATATGCAGCACACGTTTAAAAAAGGAATTGAAAGGATTGAAATTGAAAACATCTGACCTGAAGTAAACTTTTAAGCTAAGCCAGTGCTTTTACATACTAATGCTATTTTAATTGAATATATAATTTACTTTTATTTTAATGTTTTTATAATTTTTTTACAGTTTGTCCTGAGAATGTATTATATTTAGTGAGAAAATATCTTTAGGTACTGGCGAGGGAATTCATTACATCTGGCTTTGATTGGACTTCAAACTCTTTTGTCTTCTTTCTTTCATCTTTGCATATCCAGACTAACATTCAGACCATCTAAGTTATGAACAGAAGCACCTAAATATTAGGGATCCATAACCAGCATTCGTGAATGAAACTGAACTGAGCTCCTCTTTAAGAGATAACAATGTCCGGCAGTGGCCTGCCAGAGGAATACACTTTGTACAAATACACATATTTTTCTCTATATATGTCCCACTAACAGACCTTCCTCTTGATCTTCCAGAGAAAAGAATAAGATGGGATCCTCAGGACTGTGAGTGCTGTAAGGATCTGTCCATGTTAATCTGCATGGTTGGCCATTTGTATGTATATATATGTATAGGTGCTTGTGTGTGTGTGTTGTATATGAGTATTTATGTGGGTATTGTAGTGAGTGTTTTCCCCACTGGAAATAGATTCTCAATCTTGCTGCTGCTTGGACTGAGCCTCACCTCATTGGTTTTGGCCTCCATACCTAGCAAGCAGAAAGTAATTATGGAACATAAACTTCTAAGACTGTCTGCCAAAATGTAGATTACCATCTCCAGTTGCCTTGCTTTCGTTAAGTGCGAGACCTGTTCAGATTTTCCAGGGTAATGTTTTAGCTGGCTGAGGATCTAAATACAAAAGAATTAGTGGTTCCACTCCATAGAATGTTTCAGAGTTTTATTGGTTTTAGCTTAATGCAAAAAGATGAACATGCCTAAACCCTCTTTCCCCATTTATTTTATTGGTTCCGATATTCAAAAAGCAACTGACTTTGAAGAATATTGATACAATTCTTCTGAGAGCCGATCATTTAAATATGTGTATTTTGTTTAATCATTTTGAGAGGAGGGAAAAATCAAGTCACACATAGATAAATTTGTAAACTCGACATCATACCTGGAGAAGATGTATATACAGGGTGAAAAACAAAACAAAGAAACAACCCCTCCACCCCTTTCCCCCCCGAAAAAAAGTTAGTGGAACTATTGCTGTTGTGAAGGCTCACCATAGATTCTGCTGCCAGTGGTTTGCATGAAAGAGTATCTCACCACCAGCTGCACAGTATGTCCTGGTGAAGGTGGATCAGGATGTTGTCAACTGTTCATCATTGCATTCCCCAGGATATTTTATCCCACTGCAGTTAAAAGCCAAGTCAAAATATTGCCAAATTCTAGCATTGTGGGAAATTTATCTCTTTTAATTTATCTCAATTATTTGAGCTGTGGAGTTAGAATGATGCTTCTTTATCAGAATTTATTTAGGAACAGAAGAATGAGAAGCAATTCAAAATTTTACAGAAGTAGATTGAGATATGATGAAAGTGAGTAAGAGAGAAAAGAAAAACTGAAGAGTAATTTGACTCCTGACTTTTCCAAAATGACATTTTTAAAAGTTGGTAAAATGGATTAAAAATCCTTTTTAGGATTTAAACTATTCATACTTCTAGAGTCAACAACATTACTCCTTCATAGACCTAAGTCTTCTCCAATACCATTGGACAATGATTAAAATATGAAAATAAAAATTCCAGGAATCTACAAAATGTAATTTTAGAGTAGTCGCTACAGTATTACCTTTTATATTTATGTTCATACCCTATATGGCAGATCTATTGATCCTTCTCTTAGCTGTGATATAAAATGCCTTTTGTTGCTAGTTTTACAGACATTTCCTTGAAAGTTCAGCAAGAGGTAAGCAATGTGAAAAACTACCCTAGCTCTGAGAGGAGGGAGAGAACTCAGGAATATGCATTATCTGTAAAGAGTACGTTTTATATATCTTTAAAATGAAAACAAACAAACAAACTTCTTCCCTGTTTCTCTCTTGTACTGCCAAGAGGATGTGAAGGCACTATTTTATCCTTACAGCTTTTATAGTCTTTTTTTTTTTTTTTTTTTTTTTTTTAACATAAGCCTGTAGCATCCTCAGATAGCATCCTCAGATTCTACAATGGCCTGATTTTTTGTTGTTGTTTTAAGTCTAACTATAAATTACTCGCTTACATAAGATTTTGCCTTTCTCATTTTTTGTGTGAGATATCTGTCATGCTACAGATTAGTCAGGATTACTGTACAGGGATCTAGTTTTAATTTCAGTGTCATGAATGCAAGAAATTGGGCTGCAGAAATAATATATATAAACATCTGCTGCATTCAGTGTAAGAGCTGCAAGGTGTCAGCTACCAGAGAAAAGTGTGATTAAAATGCCCAGGAAATTATAGGTGCTGTTCTTTCTGTAGGTGCTATTAGAGAGAAATAAGTCTGTAAGCTCCAGCAGACTGATTTCCCCCCTTTGATAGTCTCTCAGGCAGTCTTTCTTGAGGGAGGATTTCAAAGATCGGCTGAGTTCTAAAGATTCCATTGAAAAGACCCAGCCTGGATTTATTGATTATATGGAATGAAGCCTTTAAACCTACTAGGGGAGCCAAAGCTGCCTGAGATACTGTGGGGGAAGGAAAAGCGTTGGCTAATGCTATGTTAACTTATCACCTGTCATTTCAAATACATCTGTGTCAATGAGTCATGACCAATATCATCTGCATGTCATTGTTCCTGAAATGACACCAAGCATCTTCCTTAATAGAGAGATTGCAAATATTATCATGTACTAAATTATATTAGATAAAAAGTAAAATAAAGTAAAATGAAAAAATAAAATAAAACGCTTATAAATGTATGTGTGTGCTGTATAAAGTATTTAAAAGAATTGCTTGAAAAAAAGTGAAACATTGGTAAATCATGCTTTTGGTGCAATATAGCATATTTCCTGGGAATATTTAAAAGAAATATATCAAACTGTTAGGGGTAAATTTGAAGTGGCATTCACAGTTTGTGTTTAGAATGTTTATACAGTCTCTGATTGATTCTCATGGAGCTCAGGCTAATTGGAAATAAGGTTTATGGGCAAGGAAGCAGTGAAGCAAGGATATGATGATACTGCAAAAGTGATTCTTGCCTCGAGCAATCTTTTATATATATGTACAGAACTCAGGCATACTTTATACTTCTGAGTTACTTAAATAATAGGAATAAGTCATTTTGTAAATATATTTGGTTAATACGGTATTATCAATACCCTTCCCTCCTAGTAGGGAAGCAAGGAAGGATTAAAGTTCTACCCTTCTCCCCCCAGAACTGTTAGAAGGAAACATAATTTGCTTTCTCAAACTATTTTATTGGTAGCTGGGATCTGGTCTCAGGGACTTTGAATTCTGACCATCTGCCCTCCTCTTTGTCAGGATCAGAAATTGATATAAACAGATATCAGCTTATTCTATGGGTGCAAAAGAGTTCAGAATTATTCGACAGAATACTAAAAAAAAATAAATAAAAAAACTAGGATGCAAATTACGTTTGTTTGAAGTGACTGTGGCTGTGATATCTAGGATCTGGGTACTAAGATCTTTGTTAAGGATGTTAATTAATATGAAGGATATAGTACTGATACGATTTTTATAGCTACATCAAAATGTTCTAACTGGGAAGTCTTGCAGAAAAGTTTGGTGGTAGAAATCAGAAGAAAATGAAGAGAAAGAAAAGGAAATTTGGAAATTATTTTTAGTGCGAGAGGATTACATTTTCTTCTTTTTCATTTCTGTTTAAACTTTCATGATTTTTTATCTTTTTATTCATTTTTTTCTTATGACTATGTGCCTTCTTTTCATGTTATGTGCTCATTTATCATTCGTAACTCCTACACAAAGCATACTGTGAGTATACTCCTATATTCACTGATACAAGGCCAGTCTCTTAGGAAGAGATCTACTCTTAATCTGACTTTAAACCCTTATACGTATCATTTCTTCTGAAAGATATGCAGATGTTTCCAAGACTGTTCTTCTCTAACCAAGTGGGAAAATAGAGAAGGCTGAAAAAATATTTCTGCCTTCCACAGTCAATTTTAAGGGACTCCTAGAAGGTAAGAAGGTTTCTTTACACTCCCTCTGCCCCTCACTCCCTTCTCCTTAGGTCTTGCAAAGAAAAGCAGCCATAGTCTCATGATTTCAGTTGGAGATAATATCACAATGAGACATCCAGTCCCAAGAATTCTAGTTAGTTAAGGGTCCTTTGGCTTCACTGGAAAGGGAGCAGCAGAAGCAAAACAGGAGTAAAGCTGGGAAGAAACATAGCTGGCAACCCAGTCTATTTCTAAAATAAACATGTAAAAACACATATATTTTTTATTTTTTCTTCCTCCAAAAAAAGGATTATAAATATTCCAGGACCAACTTCGTTGATATTTTATTTTAATAATTTGAGAACGGGGTCATTATCTCTTCAAGTTTGACTAAGTGTCTTTTCAAACATTTGGTGTTACTTTTTTCTTAAGTGAGAAAGTATAAGGGATATTAAAAGCAACAGTGTGAATGTAATATCTTTTTTTTAAAAATAAAACAGCCTTTGCAACTCTGGCAGTCTCTAAGTGGTTTTCAGGCAAGTTATAGCTAATTCTGTATTTTCTTTTCTATATCATTTACATCAACATTTAAACTTTCTTTAAGAATTCACTGTTAAAACAATTACTATTATTCCTAGATTTGTTTTCTATTCATTTTTAAATGTAATTCTCATAATTATTACAGTTACTCCAGTTAAACCCCCCAAAGTGCTTAGATTTGCTATTGTAAAAATTCCAAACCATGTTCTAAGTAGCTCTGATCTTTCAGTAACAGAAACTACACTGTCTTTTTTCCTTGATGAAAACATAAAAATGAATGAGAAATGGCCAGTAGGGTTTAAAATTCTATACAAGCATAAAGCCTTTTTTTTTTTTTTTTTTTTTGGACTTGTTTGGTTGGGGTTTTTTTTCATTCGTTTTCCTTTTTTTTTTTTTTCCCCCAGCACTGCCCATAGTAAAACCGTTTTGCTACAGTGTGTTTTGTATGCATATTTCAAGTCTCAATTCATATCTGCTGGCATCTCTTAAGTTTTATTTTAGGATTTGAGATGAAACAAACCACAAATCTATAAGTTAAATCACCACGTTTTGCCTGATTGCAGGTCAACCCCTGTGAAACCACAGAATCTCTATCCAAAACCATTTATTACTCTGGTTCATTTAAAACTTAGTCTAGGTTTGTTGAAAGGTTCTTGAACTTTGATAAAATATCATTTGAGTAATCTCTGTCTAGCTGAAAGATTTTTGTGACAAAATTCCGAATAAAAAACATCACACATATGGATGGGATAATTAAAAATTTATTGTCTAGCTCAATAGATGATCTCAGTTCAAATACACTCTTCTCATTCCTATATTCTAGATTTGGCAGTTGCAAGAATGAACTGGCAAAGATAGCACATACAGGCAAGCTATTTATATTACAAATATCTTTGTGACTGTAGTTACCCACCTGATGATGACAATCTAAACAGAAAATGGAATGTATGAGATGCGATTTGCTCCAGAGGCAGCATAACAGCTTGTTCAGACTTAAAGGAAAATTTCGAAAGGTGTCATTTCCAGTTAAAATGGATTAATTTGCAGCCTAGTTCAGTTTCGGCAGAAAGCTCTCCTGGTATTTAAGTCCTACAGAGATAGGAGAGATCTGGAAAAAATATTTACATGCCCTTATTTGTGTGTGTGTGTGTGTGTGTGTGTGTGTGTGTGTGTGTGTGCGTGTGCGTGTGTGTGTTAAAATACAAGTAGGAAGAATTTGAAGCACTTAATCAGTTTTACAGTTTGGACACTAGTCAGATACAAAGTTGAGCTATAGAAATCCCAGACTGGATTTTTTCTTTCCTGTTCGTCAATGATACTAAAATAGCATTTCTGAATGTTACTATGCTTCTGGTACCAAGTGAACATCTCCTTATAATAACTTTCAATTAAGGGAAATTAAGGAAAAATACTGAACTTATTTCTAGGATCTGTTCTTTGCGTACTTCTTTGTGATCTGACCTATATCTACTGGAAAAGAATAATGTTCTTATGTTGGATCATTTGCTGGATATAAAAATGAGAAGAATTTATGTTCATCTTACTGATGAAACTTACCCCTTAATCTTCACAGCCATTGTAATAAGGATGATTTTATTAAAAGAATTTTTCTAGAAGTCAGAAAGTAAATTAGAATCTGACTTATATATGTATATTATTGGATGCTTTTGTTATTTGAATAAAATATGATGTCTAACACGGAGCTGAAACAAAATCACAATGCATCATGCTGATCCTTTCACCTTAAATTTTCATTATTCTAATAAAAGGTTACCTTAAATAGCCTCTGTATTTGATATTTAGCTATAAATGAAGCTCTTGGGCACTATTCTGAGTTTCTGATTAAGATGAGAATTTGCAAACTGTAAAATCCACTGCTGAATTTGGGGGACTTTTATAATATACATGTTCTATTGGAAAAATAAAATCTTACAAAAAAAGCCTCATAAAGGCTTTGATGGTACTGATCTACTGATCTATGTGTGCTTTCAAGTCCATCATTTCAGAGGTAAGGCACAGAAACTTCTTTCATATCAGAGAAGTAGAATTTTTTCCTTTCCATTGCAGAGGTCTTTCAGTAAATGGAAGGAGAGTTATCTACCTTTGTATATAACTGCTGCTGTTCAAGATGGATGATATTTTTTTCCTCAGATAAATCACTGACTTGATGAGAAATACAGCTTTCAACTGGTCACTATTAGTTAGCTTTTGATGAGCATGATGAATTGGTCTAGCAGAAAATATTCCCTTAATAATTCAAAATACACTTAATAAAATTAAACAAATATTTCTGTCATTCAACAATGACTTTGTGTGTATTTGGGGGGAAGCTTTGATCTGAAAAACAGTTTGACAGTACTAATTGTAACATGCTGGTTAAACCAACAGAAAAGAAAATGCATGGTGACTTGTTTTCTGAAAGCACCTATTAGTCATTATGTTCTGCATAGACTATCTAGATGACTATCTTAGAGCTAACATCTAACTCTTAGATTGATAAAAGCATATAGTATAAATACCAACTTGGTTGTCTAAGCTGTTGCTGGGAATGCATGGGATCTGCTTCATTAATTATCAAATTGGTTCCCCATGGGAGATATTAATTTGCTTCTATCTGGACACATACAATTAATTTAGGAAAATGTTTGATGGAAAGTACTTTTTTTCCACTGTATATGCTGGAACAAAACTGGAGAAGTAAAAGCCTGAATCTAGAAACCTGGATGTAACATGGGAAGAAAGGCAGATTCAGTACAGACCACCCAAGAATCAAAATTATCAGCTGGTTCTCCAAACACTGCCTGCATGCCACTTTTGCAGTAAATGTTGCTGTCTAATTGCTGTAGCTCAGATTTTCCAAAGAAAGTTATCACTGGCCACGGACCACATCTAGGGAATTTTCAATCTAGCAGTAAATTGTGAAAAGGTACATGTAGTTAAGTTTAGCCTTTTAAAAAGTAAATGCTTAGCTAACTTAAATTAAGTATGCCATTAACTCTCCAGCTGATGTGTGTATGTAGGTATGGTAGAACTCTAATCAGAGGGACAGTTGCTTGTCTGCCATGCCAATGCATTAAATTGACTCAGATGCACTCAAAAGTCATAGAGGAGAGTATAGTATGAGAGGGATCATTAGCACTTCACCAAAAAACAAACAAGGAAACAAAGAAACAAACAAGATTAGTAAAGTACGGAACACTGAAAATAGATTTCTGATGGAACTGGGATAATTACTGAGATAACTTGGCAAACGATTTCCATAGCATTATTGATAGAATTACTTCCTTTTTATTTTTTAAAATTCCTAAACAATAAAAATCCTGATTTTGTCCTTTTAAAAGTATTTATTCATTTAACATGCTGATGATTGTAGTTGCATAGTGTGATCAAAAGTGTTATTGTGATATTATTATATATCTTTGTGATATTATATTAATGGTCTATAAATTTTGTCATAAGATTAAGACCCTGAGAGCCAGCTACCTACTTGATATTGTTTTGCAACAAATCTGCAGTAGACTGCGAAAGAAGTGTCACAAGGAATTGCCTTTTCTTCACAAGTTCAATATTTTTCTATTTCCTAATGTTTTTTGAGCTGGGAATAGCATAGGATTCTCTAACAATGTGAAGGCAATTCAGTCACATAATTGACTTCTGACTTCTCTATTAACCTCTTAAAAATACTGCCATTACGAAATGTAGTTCAGATGAACCTTGGTAGATTTGATTTTTCTATGAGGTATCCATTTTCTACCTTTTCTGCTATACTAAATATTAGTGAAATATATAACAAGCTTAACCCTGGACAGGGCTAATATTCAGATGCCACAGGCTTAAAAAAAAAGCTAATCTCAGAGCTCTTAGCTAGAGGAAGGGAAGTCTTGATTTTGAAACCTAATTAATTCCAAAATTATGATAATTACAGGATGAATTAGGGTAAATGCACAGTTCAATTCTTTCCTCTACTGATGATTTATGGGAATATGCTGCTTCACTATTTTTTTCACCTAAAATCTGCATTCTCAATTATATATCTTCAGGAGAAAAAGATGAAAGATGAAAACAGAGACATATATTTAAAAATCTTTCATATGAGTGCAGACTTCACAGTTCCTGAGTGAATATTAATGTATGATCCACATGGGAGCTTCTCTGGGTTCTTCTCCAATAGCTGTGATGTGCTCTGATCAGCATTTTGGGAAAAGAGTAGTAGTGAGCAGACCCAGGAGGGTATTTCAGGAAAAGACTCTTAAGAGAACAGAAGCACTCTTTTCTCAACATTTCTGGCTCTGGTTCACAGGCCTAAGATCTCAAAGATCTAGATTAAATATGTTAATTGGACAGTTAATTCAACAACATTGCTTTTGTGGTATATATGAGTGGGGGCATAAATTTTCTTGTCTGGAGCCTCTTAGGATCTGCTATATTGTGCAAAGACATATCTATACAGTCATATCATTGTCAGGCTGGTACTCTCTCAGGCATGGAGGTAGCTTAATGGCAGAATCTCACCTCAGTCCTGAAAGCAGTTTTGTGTTCTATGCTTGGGTTGTGAAGTCTTGACTATTAAAATGTCAGCAGGATGGCTTATGTTGGGTGCAATACCTCTATAGCAATATCACTAATACTACCTATAGCTATACAAACTATAGAAGGTGGAGCAAGCATTCTTCTGTGCTCAGGTAGGTGAAATGGTCTCTACTGCCATGACCTTCCCCATGCTCTGAATCTAATGCATGATGTGTACCTAATGCATGATGTGGAGCCTTGTCCCACATTTAGCAGGTCATTAGTTAGTCATTTCAGTGCCTAGTTTATAGACACTGAAGTCTTAAATTGGTCTTTGTTTGTTTTCACATGAATGACTACTTTCTTTTCTTTTACAGGCATATGTTCAGCAATACAGCCATATCCAGGCTTCTTTACAGTATATGTAGAAATAGATTTTTTTTTGTCCAATTGTCCTTGATCTTTTCATTGTTAAGTGAGCTCTCTCAACAAGTCTCCAAACCTTTTCCAAATGTCTTTCCCAAGTTTTGTTTTCAGCTTTCTAATTCTGTCTTGCTAAAAATTATGCTTGACATGAAAAGATCTAAAGCACTGCAGTGATGGACTTATATCACATAAATACTTCTGCTGTGGTATTGCCATGTTTCCTATATATAAGATTTTAAGATGCTAGTCTAGACTAAGACCTTGAACACCATATTAGGCCACCACTGGAACACCATTTAATTCCAGTGAATTCTAAAAGAGAACTCTACAGGTCCTTCGTGATATGGTCTAGAGCAATCAAAAGACGTCTAAAGCCAGATATTCTATGGGCGAGCCAGTGGAATAAGAAATAAAACATGGTGATAATATGAGGATAGAAAAGTGTCTCAAATCTTTAAACTAAGCAAGAAGGGGGAAGGGGAGTGTCTCACAGACAGGGCAGTCAGAACCACGCAGCCAAAGTCAGATGGCATCCAGTGGGAGTATGGCAGTGAGGAAGTGAGGATAAGAGACGATTATAGAGGGTCCTCTTTCACCCCTCCCGGGAAACCTGCAGGCTCCATTACTTCCCTTAAATTCCTGTACACCAATGCGCGAAGCCAGGGGAATAAGCAGGATGAACTGGAGATCTGTGTGCGGTCCCAGGGCCATGATCTCATTGGAATCACAGAGACATGGCGGGATAGCTCACACGACTGGAGCGCTGTCATGGAAGGCTACGTGCTCTTTAGGAAGGACAGGCTGGGAAGGTGAGGGGGTGGA
>VZSV01000013.1:9238971-9260236 GCA_013398735.1 Nothocercus julius | reverse complement strand
TCTGTGGGCAGTCTGTTCAAGGGCTCTGTCACCCTCACAAGAAAGAAGTTCTTCTTCATATGGAGATTAAATTCCCTGTGTTTCAACTTGCACCCATTACCCCTTGTTCTGTCACTGGCCATCACGGAGAAGAGTTTGGTCCCATCCTCCCTACATGCACCCCTTAGGTACTTGTACATGTTGATCAGATCTCCTCTCAGTCTTCTCTTCTCCAGGCTAAACAGGCCCAACTCTCTTAGTCTTTCCTCATATGACAGATGCTCCAGTCCCTTAATCATCTTCGTTGCTCTAAGCTGGACCCTCTCTAGAAGCTCCAAGTCCCTCTTGTCCTGGGGAGCCCAGAACTGCAGACAGTACTTTAGGGGCGGCCACACCAGAGATGAGGAGAGGGGCAGGATCCTCTCCCTCCACCTGCTGGTAACACTCATGCACCCCAGGATCCCATTGGCCTTCTTGGTCACAAGGGCACATTGCTGACTCATGGTTAATTTGTTGTCAGCCAGGACTCCCAAATCCCTCTCTGCGGAGATGCTTTCCAGCAGCTCAACCCCTAATCTGTACTGGTGCCTGGGGTTATTCTTCCCCAGGTGCAGGACCTTGCGCTTTTCCTTTTTGAATTCATAAGTTTTCTCACCGCCCAGTTGTCTAGTCTATCCAAATCCCTCCGGATGGCAGCACAGCCCTCTAGGGTATCAGCTATTCCTCCCAATTTCGTATCATCAGCAAACTTGCTGGAGGGCACTCTCTGCCTTCATCCAGGTCATTGATGAATAAATTGAACAGGGCTGGACCGAGGACTGATCCCTGGGGGACACTGCTCACTACAGGCCTCCAACTAGACTCTGCACTACTGATCACAACCCTCTGGGCTCTGCCATCCAGCCAGTTGTTAATCCACCTCATCGTCCACTCATCTAACACACACTTCCAGAGCTTGCCCAGACGGATGTTGTGAGGGATGGTGTCAAAAGTCTTCCTAAAGTCCACGTAGATGACATTCACCTCATCCATCTCCCCTCATCTACCCAGACAGTTATTCCATCACAGAAGGTTATCAGGTGAGTCTAGCATGATTTCCCCTTGGTGAAGTCATGCTGTCTACTCCTGAGCACCTTCTTGTCCTCCACATGCTTAGAGACAACAGCCAGGATGAGCTGTTCCATCACTTTTCCAGGGATGGAGGTGAGGCTGACTGGCCTGTAGTTGCCTGGGTCCTCCTTCTTGCCATTTTTGAAGACCGGTGTGACATTGGCTTTCTAGGCTTACCAGTCCTCAGGCATCTCCCCCCGTTCTCCAGGACCTTTCAGAGATGTTGGAGAGCAGCTGAGCAAAAACATCCGCCAGCTCATGCAGCACTCTGGGGTGCATCCCATCAGGGCCCATGGATTTGTGAATATCAAGTTTCCCCAAGTGTTCTCTAATCTAATCTTCCTCTACCCACGGCAAGTCTTCGTTTCTCCAGGCTTCTTTTGTCTCTAGTGTCTGAGATTCCAGAGGGCTGCTCTTGGCAAACACTGAAGCAAAGAAGTCATTCCGTAACACCCCTTTTTCTGTATCTTTTGTAACCAAGCTACCCACTCTGTTCACCAGCTCACCCACATTTTCCCTAATCTTCCTCTTGCCTTTGATATATTTGAAGAAGCTTTTCTTGTTATCTTTAACATCCCTTGCCAGATTTAATTCCAAATGCGCCTTAGCCTTCCTTGTCACATCCCTGCATTCCCTGACAACATTCCTGTATTCCTCCCAAGGGGCCTGTCCTTTTTTCCACATTCTGTATACTGCCTTCTTCTGTTTGAGTTTTGCCATGAGCTCCTTGCTCATCCATGCAGGCCTCCTCCCCCCTCCCCCAGCCTCCCCCATACCCGACTTCTTACTCACCAGGATGCACCAGGATACACCAGTCTTGAGCTCAGAGTAAGTGCTGCTTGAATATTAACCAGCTCTCTTGGGCTCCACTTCCTGCTTGAGCCCTAGCCCATGGGATTCTTCCAAAGAGGTCTCTGAAGAGGCCAAAGTTGGCCCTCCTGAAGTCCATGGTTGCAAGGCTACTTACAGCCCTGCATCTTCCTTGTTGGATCCTGAACTCCACCAACTCATGATTACTGCAGCTGAGGCTACCCCCCACCTTCACTTGTCTCCAACAAGCCTCTCTCTATTTGTTAGTACCAGGTCCAGTAGCCCACCTCTTCTCGTTGGCTCCTCCACAGTCTGTGTCAAAAAGTTATCATCAACGCTCTGCAGGAACCTCCAGGACTATTTGTGCCTAGCTGTGTTTTCTTTCCAGCTGAACTCAGGGTGGCTGAAGTGCCCCATGAGAACTAGGGCCTGTGACCATGAGACTACTTCCAGCTGTCTGTAGAAGGCCTCATCAACTTCTTCATCCATTAGTCATACATTATTCCCACATCCATCATTCATACGTTAGTCATAAATTAGTGACTTCAAGGACCATATATCCTTGAATATTTTCTTAAGAAACAGATTTTTTTCTTATTATAAGTTAATGGTGATTTAGGGTGCCTCTCACTAGGATAGATAGCTGTGCTCATACTAATCCCTTTATTGCACCAAAAAATTTTAAGGGAATTGTTTGTATTTTGTTTTTCTTCTCTTTCATAAACACGTTTGAAGATATGTGTCTGCTTTTCTTTTTTTGGTCTGCTTTATGCCATTTTCCATTCCCAAAAGCCCTTATTTCTTCTACAGCTACCTGACATGTACCATATTCTTTTTGATTGTTATATTTCACATATCTACTCAAAATCCAGGTCTACATTTGAAAGAATTAATCCTGGGTGCAGCAGCCTGAGTAATTTTAGAATCAGTCAGGTTGGAAGGGAGATCAGGAGATATCTAGTCCAACATCCTACTCAAAGCAGTTCTGAGATCAGATCAGGTTGCTCAGGGTTTTATTTCCAGTCAAGTCTTGAACAGACAACTGCAAGACAGAGTCTGCCCATGCCTCTCTCAACAACGTTTTCCCACTGCTTGACTGTCCATTACAAAAATCTTTCTCTTAACTGAAACAAGAGAAGATCCTATTGAATATATGTGTCTTAGCTCTTGTTCTTCCATCCCAAACTTCTGTGAAGATCCTGGCTCTGTCTTCTTGATGACCTTGCCATTGGCCCTGAGAGGCTTCTGTGAGATGCTCCTGAAAAAACCTCTGCTCCAACCTCTCTTCATACTGCAAGTACTCTGGCCATTTTGACATTTTTATGGCCTCTAGAGAGCTTTCTGCAATATTGCAATATCTTTCTTGTGTTTGGGGGGAAGAAGGACAAAAGTAGGTGGAGAAGTGCTCTAGTTGAGGTCTACTGAGTGGTACGCAGGGGGATAGTCATTGCTCTTGATCTATAACACAAGGCACACTATTGATTCATCTCCAGTTCACTGTCCAAAAATCTTCCCAGAGCTCCTTCCAGAGACCTGCTCCTCAGCCTATCCATCTAGCTGTATTACTGCAAGGGATTCTCCCTCCCCAGGTGCAGGACTTTGCATTTGTTCTTGCTGAATCTAATAAGGAAAATTATATAGGAAGTAACAGTGGCAAGATATGGGTGACTGGGCACAATCAGAGCATTTTACCAGTTTTGAAAACATTCTGTGTTAGTAGGAATACTATGAAAATGTTTCTTTCTGCAGAGCTGAAGTAATACAGCAGCAATACTGGAGACCCCAAAAATATTTTTTTTCACCTTGCGCTGTTGATGCCACTCAGTCACAAAATAATAAAATTAATTCTCCTGTCTGGTGTTCAGAATTATTAAGGGGATTTAGTGAAATATTAAATCAAGGTAATGGCACTGCAATAAGTCTCGTTTTTTTTGGGTCTCATTTCTTTATGTCCTGATTTTATTACTTGGCCTCTTGTCTTGCAGCTCAAAAATTCCCTCCAAAAACTTTATAACTATCTTAGCTTTAGAAGAACAGAAGAATGAGGTCTATGATTAATGTCCCATTAAAAGTGAAAATTGTATATGTAGATTTGGCAGGTTTTTAAAATATTTTTGAATTCTTTCTTGATTATATAAAGTTACAGAGATTATTTATACCAGGGATTGTATGGAGATGGAGATCATACAGAGTTCAGTCATTTAAACAATAAAAATGAATAGAAGAAAATTAAGACAGAACTTACATTTGGCTTTCTTTTTCTTTTTTTTCTTTTTTTTTCTTGTTTCATTTTTGATTGCAAGATGCTTTTTTTTTATTTATTTATTTAGTAGGAGTTGCGTCCTTCATCACAGTCTTGAATCTTCGATGAACAGACAATATCCGCTAAACTTTACATGAAATTAGACTCCTATGTACTTTTATATAGTGTATAACATGATCCAACGTGATGAAAGTCAGTTTATGGTGCTTAGTTAGTGGAATACGTCAGGAAATATTTATAAAGTTAAAATAGACAAAAGTAAATATTCTCCCTTTGTCCACAAAAGCCATTTACGTATTGATGGATCCCAGTTGCTATATTTCCCATCATATTAAGTTAAAGATACAAGCAGTTGAAGATTTGTGGCTAAAATTTCAGCTATTTGTTTTGAGCAGCTAAGTAACCGCTATCAGTTTTTGGCTTCATTTCAGTGACAATGATGTATAATAAAGAGACAAAACTGTCATTAGCAGATCAGTCAAGCTATTGAGTTTTTTAAGACTATATATTCTGCAAGGTTCCCAAACTGTTATTTCAAGATTTTCCAAGGCTTGCAAAAGAAGTTAGAGTTGATAGTCCTTCACATTTTCTTTAATTTTGGATACAGGTTTCTTATAGAGTTCAAGGAAAAGACGTCTTTGCCATACTACCTCACAGAGAATAAAGCTGACAATTCTTGTATTACATTTCACTTTGTCTGTTTCCTAACAGATATCCACAGAATATCACAATTCCAAAATGAGGATACAATAGGGAGGAAGTGTGATTTATTTGAACCATCTGTTTCTCTCCACTCAGTAAGACGGGGAGTATCAGAAAGAGCCTAAAGTTATTCAGTAGACAACTGTCCCTAATGGTCTGCTCAGCAAGTTCTTGAAATTATGTAAGGGCCATCAATGTGATCATCTGTGATGAGCACCTTACAGGCTTGCAGTCTGTGGGCTGAGCCAACTAAAATCCAAGGTCAGAGAGGATTATGAATACAAATATGTTGGAGTTATTGTTGGCTGTAGTGATGCAACTGGAATTTTGAGAATCTAAGACAGTGTGTGTTCTTGCTATGATTCCTTATCTGTGCATGAGCTAAGGAAACAAGACATCTGGAAACTGAAAGACTGGATGTAGCTAGCTAGTAGAAACCGCTGGGTTTCTTATTTGCTGATAAGAGATAAGTATTTGGAAAAATTATTTCATTGTATCTGCATGCTTCTAAGGAACTCAGGAGAGATGTGGTACATTTTAGATCTTGTAACATTAAGAAATGAAATTTTGCTTTAAAAAAATGCACTGAAATAAAGAAGTATAAATACTGTGCACAAGTATATTAATTTAAATTATTGTCCAAAGTTTAATTCCATTAACTTAGGTGGTCAGAGTAGCACATTCCAGAAATACTGGCTAGGGGAAAACTGTTAAAAGAGAAAAGAAAATAACTCTTTATTTTTTTAATGGAAAGTATTTGTTCCAGGATATTTCAAGAGACAGTAGAAATACGCAATATTTTTCTTTGTTTTCTTTTATATAAACATCTCTGTGTTGTGTAGTTAATACTAGCCTGAATGTATTGCTAATACCTCTGTTTTGAGGATACACTTTGGGAGATGAATAAATATATATCACAGATGTTTATTCTTAGAAAATCCACTGAGAATATTATTTGAAAGCCTACTGAAAGTATTTTTACTGTAGCATTATTTAAACGAATATAGGCCAGTACAGTTTCATCATCCTATAGTTATCAGCAATTCTGTAGGATTGTTGAACAAATAATAAATAAATAAATAAATAATAAAAAACTCCCTTTTATGGATATGGAAGTACTTTCACAATAGCAATTGTTCCAATCCTACAGTTTTGTCTAAAGCCAAGATTTGACCTTGAATATCCTGAGTCTTAGATCCATGCTCACATCTGGGCCATGTCTTTGCAAAAGAAAACATTTTCTAGACTATTAGGGTTGGAAAATTCCCTGTTTTTTGAGTTAACTATGTCTAGATGAAATAATCCTTGACAACTACTTGAAGTGCTTGGCACGAGTAGTTGAAGCAATTTGTGTTTTCTTAAAGTCTTCCATGTCTTTCTCTTAGTGAAATAAAGTTTGCCAATTTATTCAGTGGAAATACTCTTTTGGGATACAAACTTTCTCTGTTTGCCCGTTCCTCATAACAGTATGTGAGGAATAAACAAACCACCCTGTTGTTGCAGGGTTGAAAATGGATTTATACTAAAAATGGAAAGGAAAGCTTAGGCCAGTAAGAAAAATCAAGAAAAAAGCAGTTAATTGAACAGGCTCAGAGTTATTCAGAGCAGATCTAGTCTGATAATCGCAAAGACAAACAAGACATCAGAAATTTCCATCTGAAGAAACAAGTCAGAGTATTTATTTATTTATATATTTTGTGCTAAGCACTTTCAATTCCCAAGACAAAATATTATTTATCAGTAGTGATTTTTCTTTTAAATTATTTTCATACTTAGAGTATAACTCAAAGAAAAAAAAATAATTGGAAGTGATGACTATATGGTGGAATTAATTAAAAATACACAGAACTGAAATTCTTGTCTGTCTTCAATAATGAATGTGATCAAGAAATATTTTATGTCTGATGTTAGCTGAAATTAACATGAAACAGTGACTGGAGAGATATAAGGAATATTCTATGTGAAAACTCTCAAGGGATTTGAGTTTTTATAATGATGAACAAATGCTTTTGAATACTTTCTGAACCATTTGGAAAAATTCTTTAGTCCACATAAAAAGATAAAATTCATGCCCAAAGCATAAAGCTTTTATAAGCTTATTACATTATTTATTTTAGTGCTTAGGAATCACTAAACACAGCTGTCAGAAAAGCCATTAAAGAACAGTCCCATTCAGAAAGTTTGATCTCTTTTTTTTAGCTAGTGCACAGAGCACCTTGATCCAATGAGAAAAAGAAAACTTAAAACAATTCTTTAAGCAAAAGCAGCAAAAATTGGCTCCCGGGCTAGGCATAAATGCTATACTCATAATGTGAATTGCTTACACTGCAGATAGACTAGTCAATATTTCTGAAGCAGACAGGATTTCTTGTTCTCTCAGGTAGCTTAAAAGGACATGCAGTAGCTGTTAAAACTAAGACAGACAAGATTTGTTTGAAGCCTACATTAAATTAAAAAAATATGTTGGAAAAGTGGTAGAAGAAACAGAGGAATAAGATAAGATAGTTGCAATGGTACAATCTGCCTAGAAGCACATTGTGAGGAAGGGGCTTATTTTCTTACAGTAAACAGTAAAAAAGGCAAAAAAAGTGGGTGGAAAGTAATCTCGTGAGGAAAATGACCTGAATTTGCTTTAGGTCTTTCAAAGACGTAAATTCTTCCTTATAAACAGAATTAAGTCTAATAAATATGCATTTATTATTCAGAATGGGGACTTTGAGAAATATTCATAAGCTTTAGGCCAAGCTATGGATTTATATTAGTTCTCCTATTCTTTTCAGAATTTTATTGAAATATCTTGGAACTGCTTAGGCTTTGGAAGTAATTGCCACTAAAAATGCATGCATGGAGTGAAGGTGTTGATTGGCTCATTAGATATATTTGTAAAAGACATTTGCTGATTGTTGGTCTCTCACCTATTACCTTAGCTGGAAAGTTGGCATCACCACTCTCCCAACAAAGATACATCCTGTCTTTTGTAATTTCAGAAGACCATCTGAACTGTAATTAACTTAGTTGGCTTTGAAAAATCCAGAATCAATGATGAAACTTTCTACCATGACCTAAGGCTGTAAGATTACCCACTGTGAGCTTTGCATATGCTGACTACCCAGAACAGTCTGAATTACTTAATTGGTTCCAAAGTTACATATATACATACACTGTCCTTCCTAATTACTTCTTTGAGATGCACCAATTTTCAGGGCAATTCAAATAAATAGTCATACTTTAAACAGAAAAATAAATTCAGATTTTATTTTTATTGTTAAAATTAACTTTTTTAAATATAATTTAGCTTGTTCCAAAAATCATTAATCAAAATACTACTATACAATATTGTATCAATTCAGCATTGTGTAAAAAATATGTGACTGTGTAAAAGCTTAACTGTTTTATCCCCTGAATTGCTTGGCTACATAAAGGGAAAAATACTTTCTCCTCCTCTGCTGCTAATGTTGTACACCCACATAATAATATAAAAAACATAACAAATATAAAACTTTTCAGGAAAAGGAAAAACCCATAGTATGCAGGCAAGATCAAGACTAAGAAGCTTAATATAGAAAGTATTCCCATGAGGAGTGTCAGATGTGAATTTTGAATTCTTGTGGATTAATAGGATTCAAAACAACAGACTGATCTTTTCAAATAAACTCTTCCTTTGCTTCCAGCTTAAAGCCATTAACTTATGCATTATTTGAGAATCCTGATTTAGTCCTTGTGAATTAAGATTGCTATAAAATTGTTCATCAGGTGAACAATTCATCCCTCCCTCTTCATCTGCTGTTAATAACTCAACAGGGACACTTACGAAGAGATTAGAATGACTGAACAGTGGCACCTGATGCTGGCACCTGATTGAGGAGGTAGTGTTTGGCTTGACTATGTAGAAAGATAAAATATTTTAATAGCTAAAAAAAAAAACGTTTTCAGAGAATATGACCAGAAAGACACTTGAAAAAAAGGAATTACAAAAATCCGGTAGATTCTGTTCCTTACCTATGCCAAACTGCCTCTCTTTGAATATAACAGAGGTTCGGGCCTATTTGATAGCAGATCCAACTGGTTCCGCATGAAGAGAGAAATATCATGACTTGATTTGTCATAGTTCTTTATGGTTCTGGACATATCCACATGGATTTTTTACAATGAAGTTCATGATACTTGCTGATTGTAGGGGTTGAATTACATATGTTTAGAGTGTTTACCATTTAAGGATCTGGCATGACAGTTGGTAGTAGGGGTCTGCAAATTGCACCAGGCTGGACATCTTCCAGTTTAGTTCTACCAGGGCAGAAACTGCTTTGAGAAAACCAAAAGCATCCTCGAGTATGTATTCCAAACTAGTCATAAGGTAAAATAGCCCTGAAAAGCAACTCTCCAGCACCCTAAAGACAACAATGCATTTTTTATGTGAGTTCACAAATGAAAAAGTAAATGTTCTTTTGTAGCACCTAAACTTTATATATCACAACCCAACCTTAAGCATTCTATGATTCTATGAAATACAGAAAGAAGAGCAAGGATTTAAAGCTAGATTTCCATTTCCTAAATAAGCGAGGCAAGTGCTATTTTAGGAGAGCTTGTTTCCTTTTGTGTCTTCTTTCTTATCCCTTATGGATTTTAGATTTTGGTGTTTTGGATTCCATTTTAAGAGTAAGAATAGAGATCACTATCCTTCTTCCGTAGACAAATGCTATTTATTAAGCGAAATGTGCATATGCTGCTGTGCCTGAAAGTAGAAAGCAAGCCTTTCACAGTACTTCAAAACAGGTGTTGATCCCGCCCTCCTTCTGGAGGGGGTTCTGGCTCATTTATGGATACACTAAACACCTCAGTTCTGGAAGTAAACAGTTTTCCAGACATATCTTTTAGACATTTCTTTCTGGCTATTTGTTGGCAGCTTCTCAATCATTCTGAAGTTGTCTTGATTTACTTTAGATTGTACTTTGGAGAGACTTGAGTCTCTTTATTCATTTTAGGGGGAATAATCTCAGCAAAATGAGTAAGCATGTGAAAAATAAGCACTATTTCTTTTACTGGTTATGGTTCTTCTTGATGGTCATTTTGAATCTATATATCAATATATGGTTCACTATTTAACTTTAAATTCAGTGACATTTACATCACTTGCTAACATCTTCCAAAACAGAGCAGAATAGGAGATATCTGCATATAGGGAGAATATTAACTTTACCAGTCCATTTATTATCTTAAAAAGAAAATAATTGTTTTCTAGCTCATCAGAAGTGTTAATTACAAACTGTATATTTAAAATCATTATTGGCACACATTAGTGCGTGCATCTGGTAGGGAAAAAAAAAATATATAATTCTTAGCCATTTCTGAAGCATATATTTTTTTTTCCCCCCATAATTACTCTGTCATTAATCTGAATAGTTAAATAGAATGGTGTTCATACCAATAAAATGGAATCTCGGTTGTTACCTGGGGGAAGTTGATTTTTCCTTTGCAAGATCCTTTTGACTTAGTATCAACCCTAGTACCAAATTTAGCTGCATGCCACTTAAATATGTGTAACCAGCTGTGAATGTATTTTTAATGTGGTGCATGAAAAAGTTTTTCCTCTTCTTGAGCTATAGGTGTTAATTAGTATCTTTGTATCTTGCTAATTAAGTTCTAGCAACACCTTATCTTTCTTCCTTGCTCTGAATTTAATGAACTCCCTTGTTGTATTAATTTATTAGATAATTAGATAAAACACAGAAAAGTTTATTTTAGAGAAGCTTTGAACATTGAGATTTTAGAGACACCATATGCACACAGTACAATCTATATCATGCACAGTTCATGAAGAGACTTCCTATATTAACATACAAACTTAAAATCAAACAAAATCAAACATATACTACAATGTCAGATTGATATGTTAAACTAGCTATGATTTCTGTGAAACTGAACAGCAACACATATTATATACACATATAGCTCCGGAAGAGTGGACTGGACAAGTGGTCGGGAGGTTGGATTGAGAACTGGCTGGACGGCAGAGCTCAGAGGGTGGTGATAAACAGGGCCGAGTCTGGCTGGAGGCCTGTGGCCAGTGGTGTCCCCCAGGGGGCAGTACTGGGCCTGGTGCTGTTCAACTTGTTCATCAATGACTTAGATGAGGGGACAGAGTGCATCCACAGCAAGCTTGCAGACGATATCAAACTGGGTGGAGGGGCCGACACTCCAGATGGCTGTGGTGCCATACAGAGAGACCTAGACAAGTTGGAGAGTTGGGCAGAGAGGAACCTCATGAGGTTCAACAAGGACAGCTGTAGGGTCCTGCACCTGGGGAAGAATAACCCCAGGCACCAGGACAGATTAGGGGTTGAGCTGCTGGAAAGCAGCTCTGCAGAGAGGGATTTGGGTGTCCTGGTTGACAAGTTAACCATGAGTCAGCAATGTGCCCTGGTGGCCAAGAAGGCCAATGGGATCCTGGCCTGCATCAGAAGTGTTGCCAGCAGGTCAAGGGAGGGGATCCTGCCCCCTCCTCTCGGCTCTGGTGAGGCCACACCTGGAAGTATTGTGTGCAGTTCTGGGCTTCCTAGCACAAGAAGGGCATTGAACTACTATAGGGGGTGCAGCATAGAACCACAAAGATGATTAAGGGACTGGAGCATCTATCATATGAGGAAAGATTAAGCGAGCTGGGCCTGTTTAGCCTAGAGAAGAGAAGATTGAGAGGGGATCTGATCAATAGGTATAAATACCTGAGGGGCGAATGTAGGCAGGATGCGGCCAGGCTCTTCTCCGGGGTGGCTGGTGACAGGAAAAGGGGTAACGGGTGCAAGTTGAAACATAGGAAGTTTAATCTCCATATGAGGAAGAACTTCTTTCCTGTGAAGGTGACAGAATCCTGGAACAGGCTGCCCAGAGAGGTTGTGGAGTCTCCTTCTCTGGAGATCTTCCAAACCCACCTGGATGGCACCCTGTGCCACGTGCTCGAGGTGTCCCTGCTGGAGCAGGGGGTTTGGACTAGATGATCTCTAGAAGTCCCTTCCAACCTCAACCATTCTGCGATTCTGTGATTATAAATATAAATGAAATCTCCACAAGAAGAACAGCAAGTCTTTTAGGAAAATAACTTTGGAAGGGCGTGATATACTATTTCCTGCCCTAAGTTAAGTTCAGCTGTACCTGTGTCATTCAAGACAGATTTTTCTAAGTCACTTTTTAAAGATTTGCAGGTTTGGACACTCTAGGCAATTTACCATAGTGCTTCACTATCCCTACATTTAAGTTTTCCAGCTATTAAACCTGACTTCCCAGTGGTATAATTTAAATTAATTACTTCTTGTCCTATTCTGTATGAAGTAGAGAAATAATTATTTCCTTTCTCTTCACAACAGGATTTTTCATGCTTAAACAGTGTTTCATACCCTGCTCCAGCTTTCTTTTTTATATATAAACCAGATATTTCTTTCAATCTTATGGATGGATCTATGCTTCTGATCTTTCCCCTCATCCTCCACTGATCTGTATAAAATTTGACTCTCCTGATAAATAGACGAAGTCTTCCAGCAAAGTTGTTATTTTGAGTAAATGGGAAGGGATCCTCTCATATTGTTTGTTCTTCTCACAACATCACTCCCTCATCCCATATTCTGTGTGTTAACCATTTTTCTTCTTTTCTATCAAACTACTTTCTAACACTACTTCCCTGAACTGTATTAGAAAATGTAATATTCCAACTCAATTGCTCTTGTTTGAACTATATCTTAAAAAAAAAAAAAAAAAAAGAGAGAGAGAGAGAGAGAGAGAAAGAAAGAAAGAAAAAAAAAGTAAAAAAGTTAGGTCATTCTTTCTTCCATCTTATTCTTCCATTTTGGCAGAAAACTGTATCTGGACAATAGTTAAAAATAGCGATCACAGGGGTTGTACCCACCACAAAGAAGTTTCATTAAGATTGTATCACTTTTCCCTCACAGTTTTTCTTCAGAAATATCATGTACGATGTTATCAAGCACATAAACAAAGACATGATGGACTCATCACTTTTTATTATTTGAAAACTCTTGTTATCTGCTCTAGTGAAAACTGTTTTAATTGTTTTAACATGATTTCTTCTTTTGGGAACATTTGTCATACTGCCTATTTTCTAGATGTTTACAAAAAGTGGATTTTTTGATTATCAAGAATATTGAAGATGGCTAATTTAAATTTGTCTTTCATTTTGAAAACGGTAGTTGTTCTTGCCATTTTCCAAGATAACTATCATTTTTCATGTATAACAAGACAAAAGTTTTTTTCTTTTTTCTTTCTTTCTTTCTTTTTTTTTTTTTTAAGAATGCCTAAGAACCAAGTTTAAGATACCCATCCAACTACAAGACATCTTTTTCATGTAAGAGAGAACTTGTAAAGTGATAACCTTATAGTGATATAAACTGTATTAACCTTCTACAACACATTAAGTTGTTTTAATGAAGATGGTGGGAAATAGAAATTAAATACCTCTCTGTCATTTCTCTATTGTAAATAATACATCTGCACTTCACTTTCCAGTTAATAGTGTTGTATTCACAAACAGATATGTCTTACCTTTTGTATGTTAGTTGTACTTTATTTCATGCCTTCAAGTTTTTTTTCCTATTTATCTGGACTTCTCCTTTAGAGCCTTCAGTAATTTGATCGTGTTTCTGAATTATATGTATTTCCTTGTTGACTTTTGGATCACTGAAAGGTACATTATTTAAGAAAAGTGTACATGCACTTCCTTTCTTTTAGAGGATATTTATGCTTTATTATAAATGCATTTCTGAGATCTCTTAACATGTGTTTTTCTCCCACTGTCTGAAGTTTTTCAGTCTGTTATTATTATTGTTATTACCTTCTTAAGTTTCTGAAGGATCATGTTATATGTACTTATGTTCATTCTGGTGCAATTTTATATTCTCAATCAGATATTCATAAGTAGATGGGATTTTTCTTTTATAATTGTTTTCAGTGTTCTGTATTAAGAACAAAAAAAGAGTCAGAAACATAACATCCTATCACTAAGGTAGTCCAAAAATTTGCTGGGACAAGAATAGTCTGTTTGCTCTATTCAGACATCTGTTACGAATGAGTAGCTAAACTCCCTCAAAATCCCCTATTATCTAGAAGCCTTATGCTTCTGATGATTGCTGATCAGATGATTGATGATTGTTATTCACAAAGAAACCTGATCATTTTTGCTCATGCTAATTGCTCGTACAGTGGGGATTCCTATATTCTTTTCATGTTAATCATTATACTTCAAGAGGCTTGTTTTTCTGAAAGTGTTAGACTTTCTATATTATTGCTACAATCTCATTATTTATCCCCTCAGTATTCACTGATGCCAAATAATATAATTTTGATTGTGTATTAAGAGTTTTGTTCCTGAAGTAGCTCCATAACTTTTTCTTCCTTTTTTTTTTTTTTTTTTTTTTTTTTTTTTTTTTTTTTTTTTTTTCTGTATGATTTTAATGCTTTAAAATCCTGGACTAATCTTTCACAGCCAAAACAAACATAAATCCTGATGAATGTATTGATCTGAATGAGAATTTTCAACTGATTTTTAAAATTAAACAGATATATCAAACTACATTACAAACCTTGTAACTTCATGAAATGCAAGACAAAATAGAATCTACTCTACAGTTTACTCCTTTGAAAGTGATGACTACAGACTTTTTGAACATATCCATGAACCTTAGATAAGTCCTTTGGAAGTGGAGTATATGTGCTATATTTAACATATTAATTTTTTAGCTCACCTCACTTGTAAACAAAGCAAACGACTATATCCCCTAGCTTTTATCTAGTTCAGATTGTTTTCCTTTAGGACTGAATACCAGATGCTGTCTGTCTTATTCTTCATGGATAAAATTATCTACTGCTCAGCCTTAGTGACGAGCCCCAGGCACTACTTTCTCTTTTCCATTTCTTCATATATGAAATACATTATCAATCTCTTGTTTCAAAAAATAGTTTGTCTGTGTAAAACTCATAGTCAGCCTCAAAACTTGAGGGTCGTTATGAAACAAAATTGCAAGTTCTCTTACAGAGTGTATGACCCATTCAGGAGATTCCTTCTCTACATATTTTGTCCAAATGGATTAATTTTATCAACAACAATCTGCCATAGTCTGCAGCCTTGCTGTGTACCAAGAGATTCTCTTTTTACTTTGGTTTGTTAGTGTAATCTTCAATTTTGAGACTGTTAAAAAACAAAATCAAAATACAAACAAGCAAACAAACAAAAAAAGTGAAAACCTTTTCGTTCTTCAAAAGGATAAAAAAAGCATTAAAAATCCTATCAAAGATCTCATCTGAATGTTAAGCAAATAAATATAATATTGAAATTCACCACCTACAATGGTTATATGAGATATCTGTTATTTGATGAATTGAAAAATTGATATATAACATATCTATGTTTTATAGAGAACTGCAGGAATAGAAGGTCTAGGTGATATTAGTTATAATTTTCAAGCTAGCATCCACTATCACAAAGCAATGTATACACATATAGCAGCTTACTTAACATTAATTATTCTGTTATACTATTGGACACCTTGATTTCTTATCGACTTGTTTGTGATGACGCATAAGAAAAGAGAAAATGTAAAGCTTAGCTATGTTTCATTAATTTTACTTAAAAGCAGTAGTATTGTAATAAGGCATGTTTGGGAAGAAATCATCTCAATATAACATTATTATTTTCCTAAGTAATTAAGAATAAAAAAAAAAAAAAAACACAAGTGGCTGACTCATGAAGTCTGGTTTTCTGTGGCCTTGTGTTTTTTTCTCACTGGTCTGTACAGCCATAGACTATCCTCTTAGGAATGTTAGCAGATACAAAAAAAAAAGGGTATTGGATTGGTCAAATTTATGAATGTGCTGAGCATCCAGCTGTACTAAATAAAATGTCTGAGAACTGAGTTCTGCTCTACTTGCCCTCAGTGAGCCACTCATTCAGGTTTTTCCTTCCATAATCAGCTGCAGGCTTTCAAAAAATGTGTAGAAATTGAATTACCTTTGAGGCCTGATGGAGTTTGGTTGAAAGTAGTTAGTGAATGGAAAAGTTATTGAGGAGAGTGTACAGAGGGCATGATTACATATTTCTCCTTTCCTTAGGAAACCAGGCAAAAAAATATATACTCCTTATTTTAGCAATCCATGCAATGAAAAAGAACTATAAAGTCTAATAAGGTATTATTTTATCCCTTTTTTTTTTTTTTTTAGGGAAAAACCTCAACTTCGTACTTCTCCTTTCTTAAGTACTGAATTGATTACACGACAGTACATCATACTCTTTAAACCTTTGTTTGATATTTTGAGTTTGTACATTAACATGGAATTATAAGGTCTATCCCTGCACAGTCCAAAGAGAGTAGCATTTGGACTTCTTGTCCTGAATATTGAATATCTCCTGGTATTATGCCAAAGTTTAATTGCTTCAGACTCTCCTTGTATAAATTTCAGCAATTCTTTTAAATCCTGTTTCTTAAAAGAATTCTTTGCATACACTTTTTTTTTTTTATCTCACAGTTTTCCCACATTTCTTTGAATTTTATTTCTTTATTTTTTACTTCTTACTGTCCACATGGGCAATCTGTTCCAGATGATTTGTTAATTTGATCTAGATCTTCTGATCTAGATGATTTTAGATGAGTTAGATGATTTTTAGATGTAGATGATTTAAGAACTACTCTGCTATCTTCCAGCTAGTTGTTTATGTTGTAATTGATATCTTTCAAATTAAGTATGCAATTTCCTCCCAGGTTTAACTGCACTTTTTTTCTAAAACTAATTTTCAATATATTCAAATTCAAATAGAAGAAACTAATAGAACAATTTTGGTTTTGTATCCAAGCTGGAGGTGATACTGCTTTCTCTTTTTGAGATTCTTTTTATACATCAGACTTCTTTAATATTAGCACATTCTGAGTCATGATTTAAATTAAAAAAAAAAGGAAAATTGAGATTTACATTATTTTAACTCAGTTTGACTGTTATCAAATGCCAAAATGTCATCAGCTTACCTGACATAATGCCTTATTTGAGGCTTACACAAATGATGTATAGATCTATTGTGCTTTACTATTTGATAACAACAAAAAACTTTGATTCATCAAATACTAAGAATGAACTTATTTTCCATATTTGCTATATATTGCCATGATCTTTAAATTCTTGATGCTACTAATCTCTTCTAGCTGCTCAAACATGGCCAAACAATTTTATTTCAAAGTAGTATGTCTCAAACATGGACAATCCATATGAAATATGATGCTTATAGAAAGATACCTAGATGAAACAGATCCCTTTGGAGTTAGTAGTTTATTAATGAAGTGCTGATAAAATACTTAAACCTTTTATGAAGACAGACTATAATTTGAAAATAAAAAGATGTATCACTTAAAAAGTTCCAATCTACCTTCAAGAATAGCCTATTTGAAATAAAACATAAGGTGAGATCTTTAATAACTGGGGCTTACAATCAATGTCTTTTCCAATGTCTTTTTTTTATTATTTATTCTTATTTTCATCCTTGTCATAGGACGACATAAATTTTGTACCATTTTTGGTTCTCATTAAAGTATAAAGATTGCCTTGGGAATAGTTTAACTTTGCTCATTTTTTTCTCATTTAAGTCTTTTTTAATGAAAATTGGTTTAGTCTGAGACATGTCTTGAAGACAATTTTCCACTATTTTATAGAGAATCAGAATATGATAGATTAGGCTTTAGAAATGCAAAATCTTATTCTAACTACAAAGATTATGACAGGAACAAATGCTAGTAGCTGAATGAATTCACTAGCAGGAAAATTGTAAGAGTATAGAGAGAATAGAAAAGTGCATCATATTTATATGACAGATACCAATTATACCGAGAAATGTCTTTAAATTATTTTCTTGCTATTATATCTGAGGACAATTTGAATGTCTACTTAGATTTCTACATTTTCCTTTTTTTTTTTTTTTTTTCCACGCAAGAATATGTCCTGATTCTCCAATCATATAAAATTACAGGTGGTCTTGTAAATCTTGACAAGATTAGGCATGTGAATACATGCTGTTTAATCTGGGCCTGTATAAAATAATAAGGTAAGGATCTAGCCAGATATTCACCCAGGTGTTATGTTTACAGAAGCAGTGTTAGCCTAAAGTTGCAGAACTGTCATGCCTTTATGTATGTTTATGTATGTATGTATGTTTGTATGCTGCTGAACAAAGTCATGAAAGGAGAATCAAAAATGCTATGTTGGAGCAGGAGAGCAGGAAAAAGAATCAGAGAATTATTAAGGCTGGAAGGGGCCTCTGTAGATCACCAAGTCCAAACACCCTGCTCAAGCATGGTCACTCAGAATACGTTGACCAAGACTATATCCAGACTGCTCTTGAATATGACCAAGTATAGAGACTCCACAACCTTTACGGTCAATCTTCTTCCAGGGCTTAGTCACCCCTCCCAGTGGAGAAGTCTTTTCTTATGTTCAGGCATATTCCTGGTGTTTCGATTGTGCCTGGGGACCTCCAAAAAGAGGCTTCATCTTCTTTACTCTCTGCACCAAGTATGTATAGACCCTGATAAGATCCTCTTGAGCCTTCTCTTCTTCAAGATAAACATTTCCATCTTGCCTTATCTTCATAGTTCTATGATTATATAAACAATTTTAGTTACTAGTTAGAATTATTATTCTTTTTATTTCCATATTTTTGTTTTATTTATATTTTTATTTCTAACACTTATGTCACAACTACGTGCCACAGAGAAGCATTATATATTTATAGTATTACCTACTGTGATAATTTAAGATACCTCCATAAAACTTACTAATTCTGTTAGATACTAGAAACTTCACACATTCTTCTGTGTTAGACTGCAAACTTCATTTAGAATATGAAGCTTGTTTGTCATGCTTGTTTGGTTTTAGTTTTTATTAGGTTGTCAAACCAAAATTAAAAATTCTGTTGAGGGAGATCTTAAATAGAAGAGGAGAGAAAGAGCCCTGGGAACATGTTCCTTTTCTGTTTATTGCAGCTAAAGGATCTTTCTAGAAAGCAAGACTGTAATGTCACTCCTATGGCCAGTGCTAATGACAACAGTACTAACTCAGGTAGGATTCTGTGAATGTAAAGCAAGAAATAAGCCATTAGTAAGCTTACAAGTGAAAATTTGTAAGCACTATGAATGAGTAAATAACAAGACAGTAATTGGAAGTATTTCATGATGTGGTATTCCCGTTCTCAGCTAGAACTCTGATCCCTTGCCAAGCAAATCTGATAGTATTTTGTCAGGCATCATACATGATGGATAAAATGTGTGTGGATTTTTTTGATTGTTTGTTTTTGTGACCAGTTAAGGCTGGACAATATTTTGTCATGATATTAATGGAATTATGGAATATGGAAGTATTTAATAGATTTTTAAACTAGATAAATCAAATTTCATTCAATATCATTTGATGTGATCAATTATTTGATTCATAAGAATTCATTCATAAGTATTCAATAAATCAAAAGAGCACTTTTAAAAAACAAAAATTAAATACAAGATTACTGTTCTGAATTTTTCATTTTTATAAGATTTTATATTGTATGTGAATACAGTCTTAAGCATTTGGTTTTGATAGTCTAATTTTTCATTGAATATTTAATTTTTTTCATTGCATAAATATTTTTAGATCCTTTCATTTTGTCCATTTGGGAGAAAGGAAAAATAATTTCTTTAAGAAGTCCAGGAATTTCTACACTTTGTTCCAAGCAGGTGTTTAAAAAATGTTCATAAGTAGTTTTGTTCATTGCTAAAAATTGTTCACAAGTAGTTTTGTGTCATTCTAGTAGTATGTTGTTTTTAGTAGTACATGACCTGCGTATTTCATAAGTAGTTGTGTCATTTCTAGAAGCAAATTCTTCCTTTTTAGATGTTTTTTTAAAAAAACTGCAGTAATAGTAATTTTCACAAAACTTAACAAACTCTTTACTAGTATTTAATTGTTAAGGTATTTAATCAGCAAGTAAGTTTCCTTTTCTACCACTTCATTTGTTTCCTTATGCAGAGACTAAGACTCAGCTGAAATTTTACCATATGTAGGTTTGTTTGTGGTTCACCTTCCCCACAGTTCTACAGCAGAGAAATTATTAGTAAATAAAGACACTTTTTTATTTAAAATATGAATAAACACCATGCATTTTCTTAATATTTATACAGTGGATGTTTTTTCAGACAGTTACACTTCATCTGTGTATTGGAAATTTTATGTTCTAGGTTTTATGTATCCTTTGCATGATTTATTAAAACCAAAAGCAATAAGTCCTCTATTCTCAAGAGTGCTTATTATATTGAGTATATATTCATGACTTGTCAGACTTTTTTATCTTCTAGTAAAAGCAATGTTACAGAGAAAAATATAGATGATTCTGCACTGTCAGATCTGATTCTTACTTCATCTGATTCCTACTTTAAATACATCTTTTAGCCTAATAAATGTAACAAATATTTGAAGATGTATTGTTATTTGTGGCTGCAAAAAAGAAATAATGATACCAATTATTATTATTTCTTAATAATTCAGTCTCTTCTGATCTCCTATTTAATAAGAAGAAACAAGTCTCTATTTTAAATTCAGAATATTTATGTTAAATATTTGCACATTCTCTTTATAGACTTCTACTAAAAATTAACTTTTATTATATATACTGTGTCCAGTCTCTACCTAAGTCATTTCTAGGTAATAGTTCATAGTATGTGAAAAAATACCTCTCAGAAGCTCCTAGAAGAAAAATGTGGATTTTTCTTTTATTTTTTCCTAGGAAGATAATGTAATGCAAAGAACCCAGAACTGGCTTTTACCATGGAGGCCACATGCTCATCCTACACATACCTGTTAGTCCTGTTGGGAGCAACGCATGACCTGTGTCTCACAAATAGAAAGCAGCAGCGCTAGTGTAAAAATACAAACCTGCCAGTAAACTACACAGTCACCACAGAAAGCCCCACACCTGAATGCCAATGAGTTTTCAGATCTCTTTTAAGAGCAGCTGCTCCTGTAGAAGTTATTTTCAGATTGATTCAGGCCTTCATGTTATTCAAATTTCTGTGATATACTTCTTGCCATCACAGTTGTTCTTGATTAGTTGCTGATAAAAAATGATATCAGAAGTAGTTAGTCCTTTTCAGTGATGATGCATTTTGAATCCTTCTTCATTTGAACTGAGACATTCTGTGAGCCATAGTCCACAAAGTCAGTCATTGAAATTCTGGGTATTAAATCCTTTGTTTTCCTCTCTACATCTTGTTTCAGAATGGAAAACAATACTGAGAGCTTACCAGATCAGAAGGAATATGGCCTGAACTGAACAGTTCTTTTACACTATATGAACGGACTTTTGCATTGTACAAAAATAAAGAAAATACACCA
>VZSV01000013.1:9207072-9238586 GCA_013398735.1 Nothocercus julius | reverse complement strand
CCTTCCTTCCTTCCTTCCTTCCTTCCTCCCTTTTGTTTTTTTTGGCGGGGTAGATTGCTAACTTAATGTGTGGATTTCAGTAAGTCAAATGTTGTGTAGCTTTTTATGAAGAAAAAGATATTCTGAGTATGCTATGATGAAGCTCTGAAATTTCTGGACTGCAGTTTAAGCTGATATATAAATATTTCTCTTCTATATGCCCCATATCTCTCCATTAATCTTCATATATAATACAAATGTGATTATTCAAGACAGCCAACACTTATCCTATACTGAGCTCAAAATCTGATTTTATTTCACCTTTATTTCCAACTGAATATATAAACTCTCCTGTTAGAACAGAGGCATTGCATATCTCTGAATCAGAGTTAAAGCTTCTCCTCACATGTCTTCAAGTTGGAATCTAATATAGAAAATAAGAAAATGACAGGAAAGATCTTGGCATCATGCAAGAATATAGTTTGTAATAGCCCACAGTTAGAGACAATTAATGCAGCTCCTTTCTACCGAACTATGGAGAAACATTATTTCTCTACTAAAATAAGTACAGAACTTTCAGGGAAAAGTCTAAACCAAGATTTTTTTTTTTTTTTTTTTCCACTGACCTAGCTGAAGATGTAACAAAACACGGTTCCTTCTTCCCCTTTTTTTAGTTTCATAAGTATTTCATTATTTTCTATACAGCTTCAAGGGCAATAGTAGATATTCTTTCCCTCTGTTTCATTCCCATGGTTTCATTCCCATATGCTAAGACACCATTCTTATGACATTACCATGTCATTCAGCTATGATGGTTTGTGTTTTAGTATTAGAACACAGAATTAGAGCTAGAATGTATCTACTAATTATTATTACTTGATTAGCAGCTCCTGCAGTTAGATAGTCCTGTCCTGCACTGAGTGATCTGAGATCACAAAAATACTCTCGCATTTTTTTTTTGTAAAAATTTATAAATAAATAAATAAAAACATGTCTCTAAACATTAAAAATAAAGAAGCATAAGCCTATGTTTTATCTGGATGCACACCTTAATTGTTAAAAAAATCTTAGCTACCGACTTGGTGAACCTTGTTACTTAATCTGAATATCTACCAACTAGATGGTACATCACGAGCTTCAGCCATTTAAGCACACAATCCATCTCCCAAAGCAGTATGAATGTATTTCTCTATTTTGTTCTGTAATAGACAAAACAATATTTACACTCGACACTCCATTTTACTTTTGGGTAGTTTTTACTTTCTTTACACATTAGAACACCAGTTAAAGCAGCCATTTGTGTCAAGTAAGGCAAAATTTAGGCCTACCCTATCAGGTACCTCAGCATCCAGTGTTTTAAGCATTATCTTGGGAAGCATGAGATACATTTGAACACCCTCAAGGAGAGAAAAATAAACAAACAAAAACAAAAACAAACAAAAAAACCCACAACAACAAGAACAGATCCTGGGTCGAGCACTTCCTAGGTAGCCATTTTTAGTTATTAATTTATCACAGGCAATGTAGAAAGCTCAATTATAGGTAGTAAAAGCAACAATTGCAAAAATTGTCAGATATTTTTGATATTGTTTTTTGTTTTGTTTACATAAATTTTTGTGGTATAAACTCTGAAGGTAACTTATTTATTACTGACTAAATTTCATCCCTTCAAAGGTCTCAAGACACACTTTATCTGCAATGTTTCTTTTTACTGGTCATCTCTCCACATCAAAATATACTGTAGCTTTGAATCTTATGCAGTCATATAATTTACCATAATTTAATCCATATGTCCCATACGGAATTCTTTCTGAAAACATGGAAAACAAATGAGGACATTTTAACTGATTCTTTGCTTTGTACCTGCAAACGGAGGAAGAAAATGTATTTGAGGAAAAGCATGCCACTTTACATGAAGGACCTCAGACTTAGGAGAGTTGGAGCAGAATAAGAGGACACAACATAAGCAACGGAATATCTTCCACAACTTCAGGGGCTACACATAGTCAGCATTGAGGCTAATATTCCTGAGGAGTCCTTGGTGGTTTGAACAACATGAAAGAATAGGGATCACAGTCATTCTGTTATCATAGAATTAAATGTTAAAAAGGGGGAGAGGAGGGGATCATGTTAGGGAAGTAGGCATAGAATGAGATGAATTCTCTAAATGCACCCTAAACACTGAATATGCTCATTAGCACAGATTCTTGGTAGGGACTGAGAGACATTTATTTTCATTTTTACCTGCTCTTACAAGGAACAATAGCATCAACAGCAATAAAATAAATAAATGAGAACTCTTCCTCTAGCATTCACATTTGTATTTTTTCCTCAGCAAAGAGAAGAATGAAATAAGGTTCCTACCAAATCAGCAAGAGATATGCTAGATATACTGCTGAGCAGGTTTACCCTCACTTGCAGACAGAAAATTACAGTAGTGGATTTAAAAGTGCACCCCATTATTCCCTAATAATTATAACAATCTAAATTGCTCTTATGATATGTTATGCTATAATCTTATTCTTTCCACTTCTTTAAAGCATAAACAAACTGATGGTATACAAAAAAATTATTATGAAGTTTGATGTTTTAATAGGGCTTTATTCTTATGTAAACTAATCTTTATATTCTTCTTCTCTTTATAAAGGATTTAATAGTCCCAAAAGACTCATAGAATATAGATTTTTTTTCCCAATTGGCTAGAATTAATTATATCTGTCATCAAGAAATATGTTAATTCTGCAGGGGTATGTTGCTGTCAGTTACTAGAGGCAAAAATATCCATTGTGGTCGGATACACTGATGTCTAGCTGACACGAACATTTGGAGTCTTCCCAGTAAGATATTTCAGTTGTATTTTTGTTACCAGGTAACTCCTGTTTATATTTTTCAACTTTTCTTGTTCATTTTGCATATTGGTGTTTTATTTTCTCTTTGCTTTCTATAAATTTGCAGCTTGCATAAAATTCAAATCAGTAAACTATATTTAAATATTTTTTCTTGGGCTTCTCATTATACTTATTTCAAAGAATAAGGAAGGAATTTCTTATGTGTGTTTAAATAATCTGAATTATGCTTCTGAAATCTATTGAATTTTCTTTTTTTTAATATATTTTAATTGCAAATTTTGAATTCAGTGTAAAGTGAGGGTTTCATATTTATCTGGAAGCATGGAGAAGAACTATTTTTTTTTTCTATGATTGTGATTGTAGGTCATAAATTAATAGATGCTTATTTAGATTAGACTATTATATAAAAGATTTTGGCACATAATGACTGAAGATTGTTCCACTTTTACTTGAGAAAACTCTAACCAACCAAGGTTAATGTGGTTACACTGCTTATTTCAGTATATAGAAATTCCTGGGACTGATTTCTTTGGTCTGGGAATTGCCAGTGAATAGTGGAAAACATTCTTTCTAAAGACCTGGAAAGGACCAGCCATGAGGTTTAAGGATGAGGTGAGGATGAAGATTAATTACATACAGTGGGTACATCATGTTTCCTTTAATTTTCCCATAACTCCTTGAGTTTATTTATAGTGCTTTTATTTAGATTTAAGTAAAAATAAACATTTATATATACAGTAGAGTTTTAAAGTTTGACAACTGTTAATAGAGCTGTTTGAATGTGTTTTAGCATCACCCCTGTATGGAGTTTGATTGTTGTCTTTTCTTTTAAAATATATTGACAAAGAAATCTGAACTGGTAATTCTACATATTCTATTTTTGTGGAACCTGGCAGAAATATGAATTTTGGAATTTTGAATGGTATGAATAGCTCTGCACATCTCTGAAAGGTAATTTAGCATGAATGAATTCTTTGCCTTGATATTTATGTGTGCAGCTGTAGGCTATAACCCAAAGTCTGAAATAAATTTTCTGCAAAAGTGAAATACAACAAGAGTTTTATGAGCCCCAGATCATATAAAGTGTTTGCAAAATTAGAATGATTAAAGGATGATAAAGCACCAGGCTCAGATAAATTGTTCTGTGGTATGTTTAGGGAAATGAAAATTCAGTGGCAAGTATTTTTGATAATTCATAAAAGCTAAAGAAGTAACAAAAGTTACTAAACAGATTTCTCGTTAAGGGCTTAAGAAAAGATCTGTGAAAGATTCAAAACTACTGACCTGAAAACCATTCTATAGTTAGAAGAATTGTCTGAATGCAGCACATAAGATTGGATTATGAGCCATTTGAAGAAATGACATATAACTCATAAGGGACATGATTAATTTTCTTGAGTTCTTTTAATACTGTACATTTACTAAATTTGTGAACAAAGAAGTAGTTGTGGAAATAATTAATGTGGAGTTCAGAAACAATTTTTTATGTCATTATATAAAAGTGCATTTCTAAGCTGGCACTGTCAGGGTTTTGGCATGAGAACCACAGGAAAGGGAACTTATGCAATGGCTAAAAACTTGCCAGAGTTACCAATCACCTGGCCTTTTTATTTTGAATAGGGGAACTTGGCAGCTGATACAGGGTGAAAGGTGGCTCTCCAATTCTTTCTGAACTTGCACATTCATTTAAAAATTCTAGCCACAACTTATCACCTTTTATCATATGGTATGACATAAGACCAAGACAAGTTTTTTGTTTGTTTGTTTTTTTAATTTTTATTGTAAGCTTGAAAAAGGGATTTTGTGTAAGTGTTCTGGTAAGAGTCATTTGGCTACATCTATACTAATAGATTTAAAATGTTAAGAGCTCGTTCTGATTTTGAATGCAGGTGATGCAGCACATCTCTCATCCACTCACATCAGCTATCTTCTCCCCCCAGGCAATGTGACCTCCATGAAACTGCGCAAGAATGTATTCTGGGATTTCCATGGAATTTCAATATAAGGATTAATGAATTATGGGTGCTTGTTGGATAAGGATA
Organism: Nothocercus julius; assembly: GCA_013398735.1. NCBI lineage: Eukaryota > Metazoa > Chordata > Aves > Tinamiformes > Tinamidae > Nothocercus > Nothocercus julius. Next base: position 9,233,716 of record VZSV01000013.1, on the reverse strand, counting down.
TATATGTGAACAGAAGACTGGGAGAAAAAAAAATGGTGGATTACTATTTATTATAGCAGGATGTTTTATAAAGGAGACATTAGCAATTTTATTTGTGATGTTACATTCTCAAAAAACAGAGTTACCATTCTTCACAAACAGGTATGTCAGTCTTATTCTGTTCACATTTCTAGAAGTACCTACTTCATACTAAAATTTCTCAAAACTTATGAAAGACATCAAAGTAATTTTAAAGGTATTTATATAATATCTTAACACCATTGTTTCTCTACAGGTAACATTTAAACAATATGAAGATATTCTATTGATTGTAGCATGAGACAGCAATATTTTTATATGTGTCTGTTCTTGTTTCTCTCACAGTGAAAATCCCGTAGAAAATAATAATAGAGTATATTAGACAGCATTTCAAGGACTGTAGAGTGTGCATTATCTAATGATCAGAAAGACCCAGTCTAACCTTAATGATGGGGAAGAAGTAGGAGGGTTGAGAATTCAATGAGGTATGTCAAATCCCATTAGTTTACATAATTTCCTCATGCTGAATTCTGACAAGGCAGGACTATTATGAGGACTGAACAAATATTCACAGTAAATAATTTGTTCAACTACTTTTATTTGGGTGAGACAATATGTCAGCAAACAATTTTTTCCTTTCAAGCACTTATTCTATTCCCTTAAAAAATCTATAGCTTAATATTCAATATTCAAGTATTGGTTAGCAATGATTGCTCAAATAAAAAATAATATGTCAGTGTTGTTACTTGATTGGGTAGTATAACTTAAGATTACTCAGATAAACAAGGTTCTATTTATTTTCCTGCAGATTCCCTGCAAATAATTTACTAATGAATTATAAGAAGTAGTTGTAGAAGATAATAAAAAAAAGTTTTATTCAAATAATCAAAATTGTTTTGCTAAACTCTGTACACACACTTTTATAGTTCTTAATTTAACAGTAATCATTTGGATAGTTTTTAACCACAAGTTACTGTGGTTCTTTTCATATTAAGTAAGTATTTTAAAAATATTCTATCCTTTTTTTTAAATCTTTTCCCTTTGCTAAATTTTATTAGCACTAACGTTCCATGTATTCATTCTGAAGGGAGAAGGGATCCATCATTTTTCTCTAGACACACTAGGTTTAAAATTCCACCTCTTGCTTATAGAATTCAGTTTAGTCCTACACAGAGCAGGTATGCAATGGCAGCGGATTTTTTCGGAGACCTTTAACTCTGAGATGAAGTCAGTCTCCTGAAACTTAAGAACTCTCACATTTGGTCCCACAGTGATCTTTTTTTTCCTATAGTAGCTGATAAATTATGAGTAAATATTATCTGCTCATTATCTGTTTTTAAATCATCAGTAAAGTGGTTGGGCGGCTTGCTTTCTCTCTCTCTTTTCCTTCCTTCCTTCCTTCCTTCCTTCCTTCCTTCCTTCCTTCCNGTAAATTTGGGTTTTTGCCCACTGACAGGAGCAACAAAAAGAAAACAGTTTATATGTATTTTTCTCATTATATGCAGCAAAGGTGATAACATTGTTTGTTTGTTTTTCTCTTTTTAAGGTATTAAAAGGGACTGGCAAATGGAGGCATGTTAAGAGATCCAGAACCCAGCCGAATGATCCTGACTGAAGCAGAAACAGGCTGCTACCAGCAAGCTGTAGTAACTGTCTGCAAAAAAAAGACATCATGGTCTGAAATTAGGAGGGCTAAACCCACAGGCAACTCAAGCAAAATTTGTTTATACAAACAGTGACTGAAATATCAAAAACCTCTAAACAGCAATTGTGTTTTGGAGAAGAAAACAAAATGTTTATTTCATAAATAGAATCATCAATGTGGTCAAGAGGAAAGTCAGTGGATGATCAAATTACTGACTTTTTGTCCTGATAATCAGAGTTCTGGCTCAGATACAGAAAGGAAGAAAAATGAAATTAAGTACGTAGAAATAATGCAATCCCAATGCTTAGGGTGCAGTCTGGATGACCCACACGCATTTTACTTTCTTATTTTTTTCATACTTACATGAAAGTATGTTCATGTTTCGCCATTATTTGCTGATCTCATTTGATTGTATGCAATTAGACTATGCTGCATTTCAAATTCAATTCTAGATTGAATAGGGAAATTAGGTAATTATTATAGACAAATAGAAGTGTTCTTTCACTTCCCAGCATTTGCTAACTAAAATTTCAATGAATTAAAGCCTAAATTATATACCAAAATTAGACTGAAAATTTGACCCATTATTGTGGAAAAAGGAAAAAAAAAAAAAGATTTACAAATTGAACATAAAATTACCCATTATTTTGAGGGAAAAAAAAGGATTTTTTTTACATATTGCTCTTAAACTGATGATCATATAAGTCTTCTGATGTGTTCTCACATAAATTGATATAATCAGTACAGGCAAGAGACTAGGTGGACTGAGATGAGTAGTGAACCATAGCTGAAAAGGAAGGAATTATGAAGTTATGTGATCAAGTGAATTATGTGATATGGTGTCTAGATATCATTCTATACATGACTATGTGTGATATGGTATCCACATGTCATTCTAGATATGACTACGGTATGATAATCATATGATTATGATATTATATGATATGATATGATATTCATAATGATTAGGGTTATAATACAAGAATTGATGTGGGAGAAGCAAATCAGGTAGGCTTATACTTAATATTTCTTTTCATTTTTGTGGCATGTGACCAATAATCTATAAGAAAAATTGCATTGTAATTGATGCTGTATTGACTTATGACCAATAATGAATAATGTTACCTCAATCACTGTTTCCACCTAGCACTGTTAACCTGACTTTGAGTTTTCATATAAGGAATCTTAGTTCTAAAATTAAGAGAGTGGAATGGTAAAAGATACCTATATCAGGCTAAATATTCATTCACATATTTGGCTTGTATTTCTTACTCTGTAATTATTGAGGAATATTAAGTACTGAAACAGGTGCAATATAGGTGTTTTGTTTTGTTTTGTCACTTGAAATGTCTATCTCTCTGGAAACCATTAAAACGAAAACAATTGTTTGTATTTATCTAACAGAGGAGATAAGCTCATTAAAAATCCTTGGACAATCAATTCCCGTAAATACAAATATAAGGGGTATTTTGTTTTAATATCAACTTCTTTTATTCACAGTTCGAAGGTGCATACAGGAAAGAGAACTAGAAATTTTGGGTTTAACAAACACAAACATAGTTTTGAAATAAAATGAAGAATTAGTGTGAGAGCAAAGAGATAGCAACAGAATTGTCAATTTTCACTTAAAATAATTCTAAAATGTAATTATAATTACAATCTGAAGAGTCCCATATTAGATATCTGAAAAAAAGCATTCAGTGATAACCTGGGAAAAGCTTTTGTTTCCTACTATTTTTCTGAGATTCAATGGGGGAAATGGATACAGAAATTTCCACCTGAGGAAAAGTATAGGCAAATTATTAGAAGTCTTCTTTATAATTTTCTTTAGTGAAATTAGTGTATTTAGTTTGCTCTATTTGGTGGTGATGTGCCCCTCCCTCCCCTGTCTGTATATAACATTTTTGTATGCGTTTATGTAGTATTCATTTTGATACTCACATTGTAAGAATTTTGCTTCAGAAAAACTTCTTAAGCATTCATTTTCCTATTTGCAAAGCTGTAATTATCCTATCATGGGCAAAAATAACTCATATAATTTGCAAGAACAATCAAATATAGACAATAGTGAATCAAGTATATTCAGTGGAAAGAGTACTTCTAAGGTCAACAAAACCTTGAATGGGTTATTATTGTATATTCAGAGAATTTTTGTGAATAAACGCATTGGTAAGATTCAGGGTGCTTTAACTTCTCAAAGACTAAATTTATGATGAAAATTAATCACATTATATTACTGTATGTGACTATCAACATGATTGGGGAATGACAACATTACAGTACTCAGGTAAAATGAATTTGCACTGAGGGAAAGATGATAAAATTGTAAGGTTGTTCTCATAAGTGCCTCAGTTCAAGGCTGCAATTAAATGTGCACTCCTGTTTTCACTACTTTGTTCTTTGGTGTTTTGTGAGTTCATTTTAGTCCTCTAATCATTTTGGAAATGTTTGCATTCATCCATGTCTTTCTTTAGAGGTCTGTTCTTCCCTTCACTTATGAATAGTATTTCTTACATGAGAACAGAGGGTTTATAGTAACCTGATTTATATTTGTGAAAGAAAAACAAAAAATAATTCAGGTGCTTACTTTGCAATTTATGAAAAATTGTTATTGTATCATTATTAGTTTTCTGGCATGGAGAAATCTCAGAGAGACATAATGACCAAACATTTCATTTCTTAACTTCCTAAGTCAGACTCACTATGGACTTGATATGGCCTGAATGTTTTGATTCTGGGTTATGCTAATGATAAATAACTGAAAAATCCCCGTTACTGTCAAGCAGTTACAATATTTTATGGAGACTACAGAGTGTTTCTATGTAGAGTAGTACTATGTATACTTGTCAGCATGTGTGAAGAAGGGCTGTAGGTGCTTTTAAGAGTGAAACAGGTTATAAAAAATATTGATTTTTTAATTTAAGTTTTGACTTTAATCTCCTCAGTGATTAAAAACAAATCTCTGCATATTTCTGCAAATGAAGACATTAAGCTAAATAAATGAACCATGAAGTGTGCTAGCAAAAAACTTTGTTCATTAATCTGAATGGGCAAAATAAATCTAATGTACATTAACAAATGATGGCTTTATGGCTCATTTTCTAATGACTGAATTAGCAAGTGAAGCAACCATGAACTCCCTGCCCTCCTAGTGAACAAGATCCACAGAGCTTGTACAATTAATGCCTGGCAGGCTTACCCTTCATCATGACCCAGAATGTGTCCTGAAGTCCCAAGAAGAAAGCTGAGATGCCTCTGTCCTTGACCCCTCGCCCCCAACACTTCACTTTCAAAAAGCTGAGCATCATTCACTAGAATTGGTGGGAAACATAAGCTTTCCGTGTGAGGGAGCTGACAGTGCTGCTGAACCGAACGTAACGTTCAGCATGAGATCAATAACTCATGGTCTCCTCCTGAATGGGATTGCTTTTCTTTTGTGTGCACAAGGGGAGCCTGGGGCTGAGCTAGTTACTGCATCGGGATGATTGAATGCAGCGGAATGAATGGGTGGTAAAACAGAGCTCACTTGCTGCCCCCTTTCCCCACTTCCCCTCCGCTCTTCATTTCTTTCTTTTTTTTTTTTTTTTCCTTTTGTTTTACACTGATCATCGATGTCCGGAAGGCGGGAAAGGCGCAGATTCGGCTCAGCTTGCCAGTGTGCCCTGATGTGTTCTTTACTGGCATCAGAAAAGCACCATTAAACTCAATGCATGTGTCCCCATAGCGTGTGTCCCTGTTGCGTGCCACCACATCATGAGTACCCTGACCCCCTCGGGGGCTGGGGACTGAACGTCGGAGGTGGCCTCTGGACACAAGCTGGTGGCTAACTCCCCTCTAGAGCACTCCCTCAGCAGTCTCTTCCACCTAAAAATTAGCATTTTACATAATGCTAGGGAGGCAAAATGGTAACTGGTGTATTAGTTAGAATTTCCTAGAGCTATACTACAGATTAAAAAGGAAGGAAAAAAAAAAATTATAACACACCACAGATATGTATTTTTCCTTAAAAATAAAATATATATGTTTCATATAATTTGGGATTTTTAGCATTGTTGACAATACTTATTTCGTCACCTCTAGGATTGATCTCTGTCCATATTTTTAAAAACATCTACTCTATCATTACCACATGGCTTCTACTACAAAGAGTAAGCCCACTGCTGCAAATCAAAGATTTTTTTCCTTTGCCATTGATTTTACTAATTCTGACTTTTCCTTGTAGAAGAGGCAGAGGAAGAGAGCTCTCCTTTGACATCAAACCTATTTGCCCAGGAGGTTGTCTTAAACTTGCCCAGCTACTTAATTAAAAACATTTTGCATTTGTCACAGAGGAATAGTCACCTCAGCACATTAGTTGGTTACTAGTTTATAGACTTGAAGTATAAAGTATCAGGATTTTTAACATGAAAAACAGCCTCTTGGCATAACTATCTGTAAGTCTCCAGGGGTGATTCTTTTCTTCGGTGATTTATAACAGTTTTATTTGTAACAATTAGTACCATACATAATATTGATGCGTAGTAAAATGTATTATTCCTGCATTTCATTTTTTGAGCAATTTTGGAACAGCATCAATTTTGATAAAATTTTATTTTTGTTCATTTGAAAGTGATAAATTTCTCCTTCAAAAAAGAATACAACTATAGAAGTAACAAATTGCACAGAAATATCAAAGCTCAGTCTAAAAATAAATAACATTGATGTCTGAGAAGAGGGTGAAGTCTTTTTTTCCCTTTCTTCTTTTCCTTTTTTTCCTTTTTCTTTACAGTGAAGGAGGGAAGAAGATATTTGGAACTGAAAGTAACTTGAATTTGAAGTTACTTTTTTACTTCATTTTCATCTCAGTGTACAAAGTTCTCCCTAGAAGAAGCTGAGAAATTAGTATGTTGATTGTTCTGGGTCAGTCTATAAAATCTATAAAAAAGGCTTTTGCAGAGTCTTGGCTGCAACTTTTTTTTTTCTTTTTGTGGGGGGGGGGCGGGGGATGAGGAAAGGAGAAATAAATAGCACAGTAAGAAAGACTAATAGAAGTAAAACTTTTCTGAGATTCAGTATGTTCATAAAATTATAGTTGCAAGACAAATTATTCCCTCTCCTTTCTCTTCCTATTTTCTAAAACAAGCAAGCAAGCAGGCAAACAAACAAAAGCATACATTTTACTCTTAAAATGACCAAAAGCTTTAATTGATGGAAAAAAAATCATAGAATCATAGAATCGTTAATGTTGGTAGGGACCTCTAGAGATCCTCTAGTCCAACCCTCCTGCACACGCAGGAGCATGTGGCACAGGATTGTGTCCAAACGGGTTTTGAAGATCTCCAGAGAAGGAGATTCCACAATCTCTTTTGGCAACTTGTTCCAGGGCTCTGCCACTCTCACTGTCAAGAATTTTTTCCTTAAGTTCCTGTGGAACTTTTGGTGCTTCAGTTTGTGGCCATTTCCCCTAGTCCTGTCCATGGCCACCACTGAGAAGAGGCCGCCCCATCCTCCTCACTCCTCCCTATACACTGATGAGGTCCCTTCTCCGCCTTCTCTTCTCCAGGCTGAACAGGCCCAGCTCTCTCAGCCTTTCCTCATAGGGCAGATGTTCCAGGCCCCTGATCACCCTTGTAGCCCTGCACTGGACTCTCTCCAGCAGTTCCACATCCCTCTTGAACTGGGGAGCCCAGAACTGCACGCAGTACTCCAGGTGTGGCCTCAGCAGGGCTGAGGGGCAGGATGACCTCCCTCAGCTCTCTGGAGACGCTCTTCTTGATGCACCCCAGGATCCCATTGGCCTTCTTGGCCACGAGGGCGCACTGCTGCCTTGTAAAGATTTTAATAGGCTGTTTGCAGAAAACACTATAAATTAGTTATCTTATTATAAGTAAAAGATGGGCTCCCCAAGTTCTCCAGGAAGGGTTTGGGGAAAAACTCTTGCTAAAGAGAAATACATATTCTGAAAATCCTGTAAAACACAGTCATAAATTTAGTTGAGATGAATACTTAACTGCATATATACTATACTTGTGGGGATTATCAGGATTTCATTTATTTACTTTAATTCCTTACCCAGCTTCCAAGGATGAAGAAAGTATTACCAATATCTAGTGATCAGAGAATATGTCTTAACCTTAGCAGAAGTCAGAGACAACATCACAGCTAGGCAACAACACAACTGGTTCATGTGACAGAGAGGAAGAGACTGTTGAAATGGCCTAATCACTTCATCTGGTGCATGTTCCCATTCAGAGCAGCAAAAGCTGTGAATGTACAATGCATAGTCTGATGAATTCTAGGGAGTGAAGGAGTATGATGGTGATGGGGCAAAACCCTTTTAGCTTGATTTTTAAAAAGGACCTAAGGGTCTTAGCAGGCAGTACTAATCATGTTAGGAATGGAACTGAGATCTGGACTTCATTGTTTCCATCCAAAATAATGACGACAGCTTCACTTTCTTCATTTTTCCTTTTTTTTTTTTTTTTTTTCTTGTTCTCTTTATCTGCCAAGATAGTTCCTTAAAGAAGGATTTTTTTTTTCTTGAGAGAGACATATTGCTATTAAATGACAGATTAAGCTTTCATTGCACTTAGTCGACCTCAACAAACTCTGACTAAGGAATTTTCCAGAACAGATTTACAGATTTATCACAAACGATATGAAGCAAGCAACCAACATCCCCTCCCATTCCCAGAATATGAGTGAGAATTCCTAGGAAACACAAAGAGATTTTTGCTGCAAAATCACTTTTTTTTTTTTTTTTTCCCAAAAATATTTTGTTGCACTAAGTTTGACGAAGTTTTTGTTTCTGGTATCTTATCCCAATTATTCTGTGCAGAAAAAAAACTTTATTAGAAAGGTATCATTTTGGAAAAGCTACCTAAACATGGCAGATTAAAATCAATGTTTCCCTTACAGAATAAGCCCTGAGGAGAGAATTAGCAGGAATTACTGTATGGGTAGGTCTGCTACTTGTTTTGTAAGCTTGACTGCTTGTCGGTTGGCAGAAATCAATGGTTCCCTTTTCACACTGAGGAAAGAAGGAAATGGGGGTCAAAACTTTTCCTTATGGGTAGTTTGAGTATAGATTAAGCATTATACCCCTATATCTCTAGTGTATCCTCTAAGAATACCACTTGCCATAGTGTTTAAAAAAAAAAAAAAAGTTTGCATTTATGAATGCATTCCCGATTGATTAATTTACATAACTTTTCTATTCCTGAACTTATCTGTAAATAATTATTAGTAAAAATATTGTAGTTTATAATAAACATCTATCAAGGTTAAACAAAATAAACTTATGGTTTACATTTTGTTTTCTCTTCTCCTTTATTTTTAATGCTCTTTCTTTCTAGCATCAGTTTGACTATATCCAACACTAAATCAGCCTGGTTTCTAGAACATGTAATACATGTCCGTGTAATACAGTCATTTTTGTGCATGGCATTACCATGCTGACCTCTAGAAATTTAGTAGAATGAATGGTTAAAAGTCACTCTATATCTCAAATAAAGGATTATTTTCTCCAAATGGTAAATGAATTACTAAGATGAGAAACTACATTTTTTTTGGGAAAATGTCTCATTTCTGGGGACCAGGTTCTGTGTTTTTTTAATCTTTTTTTTTTTTTTTCTGTGATTTTTTAAAATAATCATGTGACAGCACTGTCAGCTATTTCAATTGCTCCTCTTCCTTTATTCATTAATGACATAATTTTAAATAGGTGCTAACACTGAGATCAAAACTGCAAAATCAGTTTTGCCTGGACATTTATTGGAGCACCAGTGTGAAGTGGATGCTGCATTTCTCACTATGGTATAATCATTCCTGTATGATCACAGAATCTGAATTATATTATTGGCTCACAGTCACTCTTCAATGCATTATATATTTTGAAGATAAAAATCTGTATTTAACTACTACTTAAAATGCAAGTTACTCTATATCTGCTAACTTATAAAAATGGTTTTCCTGATATTTCATATGAAATAAACATTTGTGCCACTGGAAATGACTACATTACAAAGATTTCAGCAGAATCTATTGAAGTATGTGCTTAGAGTTGCTTTTCAGCAACCTGTAAAAGGATCTATTTTGTTGCTGAAGGCTACCATTTTAAAAAGTTTCTCATTTCATAAGAGAATGTAGTGCTACGGTAGTAAAATTAGGAAAATTAGAGCATTAAAAATAGATGTCCCTCTGTTCTGTTCGTATCTCTGGTTGGCAAGTATAGGGAAATAACTTCAAGTCATACTCAGCTTTAAGCTTTTGAAACTTGATTCATTTCACTGGTATATACATTAATGTTAAAAACAGAATTTAACCCTAAATCTTTAGTGTTTTCTTTTTTTTTTATGTTCTGAGTTACAGTTCTATTGACATAAGAGTTTGAAATGCAATTACCACAAATCACACTTCACATTTTATTTCTGGTTGCATTTTGTTCTATAGCACTTTCTTAACTTCATTATTATTATGAAGGTTTTTATAGGCAGTGAGTATCATTTTAGAAAACTATGTAAAATTCTCAGTGTAGTCCTCACTAATTATGTTTAGAAAACATTTTTGGGAACATGGCAACTAGCTAACTTCTAATGAATAATGAATATATATCTATGTGTGTGTGTGTTAATATATGTTCAGACATGCACATGCATACATACATACACACTTGTAATATATATAAAAGCAGTAAATATTATATATATATATTTACCCCTTATTTACTCTTTGATCACAACTATTAATCTGTTCTACTGAAATCAATGCAAGAAGTAAACTATCGATGATTTTCTTATAGTTTATGTAGATGCAGCTGAAACAGTTTTGGGAGCTTTTAACACTTTCAAGTAAGAGTGCAAAGGAACAGTGATGAACAAATAATAAACAGAAGTAAAATTTGCATTGGGGAAGATATTTTTCTTCCATCCTCTACTTGCCAAGCATGGGGAGCTGAGCCCTGGTCCCTGCACTCCAGGTCTGGGTCTAGGGAAATAATCACCTTCCTCAACTTACTGGCAACTCTTCCTAATGCAGGGAAGATACCAGGATACCATTGGTTTTCTTGGCCACAAAGGCACATTGCTGGCTCGAGGCCAGCTTGTTGCCCACCAGAACTTGCAAGTCCTTCTCTGCAGAGACTCTTTACAGCAGGTCAGTCCCCAGCTTGTTCTGGTGCAAGGTGTTATTCCTCTCCAGGTGCAGGATTCTGCACTTACTTTTATTGAATTCATGAGGTTCCTCTCTGTCCATTTCTCCAGACTGTCGAGGTTCCTCTGAGTGGCAGCACAGTCCTCTGGTATATTAGCCACTCCTCCCAGTTGCTGAGAGTGCGCTTTGTCTCTTCATCAACACCATTGCTGAATAAGTTGTACAAGACTGGGCCCAGTATTGATCTATTGGACACACCACTCACCTCTTGGATTATTTGCACCCTGCTGTGTTGTGCTCAGCACAAGAGAGTCATAAAGCTGCTGGATGAATCCATCAAAGAGCCATTAAGTTGATTATGGGGACTAAAGCATCTCTCCCATGAGAAAAGGCTGGAGGGAGAATCTTATCAATGCATATAAACATCTAAAATGAAGGTGTAGAGAGGATGGGGTCAGACTCTTTTCAGTAGTGTGCAGTGAATGAGAGGCAATGGGCACAAACTGAAACACAGGAAGTTCATTATTCCTTTGTACTCTTCTGACCATTCCAGCTGATATTGGGGTGTTTAAGTACCCCATGAAGGTCAGGGCCTGCAAAGATAAGGCTAGTTCCCACTGCCCATAGAAGGCTTCATCTAGATCTGGTCAGGTGGCCTATAGCAAACATTTACAGCAATATCAGCCCTTTTAGTCTGTCCCTTAATCCTTACCTATAAGCTCTCAATCAGGCTATCATCCATCCCCAAGACTCACTCATTCCATACTTCTAGCTTTATGTAAACTTCCTTCTTTTACATAAACGGAGACTCCCTCTCCTCACCTTCATGGCCTGACCTTCATAAAGAGCCTGTATCCATATGCTAGAGCGTTCCAATAATTTAATCTGTCCTATGATGCCTTTGTGATCTCAACAAGACTGTAGCCCTGCTACTGTATACAGATCTCTCAGGTGTTTTGTTTCCAAGATGCATGCATTTGTGTACAGGCATTTCAGAAAGGCATCCAAATATGCTGTACTTGAACGCACACCCAACCCCTCCTCAGTTGTGAGGGCAGTGAACTCGTTCAGTAGCTGCAAGCCTTCAGAAGGAATAGAAGCCTTTCTCTTGCTACAAGAAGTTATCAGCTTCCAGGCTTCATCATCCTCGTATTTTCACTCAATGTATCTACTAGGCACTTACTCTGCCTCTGTCTCCACCGCATTTCAAAGATGGAGCTCTTGAAGCAGTAAGGTCTCTGAGACGACCCTACAGCTCTCTCATGTACCACTGATGTACATACGTTAAGTATTTTCTGTTTCTGAAGCACAGTTCAAGCTTTCTCAAACTTAATAAACTTCATATGCAGGCTAATGGCTTTTATGTTGACAGAGCATTTTTTTTTTATTATTTAATAGGAAATTGATGTAATGATTCATTCTGTTTTTACCACCAAATCAAAAGTATTGCACTTACTTACATTTACCATACAACTGATCTTTTACCATCTGTAAAACCTGTGATAGTCTTGCAGTTGTGCAGGATGTAACCCTTACCCAGTAAGACATTTATCTGCTCTCTTCCTTCCTTTTCATGGCTGCTGCTTTGCCTTTAAAGAGGTTAAAGAAACACTCATATTAGCATTTACACAATTTTTTTTCCCCTCTACTCCCCCCCTCACCCCCCCCCACCCCGTGATGGAGGACATCACAGAATATCAAGTCCACCCAATTCCTGCAGCTGGAATTACTCCAGGGTTCTTGAAACCTGAAATGATTTACCAGCCAAGAACAACTGTCTCCAGATCTTTGACAAGTAAATCATTCCTAAGGCTCTTTGATTCTTCACCTTAAGCTGGTTCTGTTTAGAAACAGTTGAAGTCTTAGTCTGATTTATGTAACCTTATTGGTGGTGCATGCCAGTTCCTTTCCACATTTTATAGACCCCTCTTTGGTGAAATTAAGTGTTTGTAAAAATGTATTTGACAAAATCAGTTATGGTAAACATCATGATCTGACAAAGAGCTAGCCTACTTTGAAAGGTTTAGAGCCTCCAGATAGATACAAATAAGATAAGAAAAAGCAGACACATGTTAAATCATCCAACAGCAAAAGAGATACTTTATGGAAATGAACTCGCAAGACAATAATTTGAATTTGACAAGGTGATAATTAAAGTCCCTAGGTAGACTCCTTCCACATCTGCATGCCTTTCAGTAAAGTTGGTTAGCATATTACCTACTGTTGGAGAATACTAAAAATATTCATGGTATGTTAAATTGCTTATTGTTATTCATTTCAATTTGTATAATAAATGTAAAAAAACGCAGTGCATACAGTATTACACAAGAGGTACTAATCTCTATTATAAACTTGTTTTAAAGCACACTGATACCATACTCAGCCCTCAGATGCCAGTTTTATCCAGAGAAATTCTAAAGATGTGATATTAATTAGCCCTTCTGGCAAGAAGAACGAGGTGATAAATTTCTTTTGCAAGTAAAATACTGAGACGCAGATACTTTCAGAGTAGTAGCCAGAACTATTTTATATTGTAGTTACTGACTAATGATTATCAATAGGCACTTTTACTGGAAATACTTTATAATTAATATTAGCTGGTTTTGTGGGAAAAAAAAAGAAATAAACTTTGAGGCTTAGGTCTATAATGGAACGTGGTCTGTTACTCAATAACATTTTTTTTTGGACAACGTTAAAACAAATGCACTCTCAAAAAACTATTACTGGTTGTTGAAAAACTTTCTCCAGTGAAATTACTGTATCAAAGGGAAGCCATTCATAGATCTCGATAAATGATGCAGTTCAGGTTTACATATGTTAGATTTTTATGTCTAGGATAAGCTAAATCCTTCAGAATAAAAGAAGCAATTTTCAGTGTAAACACTGAAGATCTAAATTCCCTAGCATATTCAGGTATCATTAACATTTTAGCTTGTATCCAGGGTTGATTTTTTAAGTAATTCTTTCATTTGTTCCCACTTCCATGAAAGTGATATCAAGGTGCTGAAATGAGATTCCTTCCAAATCAAACTATAGTGGAATACATACTCTAGAGCTCACCCTGCACCCTGCGGCTGCAAGCAGGTATTTGGGCCAGGGGTCCAGATGGGAGCTATTCCGAGTAAAAACACTCCATATTGCATATGGTGTGGTTGTCAGGTCCTTGGCACCAGCTGTTCTGCTCTACAGACCCACTCTTAATGGTCTACATTAATTCTTCCTGTAGATGTTTTCTCAGTGTGATAGATAAGAGGGGAGTACATGCGCATTAAGAAACAACTACCAGAAGCACTGTGGGAGCCTTGAAGTCTGCGAAGTGACTGGCAGCACCACCTGGAGAGAGAGAGAAACTTCGCCACTTAACATAAAGATTTAGCGCAAAGAGTTCAAAACACTGCGAGACAGAAAGGATTACGAGTCTGCCATGGGAGTGATTGTCATCTCTCAAAGGTCTACAGAGTGAAAGACGTAAAAAACAGTGTTATATAAAAGTGCTGTAAATGTCTCTATGACCAAGAGGGATATACTTTCTTTTCATTTTCAAGGGTATTCTATATCCCTAAATGAAGAAAAATTTTACTTTGACGTGACTTTTCTCTTAAGCTGACTTCATTGGTCATCTTTTTCCAGTAGTTACATAATGATTATATAGCCAAGATTTTAATAATTGTTTTGTAATATTTCAGGTTTTCATTAGTAGTTAATATTGTAACTTAGCACATGGTATTCATATTCAATCTGAATCAATTTCTGTGTAATGTGCTCTTTTAATAACCAGGACAAAGCATATTTACATTTTGGAATATTTATTGCAGATATCTTTGTACTTCTTTTACAGTCTTCATATCATCGTTATGATATGGATGTCACATTGTTATGGATGTCACAAGAGCCAAATACTTCTGCAACTCAGTAGAATTTCCCCCCCATATCTTCCTTCCTCTTTGTTCCCCACTCCATCACTGAAAACAGAGCAATAAAAACTCCAAGATCTGTAGCGTGCTAAGGCAGTAGTTGTTGAAACACTAAATGGGATTTAAATTTGGGTTTGCTACAGTATCCAAAATATACATCAGATTCAGTATTTCTCGATCCGGGTGGCTTTAATTCCATGAAATTAGAGAATACATTCAAAATCTCCATGTATAAGAAAGCATCAGCCTGTTAATAACTCTTTTTTTTCTCTTTTTTTCTGAATGAAATATAGAAAGATAGCTGCTATACAACTGTCCCCACAGGATGGTACAAGATGGAAGCAAAACAAACAAGTGAACAAACAAACAAACAAAAAATCAAACAAATAAAAAAAAAAAAACAGGAAACAGGTATTTTATGTTACTTTAGCATCACAAAATATTTCTAAAATATTACTAAAAATGTTAATCAAAATTCAAAATGTATGTGTGTTAAGGCTACTTGCCATCAGTAAAAAAAACTTTAGTATTGTATGTTAAACAACTCAGTGTTAAATTAATATATATACCTCTTTTGTATTTAATTTCCTTGTGTTCAGTTACAAAAAAGGTGAAAGGGGAAAAGAGGTTTCCTGCTTTATCTCAATTCAGCAATCACCACTCTGCTTCCCAACTCCTAAATTATATTATACACTGCATTTCGAGCTGCCTTTGACCTATCTGTGAATAGCTGAATTAAGTCTTTAATGCAGATTCTTACATGGTGATAAAACATGTTATTGCTTTTTAGATGTAGAATGCTTGTTAAAAATCTGTTTTTTAGGGAATGCCATACCCTTTGTTTGAAATATATTACTGTCCTCCAACAAAAGAAGAATTGCTAGTAAAAATTAATAAATAAATAAAAAAAAACATATCTCTATGAATTACAACAAAAGCATTTTCTCCAAATACAAAGCATTATAACTGGTTCTTGGAGAATTTTGCTTGCTGAGTATTCAGTTAACACTAAATAAGAGAGAAAATACTCTCTGCAAATACCCAGAGGCATAGAATTTCATTTCCTGGTGCAGAAGATAAATAAAACAGGATCATTGGAACAACGACCTACAGAATAGGTCAAAGAGGAGAAAAAAATCTATCTTTTAAAATACATACCTCTTAGATTTTGGTGTTACAACAAAGGCATCATGCATTTTTAATTTTAAATGGTGTGACAAATTTGCCATTTATAGATTTGTTGTTGCTATTGTTTAAATGAGATAAATTCTTTAGAGATTGTAAATCTTAAATTTCTAATCTTAATAATTTCATTTATTTTATTTCAAATTCTGTTCAGCGCTGAAAATCCCGATCCCACTCAAATTTAAAACACTTTACATAATGATATCTTTTGCATGGAAGAAGAGAAAAAATAACTCTACAAGAAGTCTAATACCTTTGAAAAAAAAAAAAAAAAGAATGAAAAATATTAAAGGAAGAGAGACAACTTGAAAACATACAATACAAAAACTGCTTATAGGCCTCCCAGTTTCTGAGAGCAGCAGTTCTGAGAGCTGTTCATTCATCCAACATATTGAATGCTTCTGAATATATACTTCTTGCTTTTATATATTTTATTTGAGCACAGCAGATGGATAAACATGGCTTTAAAATTAGAGGGAGAAAAATATCCACAAACTCCTAATTCTCTAATTCTTGCAAATACGAAATTTTGTTTGATAGTTTTGGGAAACCTTTAAAGCTTGCAAAGTTCACCTAATAGTGAGAAAGCTGATAAGACCCAGGCCTAAAAGCAAGGGTTAGTCAGGGCTGTCTTACTGGCCATTAATTACCGTATACTTCAATTCGATTTCACAAATAAGTGAAAGTGACTAATATTTTCCTTAATCTGAATCTCAGCTTGTAATGTTTGCAGTGCTGATTCTCAGACACATTTAGATTAATGAGTTCAACAGTAAGGGTCAGTAATAAGCCTGAGGATACACCGAAAATCCTGACAGTAATGTTTGCCAGGTGTGACTTCTGGAGATGGTCGCTTATCTCTTACTGACCAGTAGCCCATAGATAACAGGAACAGTAAGCCTTTCGCCATGAAACCCAGTTTATTTGATAAGAAAATTGACATTCTAACCCTTCCAGATAACACAATGTGCTCAGTGATTTCTGGTCATTATTATACTTTGGAAATGTATGCGGCTGTTCTTATTTATACACAGACTCTGTCTGTGTGTCTCTGTCTCTCTTCCCATCTTTTCTCCCCAGCGTGAAGTCTCACAAATCTCAGTGAGACTATTGTTATACTAAAGAACTCATTCAACAGAAATGAAACAAACCGAATCTAGCCTATGGGAGTCTGACTTAAAAAAAAAAAAAAAAAAAAAAAAAAAAAAAAAAAAGCTAGTCTTCACCTCTAGTGGTATTTTGAGGCAAAAGAAAAACAAATGTTCTTTCTGAAATTGTGTGAGAAAAGCAAAAATTTAGGATTTGGGAGGTTGAATGTGGGAAGAATACAAATTGAGCTAATGCATCAGGTAACATATCAATTGGGAGAGCAGAAATAATTTTATACTTTTCATCTATCTTGCTATTTATCCATTCTATTTTCTTCTTCTTTTTTTTTTTTTTTTCTGATAAACTTACTCAGATTTTTCTCAATTTGTTTTTTATGTCGCTGCCTCTGGTTTTTCACTTGCAACACAGCATTCCTCTTGTATTGGCTTTTAGAGGAAGATAGTAGCACTTCAGCTTGCCTTGAAGGGAAAAAAGAGACCAACAGAGTACAGTGATTGTATGTATAGTGTTTCTTTTTACTCTGAACATATTTAGGATTTTAAGATACAGAATTCAGAATGAGGGAACTACTGGTGAGAAAAGCAGTTGGATGTAGTAAACTTGAGGTAAATCATTCAAGAGCAAGGTCATTACAGTCGTGCTGTGAATTTGGGGCCTGCCCAGACCTCTCGGCCCCTCCTTCCTCACCCCCCAGGAAGATTTTAAGAGAGATTAGAAGTTTACAACATTATCAGAAGAAAAGCCCTACCCTATTCAGACCAGCTTTGTATAAGTTATGCACAGATTCATTGTCTTTTTCGCAGTTGTAGGAGATGGTTAGATCGTAACCCCGGTGTCTGTCTTCTAGTCATTGATATTTGTCTGGCATCATGTCAGTGACTGATCACTTTCAGCTGCAGCATGCAGGATTTCTCTTCTTTTTAATGATGAAAAGATAAGTTTTCTTCAATAACCACCTAGACATACTCAGCTGTGCTCTCTGAATTCATTTGAATATTAATTGAAAAGTCTTTTCCCGAAGTTGGCTGCTTGTCACAATTAAAGAGAATGTTTGGGGAGATCCAGTGTTTTATCTACAATGCTGAAGGTAGCTAAGAAGATCATGTGCATAGGAGAAGAAAACAGATAAGTTAATAAGATTAAAACTGCGTTCAGCTAGTAGTAACTGTTCCATTTAAGAGTTTTCTCTGAGCTATGGCAGCTACAGGTGAAAAATAGCTAGACAGGACTGCTACGTAAATCAGGACTATGCTTTGTAAAATTCACTGCAACTAGGAAACTGAAGGTCTAGGAAAAGAGAGTATAATCTGTGAAGCACAGAAAGGGAATTAGAGTAAATAAAGACAATTGTTTACCAAAAAAAGAAGACTAAAGTCACCATGTTTTGAGCTCAGATAAAATAGTAGTTTTCTAAATGTAGTATGTACTGATAAATGTAATAAACTGGCAAACACTTGTCAGCTAATTAATCTGCATATATATGGTCTCAATCACTTAAATTAAAATACTTGAACTGAATTTGCCAGTGTTAACTGACTTTACAACAAGAAGAAACAACAAAACATAAGGCAGTCATTTTCTCTCAGAAGAGTCTGGAAAGTACTTCCTATAACTGAGAATCACACCTTACAAAAGTAGATAACGAATCTCACTAGTTGAATTTTTTAGCATGTAGAGATAGTAAATCACTGAATACTAGGAAATCTGAGATATTTTTCATCATATATTTTTCAATGTCAATACTAATTTGCTAAAACCATTTTTCATGATTTCTATCAATTCAGAGCATTAGAGAAACAAGCAGTAAAAAATATTGGAATGTTTTGCTTTGACATTTTTGTTGAAAATGTCAAGTTTTATGGTTTGAAATTAATTTTATTTCAAAATTAAGCTAATTGTAACTTTAAATTTTTGACATTTATTGTGTCTTTTTTTTTCTGTTTTTGAAGCTTTTTTGTTGTTGAATCAATAAATATTTTGTGTCAACTCTAGTTTGAGAAAATTTTCAGCATCTTTAGCACAATCAGGAATATAAAAAAAATCCAATGCATTCTCCAAATTTTCACAACTTTTCACAAATAACTTCTTTTAGTATTTGTGTACGGTTCCTGAGTAAGATCAGGTGCCACCCAGAAAGGTAAACAAATAGGTAATTATTCTTAAGAGCAGTAGATCTGAGACTTCCCTTTTCACTTCATGCAAAGTCGACAGAAAGAACTGCTGGATCATTGCTTAAGCAAGGCAATGTTGTATCAAATTTCTTGTGGTATAAAACACATAAGCCTTCAAACACAGTCATGAACCCTTACCTAGCTGAACACTAATAGACTAGCTGTGCAATAACTGTGTAAATTTAATTGGATTCTCTGGTTCAAATCCTAAGGTTTTGTTCAACATTGTTCAATCATATTTGAAACAACCTCCTATTGAATGAAAAGCCATTTTATCATAGTTAAAAACTAAACTCGGACTTCAATATTTGACCTGTTCGTAGTACTGTGAGGTGAAAAATTTTATGTAATAATCAATGCTGACAATAGTACTATGAGAACAAAATACAAAGGATTGTAGTTATCAGTGCCTGAAAAAAAAAAAAAAAAATTGACATTTTTCTGTTTGCAAAAGTACTTCTATTTTCTTCCTAAAATACAGCTGTTTTCTGTGATTGATAAGTTCACTAGCTTTTAAGCTCATTCATATCCATTAGTTCGGCACTTTTTTTTCCCCTCCCTGTTAAAAATCAGGAGCTGTCAGATTGAAATGTTCTTGCTAGACACAAATAGTGTCCCGAGGGGTGGCAGAAACCATTCTGACTTGGAAAGATACACATTTTAAAATGTTGCCTGTTGATACTGGTCACTCCATTTGTTTTACAGAAAATGCTGAAAATGGAGGACAGGCAATTATACAGATACTGTTCCTAATGAATCTTATGTAAAATATTTCATTTTTAGACAAAACAATAATACCTTAGATATTTTTCAAATAAAATCAGTGGTGCAACAATGACATCTATATGTTCATCTTTTACAGAGCCAAAATATTTCAGATGGTGTACAATGTTTGGTTTGATCTGAATGCATTCAGGCCAGCAACACTAATCTCTTTTCCTTTAATAGGCTTTGGGTCATATTCAGCCTGTGAGCATGTGAGCAAGTCATCTATACATTTTTTAAACTGAGAGAATGTGTGACCCTGCATTACAGAATAAAGATTGAATCTGGCTCTGCTGAAGCTGATAGGAGCTTTGAAGTTATCATGACTGGAATTTCAGCTTTACCATGGAATATAAGAACAGTAAGTACAAGCAAATGTAGGATTGGAGGAAAGGTTAAAAAAAAAAGTTACAACCGAAATACTGACTGTTCGACTGATGACTAAGGGGGTAGCTAAGATTTGCATAACTCTTATTTCTCCTCCTCCATTTTTTCTGTATTACCATATATCTATTCTTGGATTTTTTAAGTGTAGAATGACTGCCCACTCACATATGTGGGCATGTGTATATGCATAGGCCATTTAGAAAATATTTCAATTTTTTATTGGACTCAGATTGTAAAATGGACCATTCAAGAAGTATTTCCCTAAGCATTTCATTATGAAAACGTTATTATGTTAGTACATCTGTTAGTGGTGAGAAGTTACTTTATAATGGTGTTAGAATGTTTAAGTTCTAATAAAGCAGCCCTTGTGATCAAGAATTAGTCTCTACTTTCTCTTAGCACACAGATACTAAAATGTAAAAGTGCAAAGTGGCAAGGGCATCCATTGTCTTCTGCATTACAACAATCTATTTTCTTGCTTCCTCCATCCCCTGCCCACCCAGCTGCCTTAGCCCCACTCTGAAAGGTTAGTTGCTTGCTTTCACATGTCTCCGAGGCTCAGCTGCTTTGTCTCAGCTGAGCCCTGGGAAAACAGTGAGTGCAGAGGTGTGGGCTGTGAGCCAAGAAGGATTTCCAGACACTCTTGTGCTACCAATGATCTTCAATACTAATTGGTCTGCTACTTCTTTAGGCCATACATGGTGGTTACCTATACCACAGGAGATAGTGGGTCTGACTGGAATGAAACTTTGAAAGATTAGGGTCCAGTAAATCCTACAGGAATTGTCAATTGATTCTAATTGGCTGATGGATGTTATGCAATGTATTAGGAATAGTCTGTTACAAAATAGTCTTTTACAAACATATAGAAGATTTGAGCGTCTGCCATGGGATCTGGGTAAACTCTGACTTCTGTTTGTAGAAATCTAAGGTTGAAGCTTCTCCCATAAACCAAGAGCAGTCACTCTGACTTCTCCTTTGCAAAGTGATTTTTAAAACCACAATGTTGAAATCATTTCTTATTTGACATGTACTAGCTATCATCATCTTTGTTATTAACATTGTTGTGATTCTCATTGTTATTGTTTTCATTATCATCATTATTTTATAAAATTAACTTGTTTTCTGGCAATTGGATTGACAGACTGGGTCCTAGAGACTTAATGCAATCACATTTTTATTTTTATTCTTCAGCTTGTGTCTGTGTGTGCATGTTTATGTGTATATGAAATAACATACAAGCTAAAAAAAAAATGCTTTATTGGAAATGTTATTGTCTTTCAATACTCTTCTCAGTATTTAACATTATCCCTACAAAAAATTTTAGAAAGGTCAGTTGCGGGATAAGAATTTCTATAGTGTGCTCCTAAGTAACCGCTGATTATTAAGTCGCTCTTACTAAGGTATAACCATTGTTTTAATAACATACAGATTAAATATATAGTCATTAAACCTCCAGTAAATAGTTTTTTTTTTTTTTTTTAAATCAGCTCTTATTTTAAATAACAATGGTCATCTCAGTAAATCTGAATGTATTATGTCTTTAGGAACTGTAATACAAAGCTTTATTTAACAGCTTACCCTCTTATTTGTTTAGCTTTGTTACATGAAGTGGCAGCTTGATGTAAGCATATAGCCACCTTTTCCAACACAGTTTGCACTTGAGATTTTCTTTCCAATGTCTAATGTTATTGGTTTATTGTTATTGCTAGACTAGAAGGCTAGCAAAGTGCCAGGAAATTAAAAATGCCTCTTGACATATTTATTAGGTATTAAACATCTTCAGAGAGTGATTAAATAACACTGAACATTATAGTTCTTATAAAATCCTTATGCTCAGGCTAAATTCTAGGAATATATATAGGTTAAAGATTGTGAGGTATGACTTGCATATGACAGCAGTTCACTCTGGTTCTGTAAACTATCATATATGATATACTTTACTGAGAAAAACAGTGTAGCTCTACCTTTATTTGAAATCCCTCTTCTACACCTCAATTCATTTTAAGACTGCTATATTCCTTATATGTTAATGGATGCCTGAGCTACTCAAACCTCTTTTGAGGGTTACAATTGCCCATCTGGATAAGATCACATTTCTTCACTTATGTTTAACAAATGTTTGCAATCCTTTTTGCCCCCTCTCTCTCATTTAATTATTGTTTCTTTACTCTTTTTCTGCAAAGATGATGACTTTATTTGATAAATTTTATGTAGACCTCTAAAATATGGGGAGCGTTCCTTTCATTTGAACTCATGACTTTGGTAAGCGTGATTTTATAAGACCTACAATTTTATCTGTGGATATGACATAACTAAAATGGTTCTGTGCTTTTAACAGTAGGATAGTTAATGCTATCATCTCACATAATAATTTCTATAATTCTTCGATGGTAGAATAATCCATACATTTTTATAACTACTTCTCTCTCTCCCTCCTTCTCTCTCTCCCTCCTTCTCTCTCTCCCTCCTTCTCTCTCTCCCTCCTTCTCTCTCTCCCTCCTTCTCTCTNTTCTCTCTCTCCCTCCTTCTCTCTCTCCCTCCTTCTCTCTCTCCCTCCTTCTCTCTCTCCCTCCTTCTCTCTCTCCCTCCTTCTCTCTCTCCCTCTTTTTTAAACATAAGGATAGAATAAAATCTTAGGCCGAGTACTGTTCTGATGAGATCAGTGAGTTCATGGCTGTTGTTACTAAGAATGAACAAGATGTTCTGGAAGATCTGGATAGAATATCTAAAGAACTGATATTCGCTGGAAAAGTAATGTGTATTTATATTACTTATGGTGAATCTTTGTAACACATAAGTAGTGGTAAAGACTGTATTAGGAAAAACTATGTAGATTAAAATCCTGCATGGAAAATATTCTCTGAATAAACTCTGTGGATTCAGTCTCTGAAGTATCTCCCATTTCAAGTGGTTCAAAAAGATCTCATATATATCTCAGATTAAATATCAGCTATTAATAGTGTGAATGTTTATATAAAACAAAGGATCTTATTGCAGAGGCTGCATAGCCTACATTACACCATTCTGAGTCTTATCTAAGATATTTTTGTAATATGCAGAGCATATTGCTGGTCACTAATCGAGTTCTTTAGTTTTAAGGCAGAATTGCCCCTCAGATAGCCAACTGGCCCTTGAACAGAGGAATAGTTGTAAAGTTCACACTGCCTGTGAAGAAGAAGCTATTTTATTTTTCCAGGTAGTACAGTAGTGTTCTAAGGCCTGAGTATTATAGAAAAACAGAAATCCTTGTATCAAGCACTTAATCGATGCATAATTGCTACTTGTTGAAATCTCTGCCAAAATACATATTTTTCCCTTTTCCTCAAGCTAAAAAATGTATTCTCCATATGCGAAGCATGAGGAAGTCTTCCTGTCTGAGTTAGAAGTCTTAGTATTTGTTGCATTGTTCCATCTACATTATACTAATCTGTAAGAGTTTTTCTTTCTGAAAATAAGGTAGGATATTTTACTGCCAAAACTGCTTACAGTGACAGTAGACTATACTAACCACCAGGGATTAGGCTTCCACAGTGCTCTAGGCTAGCCCTTTCTGGAGTGGACCTCCCACATTCCACTGAAAAGCTCTTGGAGCTGCCTCTGACTAAATCTACATCCCACAACACTCTTTTTTTTTTCCTACTTACCTGCATGCCTGTAGGATGACACGCACACAGACCTCATTGGGAATTGCTCAGTAAAGGGAATATCGTTTGCTGTATGTGTGTATGCATGTAGCTCCATAAGAGGGACGAGTGTCCGACACATCAGCAGTGCTTGTTTAGCATCTAGTGAAACAACAAGTGTTCCACCATTGTTAGCAATGCAGAGCTTTGCATATCATCTTGTGGCTATCAGGGACCATGATATTCTAGAGACAACATTGTCAGGTATTACTTAAATCAGAGTTCTGGCAGGGGTGTAGGTCAACACTTCAGATGATTGCCACTTCCCTGGATCCCTATATGCTGATCTCTTTATGTCAGAAAAAAAATTTTAGTACCAGGAAAGGAGTTCTCACATTTTGATACTGGTTATACTGTGTACCTGGGAAAATCCTGTGAATATGAATATGAAAAATCTTTTACAGAAGAAGAACATTTCAGACTGTTATTTCTCAAAGATACCAAAGCTTCAGCATTACTATCAGTCTCCTATGTACTAGGAGGGAAAATTCTACTAATATAACCATTTATAACACTGTGCAAACTTCCAAAACACATTTATTTCCATTTCAAATGCTTCATCCGCAGTGAATTAAAACTAAAATAAAACAACAAAATAACACAACAACAAAAGCTTTAATTATGTGCCTGCTTGGAGGGATGCTGTGATATGGGAGTGGGTGTTTTCTAGTCAGTTGATATTCTCCAGGTGGACCAGTGGACCACAGAAGGGCCTACAGTGCTGTTGACTATTACTGTATTAGAAGCATAAGTCACAGTGACATTGCAGATGCAAAAAGATTTAGAAATAGGGGGAAGAGTCTCCATGACTTGACTCTGTAGATCTCAATCCATTTTATTGATCTATCAATTAACCCCCAAATGTGCATTTTGCTAGTTTGAGTGAGGCAGACAACATATAGCTTCAAAAAATATCTTACAGCAAGGGAGCTTAGAGAGGAGTTGAATGGATCATCATATATGTACTCATCTTGTAGACTATGACAGTGCCTCAGGATCATGCTAAGTAATCTAAACACCCCTGCAGAGCCCTGTTGCTCAGAATAACCGGGAATTACATCCAGAAAGAAGAACTGAATGACGCAATCACCTAATAATACATAAAGCATTTAGACATACACTTTTCAATCTGTTGATATATATTCCTTTCCCTCATATATATATTTTTATTGCAATTTTAAACTACTAGCTACATTTGATTGTAGTAGAGGATGATGGCATTCCATACAGTATCTTTTTTCCAGCTTCAAATAAAAATATAGCATACAGATGCAATATATATGAGAATATAGAAGGCTTGTCTCCCTGAACAGAAATAATACCTGGAAGTGCAGTATTTCCCCCAGTTTAAAGGAAACAGACAAACTACCATTCTTGTTATAACCTGTTCTTCAGAGGACACTAATTTGCAGAACTTTGAAAAGCACAAGGGACCTGTTTATAATGTATATACAAGGAAGGCACACTGCACAATGTTGGGATTGTATTCCATCAGAATAGCAATTTCACATGATTCATAACAGATACCATAACACATAAAGAATAGCATTTATAGCTCTTGCACTTAAACCCTCTCTCTTGTAAATGTCTTTATGGAGATATACAACAAACAAAGCTATGCTGGTGTCTACCACTCTTACTGAACAAGTTCAGAATACTGTTCTTCTTTATTAAAAAAATTACTCTAGGATTTTGATAATTTCTCAGGATATCTAAAAGCCAGCAAGCCACCTTTGTAGGCTGATTTGGTGCATCCAAAATAATATTCTCTCTTCTGCTAAAAAGAGATGCAGTTTCTAACATTTTCAGACAGCTACTGCGAAAGAAAAAGAGAATACACATACAGTTTTGTCAGTATTAGTAATTTTTTGTAGGTAATCTACTGACTAAGTTTGACTTTACGATATGTGTGAGCTGATGCAATGTACTAAAGTATGCCAGGGGTGAGATGGTGCATGCAATCTGGCATGCAGACTGCATGTGTATGCATCCGAGAAGGCTGCTTTGCTTGATTGACACTTCAGTGCTCAACATTTGGTTCTTTGTAACATGTTTATCCAAGTGTATGATATATTCTTGCACTCCTGCAATATTCTTGCTCCTATACATGCCACCCCATGATCTGCAGAGGTCATAAGTAATCATAAAGATTCCCACTTCCTATACACGCCACCCCATGACCCATAGAGGTCAATCTATCATAGTGAAGCACCCAAACCGATCATGGAATCATGGAATGCTTAAGGTTGGAAGGGACCTCTAGAGATCATCTAGTCCAACCCCCCTGCACGTGCAGGGTCACCTAGAGCATGTGGCTCAGGACTGCGTCCAAGCGGGTTTGGAAGATCTCCAGTGAAGGAGACTCCACAACGTCCCTGGGCAGCCTGTGCCAGTGCTCTGTCACCCTCACTGTCAAGAAATTTTTCCTCAAGTTCCTATGGAACTTTTGGTGTTTCAGTTTGTGGCCGTTTCCTCTAGTCTTTTCAGCGGCCACCACTGAGAAGAGGCCAACCTCATCCTCCTCACTGCCTCCCTTGAGGTCCTTATAGACACTAATCAGGTCTCCTCTCAGCCTTCTCTTCTCCAGGCTGAACAGGCCCAGCTCTCTCAGCCTTTCCTCATAGGGCAGATGTT
>VZSV01000013.1:9193019-9204120 GCA_013398735.1 Nothocercus julius | reverse complement strand
TCCTCTATGGTTTAATACCAACCCCTCCCTAGCAAGGAAGATACTAAAGTTCATTCCGTATTCATATGCTACAGTTGAGGTGGCTACCACACAATTCACACGGGGTATCCCTTTCATCAGGGTAAGGGGCATCGACTCTTTGATCAACCCTCTATTGTTGAGCACTCTAATTGATTGGGTCAGCTGGACCTTCCCTGGTTGCAGCACCCCAGCAGCTTCAAGAGTCCAGTGTATAGCTTGATGGCAGTAGGTCACAGGTTTTCCCTTGACAGACTCGTCATCCAAACCCCAAACAGGGGTCACTTCACTCCTGTGCTTTTCTGGGTTCCCGTGCACTGTTGTGACCTCCGCTCCCGTGTCCACCAAGGCACGAACCATTTGTCTATTTTGTTCTGAACAATGAATGGTACCTGTCAAAAATGGTCGATTGTCTTTGCGAGCGATGTTACATTGGAACCCTTCAGACACTGGAGCTTGGACACCCCCCTATTCTGGTTTTGGGCATCTGAGCTTCTCCTGAGGGGGAAAAACTGGTTCCAGTCCCTCCTGTGGTTTGAATCATGACATCGTCCGCTCTAAATCCTCCCACGGGTACAACACTTGTGATCTATCAGCCTCAGACTTTACACCTGAGCGTTGCTTGGCTACCTGAACTGCACGGACGTTATGTTGGCGTGCTAGCTGGCGTAATACTTCTATTGGTTTCCCATCAATTTCCTGTCTATCAATGCCCTTCTGTAACAGCAGCTGAAATAATCGAGTCCGCTCCCCAAGTCCTGGCCTTGCGGCATTTTCCCTCCTTCTTTGACCATTTGGCGAGTTGGGTTTAGGCTGGTCTAACTCCAATCCCGGTAAGTCCCCCATTTGCTGTAATTTTTCAATTACATTCTCAATAGGGCTTCCTTGTTCTGTCATCAGAAGTGGAATTAGATAGGGGCGCCACGCTCCTGGGCATCCCTCCAACAACTTATTTCACACTCTAGGTAACAAGGGTTGTTGCAAATATAATTCTGGACTGTTATATTCCACCGCAACCTTCATTGCCTCTGCCTTCAAGATTTGGCAAGCCTGCTGTAATGTTACCCAGGAAGAGATGCACGGGGGCCAATCACCATCATTAGCGTATCGCTCAGAAAGCCCCTCTGCTACTGCAGCAGTGAGACTTATACCATTTTCGTCTACTCTTCGCAGGGTGGACTGTACATACCTGTCATTAGTTAGCCCCAAAAACTTCATGGCATCGACATTGTCAATCCTCACCGAATCGGCCCCTTCTTCCATTAATCTCACCATCCAGGACTGTGGTCTTTCCCCTGGTTGTTGCTTGTATTTTGCTAGCAAATTCTTAATATCTTTGGAGGAAAAATCAGTAAGTTCATCCTGTCACACCATTTGTTCTGGCCCTGTCAGCACAGTTTTCCTGTGCTTTGTATTACTGAGGCAGCTCACCTTTTTCATTCTTCCTGTGATGGGTCCTTCTCCTCTGATACGGGGACTTCATCATCTGATTCCCAAATATCCCCATCCCAAGTTTCCAGGTCCCAGTCGGGGTCGGTGCTAACAGTGCACACCCGGCTCCCCTTCTGCCCTGTTTTTTTTCTCTCTTGTTCTTTACCACACGTATTGCATACTGTGTTGCCAATTTAGCACATTTCTCCTCCAGGAGCTCCTTCTGGTCCTTTGTCTCCAGCAGAGCCTGCCTCTGCACCACCTGCGTGTCTCAGACTGCCTCTAACTTGTCTTGGAGGAGCTGATTCCACTCCCGTTCCTCCTCTAGCTGCCCCGCTAAAATCTTACATGTACACAGCAGAGCACCTCCCATCTGACCAGCATGTTCCAGTCGGACCGAGTCCTTGGTACCGTCAGTCTCTACAAACTGACCCCAATACTGCAACACTGCCATGGGGTCCTTCTGGGTCCATGGTTCTGGAGGTACCCGGGTGCAGGTTTCCCATTGGTCCCACAGAGTATTCCATGGTTCTTGCTCCCATTCAGGGCGTTCCCTTGGAGGTGCAGCCTCCCTGCAGTTGTCAGTGCTGGCTGCAGCACTCTTGAAAAAGAATTACCACATAATACGTGCAATAGAGACCACAAACACAAATAGCACAAACACGATTTCTATCCAGTGCCACGACCCCACGTAGCTGTGCACCCCACTAGCAAGTTCCACTGTTTCAATTGCTGAATCTCATCCTCGTCGCCAATTATGTTCCGGATGGGCTCGGGATTCGGCAATAATCGCACAAAACGAGGTGACTACGTCGAGCATTTATTCAGGTGAAAGCCCATAAATGAAGCAAAGTATGGATAATTACTCACAAGGTAATACCCGCCAGCAGGATACTGGAACCGAACATCCTCTCGAGCTGGCAGATCAGGGAGAGGGAGTTGCTGACCAGCTCCCACAGAGAGAGCGTAGGCCTCAGTGTTAGGAGTCTCTCCTTCCCCCTCCTCTCTCTGCACTGTCCTCTTTATGTCCAGAGCAGCCTGGCACGTACGGTCAGTACGACCCAGGAGGCAGGCCGGGGGGCAGGCAAACACCACCTTCAGTTGCGCAACCTTCCCTCCTGGGTGCGCATGTGCGGAGACCAACTGGGGGTTCCAGCCCTCAGTCTGAGGGTCCTGCCTTCCTAATCTTCCTCCTCCTCCTTGGGTGTTTGACCTCCAAAGCTGGTTTAGAGGACATCTGCAGTTAAGTTGGCTACCAGCCCGGTCGAGCAGCCGGCTTCAACTGGTTGTTAGCGGCGGCCGGCTGTGAACCTGGCTGAGCAGCCGCCTCCATGCTCTTTATCACTCGGCCCAGGCAGGCAAACATCTTCTCTCTCAAGGTCTGGATCCTGCTTCCCACAGGAGATTCTTATGGCCTTACAGATCATAAAAATTTCCACCTCCTATACAACAGCATGAAGTTTTTTGAGGAATAAGTTATGATCAGCCCAAGACTATAATTTGATTTCAGTAACAGGCCTTCTGGGATGCAAATATTTGTTCTGTCTTGACTTTGCCTCTCACTTGCTAAACTGCTTCACTCTGAATGTGCGCACCCACTAGTCTCCACATTTAACAAAGTGTGCTCATTGCCCTGTATTGTAATCTGAAAGGCCAGGGCACTGAACCATTAAATATTCAATTTATTCATATAGGAACATTACATATGTTTCACTGTTTTCTTTAAATGATTTGACATTAGCTAAAGAACATTGGAGCAAAAGAAATTGTGTAGAAGAGATAGGCCTTTGGCAACAGACAACAACAAATCATAGCAAATATTAAAAACAGATGTAATATACATAATGCTATAAAAATGTATCTTTATTGCAGGAGTATTCCTGCAATATAAACTTTTAAATGAACTCATTGGTGTTACACCAATATCCACATATATATTCAGCTTAGGAATATAGTTATGGTCCATGCACGACACTGTACCCCTCTGATTCTGAAAGATCTAACTAGGATTACCAAAAACAGTTACAGGTGATTTGTATATTTGGTTGTAGCTTTCTCTCTGTTTTCTTTCCATTTATTTTTAAAATACATTTCATTTCAACTATATTTACTCACTTAGTATGTCTGCTTTTCAAAAACTTTGAGAAGTCAAAATTTCTTAGCCCATGAATTTACTATTAATTTCTAAATTTTATCAATTTGCGTGTTCACAGATGTAATTATTCACGACAGAAATGTGTGATCTAGCTACAGATAAAAAGGGTTTTTTTGAAGAAATCAGGTTATATTACATAACATAAAAAATTAAAAAAAAAATAAGAAGTGTTGAATACCACTTATAAATGATTTATGCAAATCTAGTGAGAAACACATATCTCTCATTTATCCTTTTCAGAATTCTGGTGGCATGAAGATTTTGAAGGCACAAACTAGCACTTTTCGTACTAGTTAACTTCTAAAAGAATATAATTTTGCAATTAGAAAGCCATGCTGTAACCACTGTTTAATAGTACAGTATAGTACATTATTTGCTGATCTGAGAAATTAATGGGACAGAATTTTACAATTTATCACTTTGAACCCTTGTCAAAGGACAGTACTGACTTAAGGAGTTTGTCTGTGAAGAAGATGACAGTTTAGAGGCAAATTCTGTCAACCTACTTATATTGACTAGTTTCTTACTCTGAAGTTATCCTAGAGAGATCGATAGGATTTACTGGCACAGTAGTGTGCTAGTTATTGTGAGAAAGCCTGGCAGAATCTGGCCTTTAGTGTTTTACTGGGTGTTTTTATTGTGGTGGTTTTGTTATACTTTGTTTTTCTGTAAATAGATAGTGAACAACTTGCTGTAGCTTGAAGTATGGAATTTGAAAATGAGAACATTTCTTTAAAACAGAAAACTTTAGGTTTGTGTATTCAATGTCTGCTTTTATTGTGGAAAGTATTCTCCTACCATTATTCTGAGGTTACATTTATCTGATAAGCTTTTTTAGAAATAATGCAACAATACTACTAAAGTCTAACTGTTCTTTTCTGTATTTGTTTCCATAAATGTATCACCGTTGCAGCTCACTATAGCATTCTTCTCTTAGAAAGATGGTATCTCTTCCTCCCCTGTTGGAATAAGAAAAAATAGCATTTATGCTTGCTCTTTCTCTCTCTAGAACCACTGAAAGTAATACAAAATTTGACATTGATTCCAATTATAGGAGGAGTAAAGACTTGACCGTGGCATGCTGAGCTCTCTTATGGATGCCATAGACCTTTAGTAGTGCTTGACATATGCCTGGATCATTCTATAAGTATGTTACATTTACAAAGGTGAATCACTTCACTATTTTTTTTTTTGCAAACAATAATCTCAGAGAAGACTTTTTACACCTAGCTGAGAGAGATAGGAGACAGGGTGAGAGTAATTCTAGAATGATTTGTTAGAGAATATATTCCTTTTCAAATAACATGTCCTTTTTTTTTTCCCTTTTGTGTATTTTGCTGCTGCTGCTATTGCTGCCATACACTTATCTTTGTTGCAACTTCTTTTTTTCCTTCTTCCATGTGCCTGAACATGATTGGTTAGTGGCATGTTCTCATGCTATTGTTCAAGATGTTTCTATGGTGAGTGATTTAATTTCACTAGATTTGTGGCTTTCTCCTGCTGTGCCTGCATAATAGCATTGATGCAGACTGTTGAAAGGGAGAGTCTCAAGCCAGGTGGAGTTAATTAAGATGAGGTAGGTACCCACAGTCCCCATCAAATACGAAAAGAAAAGAAAAGAAAAGAAAAGAAAAGAAAAGAAAAGAAAAGAAAAGAAAAGAAAAGAAAAGAAAAGAAAAGAAAAGAAAAAGAAAAAAAAAGTGGGAAAAAAGTATAAACCAAATCTGATGGAGTAGCAAACATAAATTCATTTTTTGATAACGGATTATGTCATTGAAAAAAAAATAGTGAAAACAACAGAAAACTAAGGCAATGTATTCTCTGTTTAAATTGCAGCTCCCATTGAGGAATAAGTCATTTATTTTCTGTGAATAACTGGACAGTTACTGGGATTGAGAAAAGCTCACTTGAATATTATAATGAGAGGACTGAATACACATGTAAGAAAGATGCAGGACCCCTCTACCCCTCATTACAAGGATCTGTGTCATGTACATACATACTTCGTACATGGAATCTGGGAATTCTTCTAAGCCTTGACATGCTAATAAAGTTACAGAGATTAATTAGGGGCAAAAGAAATCAGATAAAGCCCTCTATTTGTGAAAGAAAGAAATGAAGAGGTCAGTATTTTTTTCTGAAGACTGCCAAAATTTGCAAGCTGCAGTAACATAGACATGTCTAAACCATATTTACAGTGAAAGATTGGCCATGAAACAACACGGAGGGAAAGGTAAATATAGAGGAATCTAAGTAGGATGGTGTTGGGGGGAGAGGGACACTTTTGCTTAAAGGAGTATATTTTGTTAAATCTATGAGAAAAAAATACATGGAGTAGAATCATAGGCAAGAATAAGCAAAAACCTGTACATCTTCTGTGGTAAAGAATGGAATCAAGTGGGACAAAGAGACACTGTGGATCTAGAGTGTGATGGATTGAGAGGGAATGAAAGAAAGGAACTGGGAAATAACTAACGGAGGAAGCATACTTTTCTCCTTAGTGAACTAATTTCCCTGTGGAATGTGTTTTGCTGTGGGAATATGTTTGGTATGAAAATGAAATGGAAATATAAGCAGGCTATCTAAGGTATTTTATCTAATCTCTGTGTTTATTTTAAATCCATCAGAATAGAATCTTAGCACTAATGGACCTTTATAAAACAAAGGGCTTCAGAGGGCTGAAATTATCCACTGCTCTCTGCTAGCAGCATCTGAACATATCAGGTTTTTCCCTCATTTTACTCTCCCAGGGAATACTGTTGGGTCACAGAGAGGTAACCACTTGAATGCAAATGAAAAGAGATGGGTATTCACTTCCACTTTGAAGGTGTTACAATTCTGAAATTATTCTGATTTCTTGATGGAATG
This sequence comes from Nothocercus julius, assembly GCA_013398735.1. Taxonomy (NCBI): domain Eukaryota; kingdom Metazoa; phylum Chordata; class Aves; order Tinamiformes; family Tinamidae; genus Nothocercus; species Nothocercus julius. The sequence goes on along the minus strand of VZSV01000013.1, from coordinate 9,197,648 downwards.
AGATTCCTTTTCTGGAAAGCAGACAAAAGCAGTTGCCAAGAACCTAACCCCGGTCTCCCTCTGTCACTACTCTTAAAAGACTACAACAGCCATGGTGGGTCAGACTAAGCAGTAGGTATGATGGAGTCATGGCCCAGTCCTTTCAAAACTTTGAAGAAGAGGGACAACGGTTGGCCTCGGAGTGCATTTGATGCCACCCAAGTAGGGATAGTAACAAGCAGATCATCAGAGTGATGTGCTGTTCTCTCTGTGCTGCCGAAATTAGGATGTGTGCTAAATAAAATGAAGGCAGCCAAACATTTCTCATATCTCTGAATCCTTCTTAAAGAGAAAGATAAGAGAGGGAACATAGCTTTGTGTTTCCTGAGTATTTGATTAGATAACGGTCTTCTGAATGATGTAGCAATGGTACACAGAAAGGTATTAAATAAGTAAATGCAATTGCAGTTTACTAGTCCTAGGCTTTCGCTATTCCAGGAGAGTTCTCGGTAAATATGTGGGGAAAAAAGAAAGAAAGCTTGAAGATCCTGAGGCTTCTGTATGTAACACTAGCACATTTCTTCAGTTCCCACTGTACAGTCTATTGATAATGAACCTGTCAAATTTAATGAAAGAAAATTGGTTTGAACCAAACCACCTCATGGACTAGTTTACCCTACATCTGGGAATAAAGCCAGATTTTCCTAACTGTGTAGTGAGGAAATGTTAAAGATCACATAAAAAAAAAAAAGAAAAAAAAAAAAAAGAATAATTCCAGCAGAAATCTAGAGGTGAAAAAAAAGAAAATAAAACATGTCTTCTTTGACCTTATAAGAGTGCTTTTTCAAAGAAAAATTGTTACTTGATTTAAAAAGATAATGTCTGGCATTTATGAGTCCAATGTGACCAAAGAGAGTTGAATTTAATCTTTTCAAGCAGGAACTTCACACTACACAAAGTTATTTTGAAGTTTGAACTTACTTTAAAGTTCAGAACAATAATAATTTAAAAAGTAAATCCTGCAGTTATTGCTTAATGGACATCCTAGTTGTAGCTTTGGAATTTCTTGAAAGACAAGCATTGCCCATGAAGATAGGAAGTACATTATCATATATTTTCAGCATTTTAGACACCTTCATTCCTGTTGCTTTACCTCAGAAAGAACTCATTGTAAGTGAGAAAGACTTTTCTTTTTTGCAGCTATTAATCAGGACTGCAACTCAGAGGCTCAGATTTGTAGGAGTTATTAAAGCTTCTGGAAGCTCTGTGTGTGAATTTTCATGTTGCCAAAAAAATTCAGCAAGTGCCAACTATAAACCATCTCTGTATCAAACTGCCATCCACTCAGAATTTTTCACGCAGTAATAAAGGAGTCTTTGAATTATGACTTACACAATATCCACTTTGTAGTTCAGAGCTTGGTTTAACTTGTTTATCTTCCAGAAAATGCCCACTCTCAAGAAAATAAGGAAAAAAAAAAAGATTATTATAGGAATCACATTGTCTTTGCTCCTATCTGCTTAGTGGCTGTTGTAAAGCAAAAGATAGTTCTGCTACAGGATGAAAATTCATCCCACTACAATCAGTGGCACATATCTGTGACGATACTAATTTATGCATGATAGTTCACCAAAACGTAGCAGGACTCTAAATGAAGTGACAATTTTTCTTAATTGGATTGTGTTTAAGGATGATTAGCAAGGGGAGGAGATGGTGAAAGTAGTTTTTATTTTCAGAATAAGGTAGAAAATTAAAATTGGATTTTTGTGAGAAATAGGGAAAGGAAAACAAATTGGTAAATTTGTTAGATGAATTTATTTTACAAAGGTTTAGCTGGTACATTTTTAAAATGATTATATAATCAATCTTTGCTTTCTTCTACTTTTCTCTTTTATTTCCCTACAAAATATAATAAAATCATGATTACTTAAAGTTATTTGGGGTACTTTTTTTTTGCTATAACTTTTTGAACTTTTAAAATTTTATTTGGAAGAGAAAAAACAAAAAAAAGCCTTGGGGTTGGCAGTCAGAATGAAAAATAAACCTGATTAAGGTTTTAGTAGACCACAATTTATGCGATCATCTGCATTATGCCAAGGTCACTGAGTGTAAGGCTATCTTAAAAGAAGGCTATCTTTTGAAGTGTATGTGGATCTCATGCTTTCAGGAGAGCAGCTTTCATCTGATTGGCTGCTACTGTTGATGTACAGATGTTAATAACAATTAGAATAAGAGGAAGGGAAAAATAACATGTCAAGCTCTCAGTACTTTCCTTTTCCTGAAAATTTTTCTTGTAAAGGAAATTATCTTATCATAGCCAGTCTTCCATTCAGAATGTTTAGGCATGAATTCGAAAGCTCGTACAAAGAAATGCAGGAATAATAATAATAATAATAATGGTTGGAACATAACATACCATAAAATGCTGAAAAGTAGATTGCCTTAGAAAAGATTTAAAAGAAAAGAAAGAAAAAATGTGCATCCAGCGAAGAGGCTTGAAAAACTGTCAGTGCTTACCAGTAAGCCGATATTTCCATTTCTGAGCTCAAGGGACAGTTAAATAACAAGCAATTATTTCAGGAAGAAGTAAATGTAAATGATGTTATTCAAAAACCTGTGAAAAGTTACTGTTATAACTGAATTTGTATTTTTTAGAATACTGTGACTCTGCAGTTCTAGTGCATCAGGATGGTTTACCCCCGGAGTTTAAGATGGAACTGACAAATAATTCAGACTCAAAACATATTTCCTAGTTACAGTAAAATGGGAAGTGAAAATGTTGTTATGTTTTGAAGTTATCTTTCCTTTTTTCTTGTCCTTGTCCTTGTCCTTGTCTTTGTCCTTTCCCTTTCCCTTTCCCTTTCCCTTTCCCTTTCCCTTTCCCTTTCCCTTTCCCTTCCCTGCCCTTCCCTTTCTCTTCTTTCAAACACAAATTTAGGGTATGGATGGAAAAACAGAGGAGTATTGCAGCATGGGAGCTCCCTGCATGTACAAAAAATGGAAAAGTATATTTCATTCTCAAGTTTCTCCCAGAGAAGGTAAAATCAATAGTGAGAAGCACATATTAGGTTTTGAAAACCTTCCTTAATAATAAATACTTTCAGTCATCCTTTTTTTTTTAAAAAAAAAAAAAAGAAAGTATCGTAATTTGGGAGTTTAAAACAATGCTTTCAGGCATTTAGTCTAAATAATCAGTTCTGTATACAGATTCAGAAATTAATGTAGGCAGAGCTAATCTGAAAATCTTGCCAGTGATAATATATAACATTTCTTCTTCATTATTCTCCCTTGCTGCCTGTCCTTTAAAAATAGGATTACTGTGATTTCAGTTAAGAATACAAAAGGGAAAAATTAATTGTCCAGCTAAAAATAATTATTTAACCACATGACACAAAAAGCAATTTGGGGAAATAAATAACAAAATTAAGAACTTCTGGTTCTATGATGAGGGTTAGAAAAGTGGAAAGAGTGGAAAAATCAACATTGGCTCAGAAATGAAATGATGCATTAAACTTGTTAAAAAAAGGCAATAGTTGGAAAAATACTTTGGCAAATAATGAGCATCCACCTATATCTCAAATATATACAAGTGAACCAGCTTACCAGCTATATCTGTCTTGAAGAAAGCATGCATTTGGAAGCCTGGTTCAAGCATCAGCAAGTGTGTCTTAAAGGTTGCCAATATTTAAATTATCTCTTTTGGAAAAGGAGTATGTTTCCTTTGAGTGTGTATGATGCCTAGGTAAATGGCACCCTAATCCCTAATCTTATCTACACTCCCAGAACACAAAGTGCAAGCGAGGGTAGGAAAAGCCCCCAGACCACAGCATAAAACTTCTTTGCTCCATATTGTCTGTGTTCATAGCTGCAAACCTTGCAGCGAGCGGGAGCAGCTCTCCGTATCTTTTTTTTTTATTATTTATTTTTTTTATTTACAGCAGTGCCGTGAGGTCTGTTGTAACATAGATCTATTCTCCTCATCAAGCACGTCTTTGCCCACATCCTTTTCTTTATTACAGAAACACAGAGGGTGACAAGCTACACTCCTATAACAAATCTGACTTTTAACAGTAGCGACTGTTTGAACTTTATGCTTTCCTTCCCCTGCTGAACTGCATACTTAATCCCTGAGTACAGAGCAAGTCCACTGAGGATGCATAAATATATGGGTTCGTTCTTATGTATTAAAATTAATTTGATTGATTTTAAGAGAAATTTAGCGCCTAGTGTTAGACAATGAGGTTTCTGTCTCAATTGACCTTATCAACACACTACTGTTGCAATTTCTTATTTGCTTACAGTTGACTGAGATGTTATATAACAGATGACTTTTTAAGGACTCAAGGAAATTTCTCCCTCTGCAGAGAATGGAAAATAAACAAGCAAGCAAACAAAAACATCCTGTGAAAATGTCAATTAGTTGCCATATTTTACAATGGGCATTGCATTTAAATGCTCTAAATAGGATTGAAGCCTCACTTTGTGTTTCGTTACCTTTGACATTACACAGTTCCTGCCACTTCCCACTTAGAATAACTGAGAAAGAGGATAGTTACCTTTCCTTTCCTTTCCTTTCCTTTCCTTTCCTTTCCTTTCCTTTCCTTTCCTTTCCTTTCCTTTCCTTTCCTTTCCTTTCCTTTCCTTTCCTTT
>VZSV01000013.1:9177263-9188070 GCA_013398735.1 Nothocercus julius | reverse complement strand
TGTTTAAGATTAATTTTTTTTTTTTTTTTTTTTTTTTGTCATATGCTTTTAGGGTAAAAAATATCTGCTAAAATATGTTTTACAGAGCTTTTGAGCCTGAAAAGTGGTGCAAGTTAAATGGAGTGCAGCTTCTATGAAGTTTCCAATGCATCTGACATTAATCTGAGCTAAACTTTCCTCATTCCACTTCCTCTTAGGTTCCAGATGAGATATCCGTCTCCAGGAATGCTTATATGTATCAGCCTGAAATGAAGAGCACCTTCTAGAAGGAAGATTTTTCCTTTTCTCATTCAGTCTGAGAACTCTGAGATAGACTCACAGTGCATGGCTCTTTCAGAAATAAGTTGAAATCATTATTCTAGCAATCAATCAGCCCTGAATACTCTTGGAGGGCTTAGTTAAAAGGAGTAAAGAATTGCCAGCAATCTAATAACAAGAACGAAGAAGGCAGGCAATGGCTCCTGAAAAGCCTGTTGGAGGCTCTGTCTATTCAAAATCATGGGCAGTCATCAAGAGAAAAATTTTCACAGGTATATTAATTTTTTTCCATATTAATTATGTTAAATAAATAACTCCCAAAGGCTAGAATTAATTTATGTCAATAAACATGAATTTCCTTACTGAACTGTACTCTTATAATGAAAAAATAGGAGACATAACAAATAAGAAAGTAAAAAAATGTATGTTGTAAAGAAGAAAGCAGTTGTTTTGCATAAGCTTAATCTTGTATGAAATTGCAACAGTAGCAGTTATAGATGGCAAATGAGTGAAGCAGGAAATCTCAAGAACCGGTACAGAAGATAAACCTGGTCATGACAAACTAAAGAAGACTATTTGGGGCTTATACAACATTCATGGAAGTGGTTTGATCCAAAATGCATTTAAGACTTTGTGAACGTGGAGTTCTTGGTTTTCGCTTTCCTGTAACCTACAGTTCTAACTCACTGTTAGAGCTTTTGATGAGTAAAGGTCTTTGAACTGCTGTGCTTTCATGCACTACTTAAAAATGCCAGGCTTCCAAAAGCACATAAATGGCAATCAATGCTTTTCACATATATTAATATTTCATGGCAAAGGACTAGATTGAAAATGCCTTATTTTCATTGTATAGCACTAAATCATATGGACAGTTTCATTGAAACTAGTGAGAATTTTCCAGAGAGTAAGCCTTTGACCAGAAGGGCACAGGAATGAGTGGGAGGTTCAAATAGTTGTCCAAAAAGGTTTTCTTCGAGTGAAACTGCATATCATATTGCATAAGGCTTCAGGGTAACGAAGGGTGAATTATGATGGATTTCCTTGATTTAAATGTTGGAATAATTCTACAGTGTTGTGAATATCAGTATCTCAATTGTTGAGTATCTCAGATGTTGCAATGGAATCACTTTTCAGTGGTCTCTACTGCATTACGAGTTGATAGCTTCTAATTTAACTACCTTTTTATGTCCTTGTTTATTATCTCCTTGATACACTATCTAACAAGAGTACAATGTTTTAAGCTTTCCTTTTAGAATGTGATAGGATTAACAGAAAAAGGCGATCAACATCTAGTTTCATTTAAAGTGATATGGACATAAGTTTACTCTTTTAATCAGACTCACTCCAGGTTTACCAGAATAACCATGACACAGGGGAAGTTTCTGTGACTGGGTATAAAATGGCACATCTCCTGAAGCGAAAAAAGCAATTCTTATTCCCTATAAATTTCTCAGCAACTTTCAATCTGGATACTTTATTATGTTTCTTTGTGAGCTGTCATTTTCCAAGAAAGCGTAGCTAAAAGATCAAAGCAATCATACCTTAGCATTCATTCATTAAAATTAGAATTTAGAAATAGGTATTTTTACAACTCTATTGGAGTTTCAGAACGTGAAGAATTATTTCCACATCAAAGGATCGATGTTATGAAAAATATATAAAATATTTTTCTTTTTTTTTCTGCAAATTTTCATGGAAAGACTTGCAAAATATTAAAAAATCCATTCATAAACATCATTTAATCTTCCCTTCAAAAATATAACAGAATTAAGATTCAAATCATACAAGATAAGTTTTTATGTTTGACAATCATGAAGGGATAAATCAGGTCAAAACCGCATTGAGCCTTGAGCTGACAGTGCTTTATTTGACTAACAGAGAAATAAGATACTACTGCACTTGAACATACACACTTTGTGATAATGGAGATGCTGCTTAATTCTAACTTTTTCCTCTAGAGTATGAAAATAATCACTTTGAAACTCATGCCTCAAGTGCGTAAACAATTCATCTTGGTTTAAGAAATTAATACATTTTACCTGTGTGAAAATATTTTGCTTGCAGACAAGGTAATTTAACTTAGCAAGTCTTTCAGAGCAATCACCTTATTCAACTCTAATCCATACTTTACATCCCATATAATCCTGTATGTATGTTTTGTGCCTACTGATGAAATTAGATTTTCATCAAGGCTTTGTAACTGGCGTATAACAAATGTATTACAACAGAACAGTTGCATATATAGAATAGGTTATAAAAATAAATACAACAGTATTTTTTTCACTCACACTACTGGATTTGTATGTTAGAATACTACCTATGTGGATCATTAACATAATTAGTGTATTATCTATGTAGAGTGAAATTCCTAACTAACAAAACAGGGGTATTTCTTAATTCCCAGTGATACACTTTAAAGCCTGACTATGCGAGCAGCCAAAAAACCTCTCATCATAGGTCATAAAGATTACTGATTATAAAGAATATGATTAATACCTTTCAGGTCATGTATTTCTGTGTTCTTTATCATTACACACTTGACTTTGGATAGTGAGGGAAATAAAAAAAAGATATTTCTCAGATATTGTTTCACGCAGTGCACATATTCTGGAAGACGTATTCACTATTTATATTTATTTGGTCTTAGTACTAGAAAATAATTTCTTAAAATAACTATTTTTTTCTTTTTTTTCTTTTCTTTTTTTTTTTTTTTTTCCCCTGTAGATATAAACAGAGCATTCAAAGAAAAATCCTTGGTGCTTATTCTATTCTAAAGTGCCCCAGTTTGACTCCAACATCTGTTCCCAAACTGTTGTAAAATTTGTTTGTTCAGTGGATGATACTGATTCTCAAACCTGATCTATTAAGCAAAATAGTTAGAAGTTCTTTCATGAGAAAACTTAAACAGATTTCTGTAGCTGTTATCCAATTTCAGGATGTTAGTAGATGAAGGCTGATACCTGATGAGATGACTCTGAGTCAACATAGCAGTTATGCTAATCACTCTTGCCAGAAATATTTAGACACTATTGAATATCTGATCTGCAAGAAAGCTAACCATGGATAAAAATCACAAATGTATATCAATTTGTGGCACCATTACCATTTATCTGTTTTTATAAAGAGTGGTTATTTTACTCTAAAGCTTAAGCCATAGAGTAACTTCCAAAAAGGTTGTTAATATTTTTACTAAAACTGAAGAAGTGGCGTCTTCTTTTTTTCCTTTGCCTGTTGAGATCAGAACCTAATTGCTGTTATGACTATGAATCACTACCAAGTTGCTGTAATAAAAATTTAGTTTTTTTTGTTCCCCTTTTTCATTTCCTTGCCCCCAGCTGCACACAGATACATCAGTAAGCACTTACATCATGGATACTGAAAATAGTTCTTTCCTGTTATGATTAGATCAGAATCTACAATTTGCTAATTCTAATGTTTCTTAATTCTGAAAAGTTGTGTCAAAATTAAAATAGCATTGAAAATTGCAAGTCAAATCTGTGATTCAAAAGCCTAATCACCTAAACCCTTTAACTTTCTCATAATATTTAAAATACATTACAGTAGTTTTTTATTATATCATTTAAAATTAATTTTATATGTAGTTCTAATTCAAATGAACGTGTAAGCAAAGATGTGTCCTTATGTATAGATGTGGTTGTAGTGTTTTATTTACTTTAACATCAAAATTCAACAACCATACTGAACCCTAAGCGTGGCTTCTGGATTCTGGTATGATTCTTGTTTCCTTGAATAAATTTTCTTAGCTTCATATAAATAATAAAATTAGTTACTAACAGCATCCGGAATTAGTAAATTTCATAGAAATACAATTTAAATGTCATTCCTAATACCTAGGTTTCATGTACTCTAGACATACAAGCCAGTTTTGTTACTAAAACTCTATATAGGCAAATTCCTGTGTCCTTGCTTATTACCTTTGACTTCAGTGAGGCTAGTGAGGCTCCCCTAACACAGATTCTACTCTAGGCTCAGTAAAGGATTAAGGATTATATCCTTATTTGTGAAGTTAGAACAAGTGTAACATTTTTTTCAGATATATTTTGCAGCTCTGAATGAATTCACTATAATTAATTCTACTTAGCTATGTTACTAGACATCCAGATCCCGTGTAGAATAAAATATGAGTTCTCTGCAAATCAGGATGGCATAACCCAGCTGCACGTGCAGCAACCTATAGAGAAACTACCTGGAGCACTGGAAAGTTTTGTTGTTGTTGCTTTTTTTAAGGTGGACATGTCTTAAGCAAATGAAAGTAAGTATCAGACTGTAAATTAAACTTTTGTATGTTATTTTTCACTTCTGAGTGAAAAAGAAAGGCAAAAGGCAAAGAATTTGATGTCTGTAATCCTGAGGCATCCTTATAACAACTATCCTTGTATCTTTTTAACTTTTGTGTCTGCTAAGGGCTTAATGCTTTGGCTTAGTCTTTGAATACAAGAACTGTGAATACACTAATAATCACAATCTTTTTTTTATTATTATTTATTTTTTTTTCCTCCATAAAATCCACTAACTGGATTTCTAAAACTTGAATCTAATAATCTTTCCTTCACAAAGAGAGGCAATGTGGAAAGCACTGTTTAAGCCTTCTCTGAGAATAATGCTGACATCTTGCATATGTCCCTGTCACCCAACTGGTTTGTTTTAAAGATATTCATGTCCTTAGAAACCTTGTCATGTATGAACAGCTAGCCCTCTGCATGATGAGAATGCTATTAGCTAGGATTTAGCAAGACTGTAGGATACAGCCTGTATATTGCAAAAAAAAAAAAAAAAAAAGAAAAAAAGACATACTTGGTTAATCTGCTTCAGCCACTAGTGAGCACTCCATCCCTGCAGGCCCTGCTATACTGATAGTCGTCTCAAGGTGTGTGTAAAGGTTAAGTAGTGATACAAGGGTGCTAAATGGAGGCTTATCAGGTTACTGCACATCAGAGAAGAGATAAAGCTCCTTCAGGACACTATCACGTGTGGAAAGAGGACCTATTCAGAAGTGTTTGACAGAAGATATACTATTTCCGTGGAAGCCCTCTAATTAGCAGTGTGGCTCAAGTGTGCAATTTCTGCACTGCAGAGCCATAGAGCCCATTGACTGCCTTGATCCTTGTGGTGAGGCATGCACTGAGTTATCCGTATGCTATTTTGTGAGAAAATGCAGGGCTAATTTTGTATGTTAACTGAACCCAATCTGCACAAGCAGCTGGGACATCTTGCAGCAGCAAGCTTCCTGAGCAATTTGCAGTTACCAGCCTCCCTCAGAAAAATGGGAAGTTCATAAATGAAGAAGGGTGAGTACATCTCTGAATATCAGTAATGTTCAGTTTGAATATTGTGCCTTACCCGCTCTTACCACACTACATGATGACTCACCATCCCGATGACAAATTTTGAAGCTGATCCTCATCTCATCTCACAAGTTCTCAGCTTCTAAGTGAAGCTTCTTCAGAGAAAAAGGTCCAGCGAGCTGGGTGCAAGCAGGAGTGATCTATACTGGTGATTTTCAGTTTTGCTTCTTTTTGTTCAGCTGACATGTCATATGCCTTGACAGAGCTATGTTGGCAATGATGGAAATCTTTGGCTTATCAAAAGTTGCCAGCATGGCAACTGGAAGCTACTTTACAATAAGTCTTATTGTTCATTCTTGCCTTGCATATAGAATGGTCATTAATATGAAGAATAACTTATTTCTGCTCTGACAAGTCACTGAAAATTTCCACCTAAGGGTAGCCAGGGAACTACATGGGGCTGGGAAGAGAGGCCACAGTGCTGTTTTCATTCAACAGACACAAGGAATATTTCACTAGGAGGGGCAACATCTTCCTGTAAGCAACATAGCCTTGCATAAGCAACAAACGACATCTGTGAAAAAGACCAGAAAAAGGAGAAATTAGAAGTACACATATGCTATTGTACAAGTATTGCTGTGCAGATAGTTTGGCCATGTATTTATGCATAGAATATTATTTTAGTTACATTACCTGAAGCATGATAAAAGCTAGATACAGCTGTGAAATAAGCTTGGTTAGAAAGACTCTTGCCACATGCAAAAAGAAAAACTCTGCAAGCACCAATCATTTTTCTAGGTTTTCTTTTTTTTTGTTTGGTGCGTGGTGGGAGGAAATGGATTTTAAAATCCTGTCAGTTTCCACAGAGTACTACAGAGTAATCGCCTGTATTCAAGACTACATTTTCATTTCTGTTCTTTGCTTTCCAGATACTCTCTTACACATCATCAGAATTTCTTAGATACACTTAGTATACCATGGAACAATTTGTTGTTGTGTATTAGATATTCTGCATTTGTTCAAAAAACATTTTAAAATAGATATTAGTACTTTGGTTGCAAAATGAAGTAAGAAATATAAGTAAACAGCTCATCAGTTAGCATACAAAGTTCACTTTTTTTTTTTTTTTTAGTTAAGTAAAAAGATAAAATGTCATAGCATTTAATTTTCTATGGAAAAGGTTGATTCCTATGGGATTATATGAGAGGGAGAAAATGGCTTATGCTTTTTCTTAGGTAAGCAGTGGAAATTATCCGATCCCACTCAAAATTCTGAGTTAATTTACTTGAGTTTTCAACTTGATAGAGGCAGTATTCTTTATCTCTGACCATAAAAAATGAAATATATGCATGTTACAGAGCAGCAACATAAAAGAAAAAGAAAGCTCAAAATTTATAGTTAGGCTTTCCTCTAGTCCATCTTGATACATTCTGTACACTCAACCAAAATGAAACATTGGGAAGGAAGAGTTCTAAATAATACATTCTTATATTTCCATTAGCATGTACTTTTCTTAGAGCACTAAAATAATATTAATTATAATGTTAAATTGGTACAACTGGTATCAACATTGTCATGTAGAATGAAAGTTTGAGACAGGAAGGCAATTGAGGATCTTTCTACTAGATCTTCACTCTGGATTTGAGCATATTTTCTGAATGATGAACATTTATGTATAATAATGACTTACTGTATGTACTTATTAGAGGAACAGAAAGGCTCTTTTTTTCTTTTCTTCTTTTAAAGCATTAAATACAAAGCTAGTCTCATTCAGCTATGGTGAAGTTGGAGGATTGCCATCAACAGAGCGCTAGTGCTGAAAAAGGCGAGAAAGGTAGATTTAAATAATTCTCCAGAGACAATTTGGTTAACATTGGATGGCTCAGAAGGAAAAAGAAAAAGTGCTTTGGTATAAAATGTAATTGAGAGAGGCATTAGAGGTTATAATCTTATGATTTTTTAAATGTGATTATGTTAAGATCATACTATTATTAATGTTTTTATATTTTGCCACTATACATCTATAAAACCCATGCAACTTTAAGGGACTTCAACAAAATGATCCTTCAGAGGATTATCTGAAGTTTTACTTGGACAGGCAAAAATAAAAGGTTTTATTACTCAGAGTTTGAGGGAGAGAGGAAGAAGAAGGAAGCTTGCAAATATAATCCCCAAAGTATTTTAGCCAGAAAGGAAGGAAATAACAATAATTTAAAAAAAAAAAAAAAAAAGTCTTTGTATTATTTATACTGATAGAATGGATGAGGGGAGGACATGTGCAGGTATCTTGGGAGAGCTATACTAAGTCTTTAAGTGCTTGATACTGAGAATACTGTGGTTTAGGAAGAATGGGAATAGTAAAATCCCAGGACTACTTGAGATACAGTGTAGAATAATCAAAGATGGTGTCAAGTCATCAAGGAGAGAATTCTTTTTGCCACTGTGCTAGCATAGCTTTGCCTTTGCAAATACTGGTCACTTGGTCCTAATATCTTCTTCTCAAAGGCAACACTTTAGACATATTGCGGTTCTCCTTAGCCTCCTGAAGGCTAATACCCCAAGGGTTAAATAGGATGGTTGGTCTCCTGTGATAGAAATGGGTAGAGACAAGTGAAGAGGATTCACACCTTTTACCCTATCACTAGATCTCACAGCAAATATATGGGCACTAACTTTCTCTGTACTACAGCTCCAATTTCTTGCCATTTTTTTCCATTCATGGAAATCTGGAGTAATTTGGTGCCTCTGATTGTGGTTTTGTCCATTCAGATTCCCAAGAACCCTTTGCAGTCATGGCTGTATATAGCCATTGAGGATCATTTCAAGTAATTTCAAGAGAGTAAGGCCAACTTTCTTTCAAAACAAGGAGTGGAAGTGCCCATTCCACCCATGGAAGAGTGCAGGAAGAACTCCATATGAAGTATTTCCTATAGTTTCCTGAATCTTACCTATCGGTTAGCATATAGAAAACACGTACCCAGAGATTTGTTCATCCTGGAACTTCTAATGGATCAGACTGAGAAGAAAATTTCAAAATTTACCTGCATTACAATGCCTTTTTATCCAACATTTATATGTTATCTTTTACATATACAAAGTTACCAAAAAATCATTGTTGTTTCTTAAATTGCTCAAAAGTGAGACCTTTGAAATTAAATTTATTGTTTATAATTTAAGACAGCAGAAATTCAAAATGAGCTGTCACAATATAAATGATTTAGTAAAACTTTCCAAGGGTCATCTCTGATTTCAGCTTGGGTTTCGCTGGGCAGATTTTTCACAACTTTACTTACTTCCAAAGAGAGAGGTTAGGAGTCCTAAAGAATCACTGAGCAAACTGATAATAACACATTCTTATGATTCTATAAAATATAGCTGCAACTGAAAAGTTTCTTTGTGGACTGAATACAAAGGATTTGCGAGCTGCAAGTGGTCCATGGGTGGAAATACAGAGAATATTAAGCTGGTGGATATTGACGTAGCCCCATTAAAGTCAGTGGCATTAACCCCTCTTTTATACCAGCTAACAATCTGGCCTGTGATCCACCCCCTGCCCTCTCCATTATATACTGTGTTAACAGATTGTCAGACATCCCCTTGAGAGAAAATATATATCCTAAGAGATAGAGCGTTTTCACATCTACATGATTTCCAAACAAAAGCTCTGATCTGAAGTCTAGTAAAGTAAAGAACGATTCCGGAAAAAAAGTAATTACATTCTAACTTTTTTTCTTTCTTTTCCTTTTTTTAAAGGAATAATCTAAGAGGAACAGTATGGTAAGGAAAGAAAAGCAGCCTCAATGGAGCTATTATTGGCCCTCCTGCACAGCTGGTAGGCTGTTTTTCCCCGCCCAGTGTTATAGCCAGTGCAGCTGTATCAGAGCATGTATAATTAATTCATTATACATGCCTTAGTATATAATTAAGTATAGGGGTGGTATAGGGAGATATATAAATGGTTCTGGTGAAACAGGAGGCATATTGTAACTCTGATTCTTGTTTTTCTCCATCTCCTGGGGCAATTGCCCTGTGTAATTGAACTCTCAGTATTTGGGGATTTATTTATTTAAAAAAAAAAAAAAAAAAAAAAAAAAAAGAGGCACAGTAGAATCATAATAATTCAAATGAATAAAAAGAATGTGATTTACAGTTAGCCATCAGCCAAACTGTGATGATGCGAAGACAGCAAACTGAAGTCCTGAAGGTAACAAAATTGCTCCTGCAAGAAATTGTGACTTGAGTTTTGCTCAAAGAAAAGCAAATAAACAAAAACCCTGATGTGCTTGCAAATATGCCTTTGAGTTGCAGCTGATAAACTGCAATTCAAATGCTATAGTTTTCATGGTGCGTATTACAACACATAAAGATAGCATTAGCCACATTGTCTGCCATTTTGACCTTTTGAATGTCTCCTCGTGGTCATCATCCTGCAAGTAAAATAGTGAAGCTGATGACCATGTTGCAGTGGGATGATTCTACTTCTTCTGAAGGCTATACACATCTTTAATTTTCTGCCTCTTTGTTTCCATTGCTTTGGAAAAACATTTCCGTACAAATTCCGCTTCTGCTTTTCTTTAGCATACAGAAGAGAATTACATAGATATGTGTGAGTAGTCCAATACTTTGTAGAAGTATGTGAATAATCAGAAGTAAGCAAGGAATTTGATTTTCTGCCAAATGATTCTCTGCCAGTTTTGTTATAGGCCATTGGGTCTTGTTTTTAACAACAGTTGTGAGCCATCCAGCTTTATATTTACCTTTCTGAAAATGTAAATATAGCTTTTGATTTTTGCTCCAATAAGAAAAAAAAAAAAAAAAAAAAGTAATACATGTGTAGCAGTCTCCAGTGCATCAACAAGACAGTACTGATAAAATGGGGTAGACCACACAGTTTTTGCAGTATGTTGCTTGGCTTCAAAAGAATTTTCATAAGTTTTCTGGGGCTTATTTTGTTTGTTTGTTTTGTACTGGAAATGGTGTGAGTGCTGATAGATTCATCCTCCAAGTTACATTGGATTTCAATGTGATTATTTTTGGTTTATGTAACTTGATAAATTGGTCTGTTTTAAATAGATACAAACTATCAGCGGCCCAAATTGCAACTTCCTACGTTATTCCAGTAATTGTGTGAGTTAGAACCACCTACGTGCACACTCTGTTATGCCCTCAAAACTTATTAAAATGTGGTACGATTTTTGCCATTTTTGGCATTTTCATGAAGAAAACCCCATGTGATGTAGAAT
>VZSV01000013.1:9085252-9157832 GCA_013398735.1 Nothocercus julius | reverse complement strand
GGACGCAGTCCTGAGCCACCTGCTGTAGGTGACCCTGCGTGTGCAGGGGGGTTGGACTAGATGATCTCTAGAGGTCCCTTCCAACCTTAAGCATTCTATGATTCTATGATTCTATGATTCTATGATTTTGTCACTATTAATCTGAGATGGATGTCTTATGTAGTTTAGATAAACATATATCTTTCTTTTTAAAATCACTTATGAGAAAATAGATTGGACACTATGTAAAAAATTAAGAGAAGTTCTGGAACAATGCTTAGGCACTGGTCAGGTAATTGGTTACAATATTTCAGAACTTAA
Organism: Nothocercus julius; assembly: GCA_013398735.1. Lineage (NCBI taxonomy): Eukaryota > Metazoa > Chordata > Aves > Tinamiformes > Tinamidae > Nothocercus > Nothocercus julius. The sequence continues at coordinate 9,157,532 of VZSV01000013.1, read as the reverse complement.
TGTTCTATGGAAATAGGCCACTAACTGTTGAAAGGATATAGAGTACTATACTCTAATGAATCTTCCAGGAAAGACTGGACTTAAAAGATTGTCTACATATATACATCTAAAAAACTGAGGAGAAATTACATTTAGAATATGTATACATAATACTCTTTCTTGCATCTTTTAATGTTTTATTTATTACTATTCCTTAATATTTCACAGGTCTCAAAAAATGTTTTATTTTTGAAAAAAAAAAAAAAAAATCATTATCTGTCCCTTCCCTTAGATTTCAGATAATGGGGTTACAATGTGCACTGTTCGGCTGTGTTTCTGTAGTGCTTTATGCTTGCAATTCAGGTAGAATTCGTTTCACCTAGCTTTAGCATATTAAGAGTTTATAATCCAGCTTTTGTTATAATTGTCAAATTTTCCTGGAAAAGAAACATTTTATTCTCCCCAAGTAAAACTTCTGTTGCAATACATAAACATGCTAAACAGCATGTTTAAAAACATGTTTATAAACAATCATTTTCATTTGCCCTAAATAGTTTAACAATCAGTTATCTTCTCCTTTGTAGCTAGTAGGCAAAAGAGTGATACGTGCTTCCAGAGAATAACTGACACCATCCTATGACCATCCAACTGGATGGAGAAGGAACTTAGATTTTAGATTGCTAGGTGGTATCAATCTTACCATTTACTGTGAATTTCAGAAACATTTGAGATTTATAATATTTATATGGAAAATATCTCCTAAATTACATGCGTGTGTGTAATTTAGCTATAAACTGACAATATAAAATCTCTGTAAGAGTTTGCAATATTTATTTTTCTCTCTTTGTCTTTACATCCCTCAAAATGAATCTGTTCATATGTTCATAATTCAAACTTCAGAATTAGTTGTTAAAACCCTAAGAAAAAATAAATTCAGCAAACCTTTTCCAAACATGGAATTATTTTTCAATAAAATATGGGATTGTTTTGGGGATTCTGGACAAAGTCTATATAAAGGGAAGGCCTGGGCAATCTTTTAACTTGTAATCAACAAATATATTTGAGTCACTTATTTATTTCAAATACTGAGGGCACTCGACTGAAGACTCAAAAGCTTTCTGTAAGCATAAAAGGAAAGTAGCTAAGTGGCTATGTAGATATGCTACAAAGAGTCACTAAGTCACAACTATTTAGTTTTCTTGTTTTATCACATATATTTCTAGTGTCATCTATGACTCTAGTATTTATTACTCACCACAGTTCAACAGATCTCCTGGAACACTTGCTTTTCCTTTGGGTATTGTCTCTGCCATGGTTTTCATGAAACAGTAATTTTAGCAAAGATTAAGCGCTGCACATACAGCACCAGTCATGTCTATAGGCACTGCGAACAACCTGCTGACCAGAGTTTTGAATCCTCCATCTGAGTAAGTATGGCAAGTAAACATTAAGCTTTTTTTTTTTTTTTTTTTCTTGGGTTCGGTCTTAGTATTAGCAGAATAGTGTGTTGTGTCACATGATGAGTTAAGCAGTTGTAACGAAACATAGATCTCTTCATCAACTTTGTGGCTGGATCTACCCCTCCTTCATAGGTAAATTAAATGCATTTTGATAAGTTACTGTTTTTATTATGACAATTAAAAAACAAGTAATGCTATGTCTCTTGTCCTTTCCAGCAAGCTCCCTCAGACAATCTAAACCTCTCAGATGTTATCTGTAGTTCATTAAAAATTACCAGCTTTATGACAAAGTTTAAATGCTATAGGCTTTTCCATATGGCATAGTAAACGGTTAGTAACACACCCACACATGAATGTAAAATGTAAATAAGTATAAAACTGCTCTTAGTATTGAAAACAACAGCAAAAACATATCTTAAATTTTCTTTTTTTTCTGATAATTTTCTTCCTTTTTTAAAAAAAGATATACTACAAAAATATTATGAAATTCTTGAAAATAGGTATATAACAAAATATGGTCCATTTCTTTGGCTCCCAAATGTCAAAACAAAATTCTGTGAGAAATTTGATGCACAAAATCCATTATCTGATATGCCTCAAAACCAATCTGAATATTTTGATAAATTACAAACTAGATGATGAGACATAAACTTCTCTGCAGGTACATTCAACATTTTTAATTTACTTGGGTGTGGACAAGGCAAGAAACATTGTCAACGTCAGTGAAAACGTGAAGCAGTTCTATGCCATTTGTTTTCTTATGGTATCTGTACTCCACTGCAGATGGTAGTGTCAAGCTCATTGAAATTATTGTAGAATTTCTTCAACAGCAGACATACATAGAGATAGTAAAAAGGACTTTTAAATGAAGAATATTGTTGTACACTTCCAGTGATTTCAGTACTAGAAATACTTCATAAGCTAGAATTGATAAATATTCATATGCCTTAAATATATTCATTTAGAAGAATTATTCATAGTGAGGCAAATTATGTAGTCATTTTCTTTTGGAATCAAGGGTGGTTTTAAGGGAGCAAAGATTGCTCAACTTGGTTGGTGTATTTAGCAAGATGAATAGTCTGTGCTCAGCATGATGTCACATTTTGGTGACATCCAGCGATTCTACATCTCTTTCACTACACACAAAGAATTTGTTTCTGTGCTTTTCCAGGGAGAAGAGAAACATTTCAAGGGTCTGTGTAACAATTGCTCCTGTCAGAGTATGTTTGGGCCAAAAATCACTTAGCTCTTCTCAAAGCCTAGAGGGATTACAATGAAGTTTAAAATTACTTTTTGCTTGCAGTGGTTTTGACTATAACTGATATAAAAAAGCAGGATCAGTTTCAGCAGCAGTTTACTATGGCAGCCAGGCTTGACTTGGAGTATATGAAGAAAATTTGTGAAAGCATAAAATAGGAAACATCTTATAGATGCATGCAGTCTCTGATTGCTTCTCCCTGAGACTATACTCACAGCATCAGACTAAGGGCTGCAGGCTTCAAGATACTAAATAGCAAAAAAGATTTCATCCTTGCTGCCTTTTTTTTTTTTTTTTTTTAATGATCTTAAATTGCTTTCATGTTGAAAAAAATCTTAAAGTGAAATCCTTTCCTTGTGTAATAAATGTATTGAAAGTAATACAGAGTAATCAAACACAGCATTTGTTAGTCTCTTAGCATTAGAGATTGAAAGAGCTTCAGTACAACCTGACCACCAAGCCAGACAAAATTAGTTTTCAAATTCCCTGACATGCACCATTGTGCGACACAGGTAGCAGAAGTAAGCATGGTCCAGTGCTGCAAAGTATGGCTCTGGAATACTCATTATTTTGGAGGCAGGAGTCTGTAGTCTTTGAAGTCTGTAGGAAATTTAAGTGAATTGCTATATATTCAGGAGAAAATTGTCCGATTATAACTATAAAAAAAAATAATTAATGTTCCCAAAAGAGTTCTAAATTCAATGTTTTCAGCTTTTAAATAGTCTGTGCAAGCCGCTGAAAATAATAATCGATAAACCTAATGCTGCTTGCTTGCAGATATATGTTTAATCCTTGCAGAATATTTTGTCCTGCTTTGCAGATGATGTTTGACTATTTTGTAAGAAATTAGTAATGCCACTGGAACTATACAATACCTGTAACCAGAAATTCATGATTCTATTTTTAAGGACACCTGCAACATATAATATTTGAGATTATAACTGCACTTAGAAACTTTTTTTTTTTTTTTAATGAATTGGCCCTGAGTTGTGATTTTATATATTTTTTAGCTTTATTGTCCTCTGTTTACTCTATCTTTTAGAGAATAACAATGTGATATTTCTTGAAAACATACACATTCAGGATATTTTTTTCTTTAATGACCCTTGACATTTTTCCTTTGAATGCTTGCAAGATTTCTTAGTGTTAGCAGCAAGGAGCAAGTCAGGGAGAATTCCACAGCGGCCAGGATCAGCAGCTGAGTGAAAGAGTGCCAGAGGGCCTATCTCGGAGACCAATCTGTTCACAGCAGAGACAGCAGACCACTGTTGCCAATTTACATACCTTTGCTTTGCTGAGAGGCACAGAGTCCAGGACTGTCTGCAGAGAGCCCCCACGTATATTATCTCAAGGTAGTAAGTACAGAGATTTAAAACAAAACAAAACAAAACAAAACAAAGAGGCCACCGTAGCAACAACCGCAGGATCAGAAATACAAAAGATCTTTGCACAGAATAACTGATGAAAGACTTGTAGTGAAACCTGACCTTTTGGAAGATAGCAAAGACTAAAGTTTGTCTGGATGGTGAGGCACAGATACAAAATACGCAAGCCTTGTGCATGCTTCTGGTGGTGTTATTGTTTTGCTGAAGCACTTGTGAAAGTGACTCCTATAAATGAGGATGGAGCAAAAACAAGAAACCAGCTACCAGCCATATCAAAGGGCAAAATTCTCCCATATATATTTCAAAAATAATATACAGTTGAGTTATAATTTTTAAAAGGCCTCTGGCTTATCCTTTGTGCAAGAGGAAGAGACATTCTCCCTCTTATAATTCTCATGTTGCTGTTTTAAATCAGGCAAAGCTGATTCATAGTATCTTTTTATCTGTGCCTCCTATTGCTTTGGAGGCGGTGCTACAGATAGCGCTCTACCACCCAAAAGAAGAATAGCTGGATTATGATGTTCTGAAATGAAGTTCAAAAATCCAGATTTTTTCTTTTTTTTTTATCATATACACATGACAATTTCTAAACAGTTGAGCAAATGCCAGGATAGGTTTTTGTTTGGTTAAATAAGTAAGCCATAAGATATAATCAAGTTTTAATTTTGTATTTGGGCTTCTAATTTCACATTAATTTCAGATGATCTTAATATAATGTTGGGAGCTTTTAAGTCTCAAAGCATTAAAAAATAACAAAACAAAAACAAAACAGAACTTTTTGGCATGCAAAATGTATTTTGAAATCATAGAACACCTGGCATCTTGTAAGAAGCATCAAACAGAAAAACATGATCTAAGTCACTATAATGTGATTGAATCCACTATAGTTTTCGGAACTTTTGAGAGCACATTAGGGAGAATTTTCCCTTTGATGAGGCACTCTAGCTTTTATAAGTTTCCTTTCCAATAGGTTCTTTACTGTCCTTTTTTGTTTTCTCTTCCTAAAGCAAAACACTTACTTTTTTTGTTGTTTTTTTTTTTTTTTTTTCCACTTGAAATGTTCACATAGAAAAGAGCAGTATGCATAAATCAAAAACTGTCCTTATCTGACATAGAAGTGCAACACATTTTCATGTACTTCTTTATCCAGTATGCAAGTTGTGATCATATACTGGAAGGAACAAATTTGAAGAAAGGGTCAGGGCCTGTTTCTTTATCTTTCTTTAGCACTAGACAAGCTGCAGGGTTATTTCCTCTGGAAGATGACAAATACAGTGACCATTGGATACAGTAGTTATCAAAACTGTTTTTTTTTTTTTTTTCAGTGCAGTAGTAATTTAAAAGTCTTGAGTTTAGAAAATAAGATTTTTTTTTCTCAGCAAAGTTCACAAGCAGTCTATTCTGTTTTCTGTTACTATTTGCAGAGCTATGGAGAAATAATGTGTAGTGTTAATAAGAATACAGTAAAATATGTGTTGATTTTTTGCCTCTTAATTCCATTTTTATTAATTAACTAATTAATTAATTAATTAATCTTATTTTTTAATTAAGAATTCCATTCTTAATTCCAGCAGCCTACTAGACATTGAGAAGAGAATAAACCATCCACATGGTAATGTAAGAATACTGTTTATTACGTAAATATGCTAAAGACACTGAATATCAATTATGCACTCACAAAATGCTCTTGGTACTTGCAGCAAATCCAAGTTCAGGCATCAAGAGGGACTGCAGTATACTATAGCCTTTGAATAAATGAGAGTGCTGAGTCTTTACAAAATGGGTTTTTGTTGGTCATTACCATGCTTCCTCTTCATTGGAAGGGATGAGTTTCTTTGGGAATTCATAGACTAACTCTTAAATTCAGCTGGCAGAACATAGTAAGACCATCCAGTTTTAATTCGTTACATGTGAAGCTACAAGGTCCAATTAAATCTTATTAAGCTACAGAAAACTGGAGAGGCTTAATATAAAGCATATTAATTTTTATCAATTCATTCCTTCTCCTGTGCATCCTAATAACACTTGGGAATTACCTGTTGCAATCAAGTCAAGGATCCTGAATATATATATATATACATATATATATAAAACGAGAAAATTACCACCAAGACTTAGGAAATACTAGAGGCTCTTCTTCAAGCTTTTTCTTAAACACTGTCTCCTAGTGTTTTGTAGTTGTGTTGTTTTGTCTGGATTTTTTTTAATCATCTTCGGTTCCTTAGATTATTTTGCTATTTTTAATTGCTTTTATTCTTTTCCTGGAAAGAATATTATAGGGGAACTATGTTAACTCTAGGCAAATGAAATATGGAAGAAATTGCCTTTCTATATACCAAAAAACATCATTACGCAAATGTGTAGTAGCATATTCATTAAACATAAAAAAAAAAAAAAAAAAAAAGAAAAAAATGATTCCTTTCCCCTTTTCCTTGGGAATCTGAAATTGCTATAATAAACATTTCTTTTCTAAAAAAAAACAAAAATTACACATCCAGACCATATAAAGAGGTTATGCAGAAATGTTAATTGACAATACAGTTCAATTCAATTATAATATTAATCTTCTTCCAAAACGTAAAATTCAATCAGAATCTGCATAGATGGAAGATATTCACCTTCCCCCTCACCTCAGAGATAGTGAATTTTCATTTTCAAGTTTCTTAAGTAGAAGTGACAGAAGCCTATTGTCAAGAGTCAAGCAGGATCAGCTAGGAGCAACCTGGTGTAGCTCTAGCTTTACAAAGCAATGTACGTCAGGTATCCAACAATCTAACTCACTTTTAAGTGCTTAGCGGATAAGTTACGTTGTAAAGGTGCAAAGAAGAATTGCTCTGTCGTTTTTAGAACCAGTTCCAGCAGCTTGTCTCGAGTAAAATAGAGCTGTCTTGATCATTTTTACATATAGACTTCCTCGAACACTAAAAAGAATGATAATCACCTGATTATAAATTCACTGTTAATATAGCCTTAGAACTGAGAACATTTCACTCCAGTAGTTAATTTAGTCCGTGGTAAATTCTCACTGTTATTTAATGTCATTTATCACCTGCTGTTTTGTCTTACTGTGAACATCCTGCCTGCCCTGTACTGTCTACAGTACATGGACCTTCTGTGACTTTAATGTACTCAGAACAAAGGCTCCAAAGTGCTTCTATCGGGAGGATTTGGCAACTTGCCGTAGATATATTCAAGCCATTTTGCTGCCTGTCACTCAGTGCTTTACAAATTGAACTCTGAGGAGAGGTAAAAAGGGTCTATGAGGCATTTTTTTTTCTGGGAAGAATATGCTAATAAAGCGCCATCAGCAGGAAGCAGGTTGTGTCTGAAAGAGTTTTGTCAACTCTGAATTAATTTTGTGTGTTAAGAAACACGGGGGTGCTTCTAGAGCTGGTCTGTGGTAATTAATCCTTCCTGTTTCTGGAAGAGCAGAACTGTAATAAATGCAGCCCAGATTTAACAGATGTGTGCACACAATGTCTGCTTTATGAGGAGTAAAACAAAAAGATGGGTATAGAACAAAAAATGTTGATTTTAAAAATTAAAACAGTATGGAAAGTATCAAGCTTGGAATTCCCAGTGTTTATGCAAATACTGTATGCCTTTAAATGTTAGCAGACAGTAGGGTTTGGGAAACATCTGTCAATGTGGTTGGATGCTGTGAGGAGACTGAAAAGGACAGATGTTACTTTCACTGTTAAAAAAAGAAAAAAAAAAAATAGAAACGCATGAGATCTGAGCCACAATCTGCCTAATCTAGGTGGTGATGGAAGCTGGCCTAACAAGACAGACAGTGACAGTGAACAATCCTAAGACTCCCTGTGATTTCTTTAAGCTACTTTCAGAAGCATTCAAAATTGTTATTGCAATGCAACTGTATTATTTGAATGCATACTCCTTGTGGGGAAATAAGATTGGACAGGGTGAGAGGAAAATATGGTTAATGCTGTGTAAAGAGTTTTAGAAAGCACATGTGATTTTTTTCTAAAATATCTTATTCATGCTTTCACATAAATGTGAATTCAGTACAATGAACTGAAATAGGAGTAGCTTCAGACTTCACTGAGGCCCATTACAAACTTCTCATTTATTTCAATAGGTTAAGATTTCTCATTAGATCCCATAGGCAAAGTCACATCTGAAAATATTAGAAGGAACTTCATTCTGGAAAAGATGCAAGATTTCTTTTGTTAAGAACAATTCTAGATTTGGGTTTGTCTGAAGGCTTGTTTGTTTGTTCAGTTATTAAAAAAGAATCTTTTTAAAATACAGGAGAATAAAATACACAGGAGAAGCAGAATACCAGAGTAAGACACTTCATTTAATGTTTAACACAATCACAGCTTATTGGATAGCATGAAAGTTGTTTGATTTCTCTATCATCTCTATTATTGTAGCTATTCTCAAAGGCAAATATGCATCTCTGACACTCTTCAAAATTATGTTTTTCAGCATCAATCTTTCTCTTTAAGTAAAAGAAACACAGAACTGACAGTATTCTGCTAATCTTACAATTAATTGCCTCTACAAAAATCTCTACAAAGGCAAGAGAAATTATGGGGATTAAATTGCGTTTAGAAGTGTAATTTAAAATGCTAAAATCTATAACCTGAGCTCCATGTAAATTCAAACCTTTTTCAGCTAATCCCACTCCCGCTAATGAAGCTCAAGTCACAGGTCTGTTTTGATTACCATTCAGTAAGAAATATGACACCTAAAAGGTTTCTGTGTTTCTTAGTTTATAAAGGTTAAGGAAACACTATAAGAAATTAAATCTCACAAACCGAATACATATGATTCCAGAATTCTGAGTCAAGCTTCAGTGCCATCAGCACGAGAAATCCTCTTTCTACATAAAAAATCGAGAGTTTTTGGTTCTGCTTTATAGTGTTTTATCTGTCACTCCTTTCACAATTGCCCTCGTCACTAGTGGAACTTCTTTTGCAATGAAATTATTTGCCTAATAATCGAATTATTGCATGTGGTAAATCTTGGCAACACATTACCGTATCATAAATATCAACAGAACAACAGTTGTCATTTTGATTTAAAACTTCCAGTGCGAGGACAGATCTGAGTAGTTAAGTGTGTGCTTTATAAAACTGAACACGAGTGGTTTCTCTCTCACTTTAGAATGCAACTTTCTTGGGTAGCACTTAATAATATTTCAGTTATTTGAATTTGCATATGAAAAAATGACATTTGGAAAGATAGGAACAAAGGAATTATTCATACTGCCCAATTTTAGGCTTCTGACTCTAGTGTACTTTATTATCCTCTGAAGATGCGTACTTTTCTTCTATCGACTATCAGCTCCTAACTGCAGATTCTCTGACTCACGCCAATGCTGGATACCTAAAATAGCCTAAAACAGAAAGTGTCAAATCCCATTTGGTGGCCAAATTCACACATGGTATGGATCCACTAAAGTCAGAAGGTCACTATAGATTTACTCTGGCTAAGTCTGGAGCAGAATATTCTCATGTTTATGCAAATTTATAGCACATGTCATCTACAGTTTAAGAGGAGATATGTGATGGTGTATTATTATTATAGAACAGATGCTCAAAGAAGAGGTTAAGTCATATGCTCCTTCCACTTCACCTTTGCAAGTGACTTGCCTAGACAGATTATTTTTTACTGAGACTTTTTGTAGTGGAAAACCCTAAAAAATAAGTCCTGGCTATATATAGGATCTGTTCTTGTATCATCCATTATTTAGTGAAGATTCTAAGGAAATTTTTATTTTGTTTTGTTTTTCTGTTTTCCTTTGCAAACTCACAAACTATGAACTAGAACTCTTATCTCTTGATTCAGAAGAACTAGTTCCAATTTTCTTTTCCAATTAGCACTGGCAACAGATTGTTCCATGTTTTGAGATGTCACTCCTTGTTCTTCTTGTCTTTCGGAGTTTCTGTGAAAATATTGACTCCTTTCCTGATAAAGGCTTTCACTGCTTACTTAGAAATTAGCAAGTTCCTTTAAGGAAATAGTGTTCATTTTCTGTTGGAAAATTATTTCTTCACATTGCTAAGTGGCTCACATCTTGCCAGTTATTTCTCATAAAGGTTGTGTGACGAGCAATTTTCCCAATTAGTGTTTTATCCTGCTTTGGCAGTGACTGAACTTGTCTATACTTCGTTGATTATCTTCTTTTTGGAATTAATCAAGATTTGTTGTTTGGATACCATTAGATGTCTCACCAGCATTTCAGATGCAGCTTTGCTCTTATCCATATATTAGTTCCTGATCATTACAAAATGTAGGTATGACTGCTTTCATGGTCCAAAATTATTTTTCCAGGCAGACTCCAGCAAGGTCTCTTTCCTGTGGAATTCAACCTTTGCTGATGTGACCGGATTTTTTCCAAAGTGCAAATAGATAATGTAGGGTGTTTCCAGTAAATTTTATAAATTCAGAGCTGAGGCTGACAAATCTATGAAAATGTTCTTGATGATGAGAAGATAATCTCATCATTAGCATGCAACATGATCATGGCCTGCATTAGTTGGCTAAACTTTATGGTTGAAGTTTCTAATATTTACTGAATGTATCAAGTTGTAGGTGTCTTCATTTAATCTTGGTGTTCTGCGCAACTGAATGATTATGAAATTGATTGGATTTCCCTGAGTTTCAAGACAATTCAATCAAAAATATGATTCTAGAAGGTTTTTATTTTGAAAGTATTAAAGGAACTGCAAGATATCCAGAACTGAGGGAAGTATAAGGAAGTGCTGATTTGATTTGGACAACATCTCTCTTGTTTAAACATGAATATATGAGGGGACTATGCTGCTCTATTAGATTCATTTGGACTTTTGCACTGCAGTTTTATTGACAAGCATATTTGAAGCATAGGTAAAAAACTAGTTCTTATATTGGTCGTTCTTTAAATCTAAATATGACATTCAAATTGAGTTTGCACACTGCATATAATAAAAATTCACAATCCCTTTGAAGTAGCTTGCACCAAGTAATTTCTGAAACATTGCAAACTTCCTCAATCTTCAAGTAATGCTAGTAAACAATGCCATATGAGCTACCTCTAAATGTTTAAGGAAGGAGAAACAGTGGTTACTTTAAATTGTTATGGGCAAAAACAATAACAATATTGGTATTAAAAGCACACAGCACATCAGAAAATAAATCTGAAATATTTAGTAAAGCTGTCAAACATTCATTATTTTGGACTCCTGCTTGAGAATGTTCCCAGATCCCAACCAGACACTGCTGTGTCCACCATCCATGGGCCTATTTCATAGAACAACAGTGGTAATGAAGTATGCAGAAGTGCTTTGCTCTGTGCTTTTCTTTGTGGCTGAGATGACATTTAATAACAGAAACAGAATATTTAGGAGAAAAGAAAGAAATTGGTTATACATTTTTTTACTTAAAGAAAAAGAATACATATATATTATATAGACACACACACATATGTAAACAAAACTCCCTGGGAAATAAAAAACAAAACTTGCTTTCTTTCCCCTTCTATAACTCAACTGAAACATGAGGCCATTTCTCAGAGCAATTGAGCACCTATGAAGTGGTACATTACCAATAATAAAGGATTATATCTGCAGCTGGCATTTTTGCTTTTGGTTATGTTTTTGTTTTTGTTTTATTTCTTTTTTAGTCTTGGCTTTTACCCTTACATTAGTTGGGAAGTCTACCCTTAAAACATCTGGGCTTTTACTGAAACAATGGCATAGTTTCCACAGTAATTCTGTATAATTTCTGTTGAATAGTAGGGTACATTTAAACAGATCTAATGGGGTGAGCAATATTATTTTAAAGGGCTTTGATCATTACTTATCTTCTAGCTGATTATAGGAATCTAGTTGGAAGCTTTCAAAGGATTTTTAATTTTGAATCTCTTTATGTCTTCAGCCTAGTGATGACGTTAATTTCCCCTATTGCTTATGAAAGAAAGCATAGTTTTGTTTCAGGAGGTTTTTTGTTCCGTGTGTCATGTCTTTTGTATGTGCAGATGGGACTGATTATTTCTATGGCTTTACTTAAAAAAATAAAATAAAATAAAATAAAACAAATAAATAAATATCATGGAGAATTAAGCATAGCTACTTCTGTTTAAATATGTTGATAATGAAAGAAGTGCACTTTTTCCTCAGAAGCAAAACAGTTAATTTCTTCCACAGACAGCAGTATGTTTACTCCCCATGGCTCTGTATGTGAGCTCTGAGTGGATTTTTTCTTCATTCATGGAGTACTCAAGTCCTTTTGCATCAGTCAAGTTTTCACTAAGAAGTAATTCATTCCTATGCAGAGATCTGGCACAAGCTACTTCATCTCTTGAATCCTACTTAAACCTTCAAAATAAGGCTAAAGCATTATATAAATAAGGCATTAGCCTTCACCTTGGGGCGAATTTTAGCCTTTCTGAATTAGCAGCTTTCTCTCCATTTAATAATGATTGGAGAACACCTACAGCTTAAAAATTAAAAGAGGGAGAGGAAGGTCAAGGAAAGATCATGCATAAATTAAGGTATTAGGAATTGTTATTTACATAACGCTGTATTTCAATATAGAGAGGCTAAAATCTAATTTGTATTAGCTTCATTTATTAGGACTTCTGAATTAAATCATGTTGAATATATGCATTTCAATTCTCAAGTAATTTCTTGCATTCAGCGACATAAAATTGATTTTGTACAGTAAGATGATTTTTTAGGGATTCATAAATGGTTTACTGAAGCCATTCAGCAAATAGAATTTAACTGAGACAGTCACATCTTCATACTGTCCTTACTGAGTTAGAATCTTCATTTCTTTTTCTACAATACACTGCAAGGCATTCCAGTACTGGGAAAAAACAAAACAAAACAAAACAGACAAACAAACAAAACAAAGAAAACAAAACTTCTGCACAGAATAAGCTTAGACATTTAGACAACAAGATGTTAAGATTCTCTGGATCCTGAATTAAAAAGTTATGTCCTTAAAAAAAAAGAGTCTACACTTTTATCTCATTTGGGATTTTACCTTCAGCTTTCTGAGATAATTTTGGCTGGAAATGTTTACCTTAAAAATAATAATAATAAAAAGAAATATCCTAACAACATGAAATAACAACAACAACAAAAATCCAGAGCTTATTTCAGTACATATACATGAATAGCAAACTCATTTATCCTCAGAAAAAAAAAAATTAAAACCTCAAAAAAGCGACAGTAAGCAGAGAAAGAATAAAAATCTACCCTCACTGAATAATGTATTCATAACAAATAAGTAAAACTGAATAAAGATTTTTTTTTTTTTTTTTAATCCAGGATTTAACCACTTCACCTTTCACTTTGTCTAAGTAAGGAAAGTTAAGAGGTGTTTCATGCCTTCAATTCATTATCATTATTCTTTGCAATAAAAGATATAAAGTTAAAAGAAAGCAACCTGTCCACATGAGGAGAAGTACTAGGAGAAATAGATGGACCAGTGCCTTCTACTTTCAGAGAAAAGAAAAACTTCCTTCCTGATCCAAACTGTTAAAACTCCCAATTTTTAATTAAAAATAAAGCTATGAGGGATATATCATGCCTTCAAATCAGTTTCCTGAGTGGAGAAAAAAAAAATGCCTAGGTACACTAGAAATGGAGTGGGTTAAAAACATAATATGTAGCATTTTTATTGCAGAGGAGATACTGCAGACAAAGTTTAATGGAAAATGCTTGTTAATGTCATTACTATTTTTACCTGGGTTTTGATATCACGTTGGGACTAACAGAACAATACTTCTTGCTCATTGAGAGTATTGGAGTCTACATATCAGGTACAATGGTAATTTTAATTTTAAAATGGCATGCGTAGAAAAGTCTTTTTTTTTTTTTTTTTTTTCAAATGAATATAGCATCCAATTTTGCACACAGTTTTCAGTAAGTCAGGTTATGTAAATGAATAAATGCAGAACAAAGTATTAAATATGTATAAAATATCTCTAACATGGCATCAATTTTGTGTTCCTGCTTCAACCTGTTTCGTATTTGAAAAAAAAAAAAAAGATTTATGACATAATTATTAAGAGATTATCAGCTCTTATTATACATACGTTATATAATTTATTTCTAAAGTTCAACCACTTTGAAATTATATGACAGATTAAGACAGAAAATGTACTGAAACTGGTGTCGTAAATGCAAGAAAGTAGTTGAGATAACTTATTGTGGAAATATTTTTACACAGCGTAGAAGAGTTGCTAAGATAGATTTGGCAGAATCTATTTACTGAAGTAAAATGTGTTCCTATATTTTACCATGCTTGTTCTGTAAAAAACAAAAACAAAAACAAACAAACAAACAAAAACATGCTCTATATATTATATTCTGTCTTGTAGGCTCCTTTAGCTGAGGATCTAGATGTATCATGGATTCTCACTGCAGAGACCCACAGGGTTACATCATTCTCCCAAACACTTTTCATGTAACTCATTTTGCAGCTTCCATAGAACTAACACATTTTATCATTACACAAAAGCATGAAGCCTTTTATTGTCATAAAATGGTGATTTATACCTCAGACATACATTGGGTCTCTGCTTTTATCAGCTTTCAAACAGCTTTTTCACCAATTCTACAAGCTTTTTTACAGTCTTTTGTGTTTTGTAGGATCTCTAACAACTACTATGAATAAAAATATGCCCTTGGACAGACTCATAGACATTCTTAAAGCTAAGCAATTGCCAAAGAGGGAAACTAATATGATAGTATCAGCAAATACAGCACCAAAATATCTTTTGCATAAACTAAATTCAGTTGAATGTCAACCTTGTAAAAATGTATTAATTCACCCATGTTGACCTACTGTCAATATCATTCAAAAATGACAAATAGATTTCTGGACTATGTATGTTTCCTTCTGAATTTCCTCAGTATTTTGGTGTCTCTTTTCTTTGTCCTTTTTGTTCATTATGTATCAAACCCTAATAGTAGATCATTTCTTTCAATTAGTGTCTTCAGTGCATCATCATCAAATCTCTTAAGTGCGGATTTTGAGGGGAAGTCCATATAAATACATCATATCCCTAAGTAAATTAAATTCAAATGTTAAGCATGCATTTCTTATGTAAGAAATATTTTAGGCATAGCATCTCTCAAATGATACATATCCATTTACTGTACAGTGGTAGTGATGGCAAGCCCCAGCAGAAATTATCTTCCTGTTATGTCAATTACTGAGCATATGTGTGATCTCATTCCAAAGGGATCACAAATGAAATAAACAAGATAAGAGACAGTGATAAATTATTAAACTGCCAATGATGTTACAGAATCAGCGAGTAAACCTAAAAAGCTCTTTCTTTTTTTAAAAAAACACTTTGAGCACACATTGTGCTCATATTATTCTGATAAAATTAGAAGTGAAATGCATTAATATGACATGACTGAGTATGATCCAGAAAGTTAAAATATTGAATCAGGGCTTTTCAGTGCTCCCTACTCTCTCTAGTGTTAAAAAAAAATAAAAAAAAAAAAAAGAAAAAAGAAAAAAAAAAAAAGTGGTGGGGAAGGCATGAAAAACACTGTATTGACCATTCTGTGGCCTGTACTGGCCATTCTGTGGCCTTAAAAGTCAGTCAGGACTGTTCAAATGGTGTTTAGGCAAACTCTCTTACCTACAGAAAAGGTGGTGGTATTCAAACTACTCATTAGGAATTGTCTTTGTACCATTCCTGGGTATTATTTCTGAGAATGGTATTGGCTAAACGAGCTTAGGTCAGTAACTGTGCCAACAACTTAGCAATAAAGAGTATACATGCCAGCGCTTGCAAAGGGATCGATCTTTATCCATTGAACATAAAAGAAATTTAAGTAGCTAATTACTTAAATTCAGCATTTCACTAAACCATCTAAAATTGGGAAGGCTGAACCCTAAAAACTTAATTGTCCATAATATATATTCACATTAATCTTTCTTTCTGTTTGCATGGGTGTGCAGATGTGTGTTTTGCAAGCATCAATACAGTAACTGAGTTGATTCACAAAATGGTAGAACTGTTATTTCATCTTAGCATGTTCTTTGACTGTAAGAATATAATGCATTCAAAACACAAACACCTAACAACATGAAAAAAGTCCATGACCTTTATTATTCATTAAGTGTAGAAGTGTGAGACTTTTTTTCTGCTCACCAGCAGCAACTAGAAATTATTTAGCTAAGAATTTGCAAGAAGTGCTTAAGCAGCAATTTTTATGGTAAATATCTCTTTGTGGAAATACCTAAAGAAAAATGTCAAGGTCATAAAAGCTTTAGCATTTTCCATGTTCTAAACGCTACTTGATTTATTATTCTGTTCCTGATTATAATACTTGTCATTCTTTTTATCTCATTGAGCCTTGTGATTGATTTTCCCTCCTTTTGTCTGCCTTTAGGTGCTGCTACTCCTTTACTGTATGAAGCTTTATGCTACTGCAGCTAAGAAATAAGTACAAAATATACCTGTGTTGAAAGATGTTCAAGAATTTAAATTTTTACTTTTGTGGGATACTCTAATAGAATTATCTTAGCTCTGAATCCAACACATTATCAGTGCCTCTGCATATGCCATAACTGCATGACATCCTTAGATATTGATCCTTAGATATTGAACTAGTCTGTGACAAAAGCAAAACAAAACAAAACAAAACAAAAACAAACAAATAAACAAATTCCCAAGCAGTGAATCTTGCTTCCCAATAGGTTTGAGGATTTCTCTTTTGCGTCATTTTTCCTTTATACACGCTGTTAAAATAACTTCTGCTTCTGTTCTAATAATCTGAGTATCTTTAATGCTTCTAATAAATTTAGTTCAGTTTGATTTTAATGAAGAATGTTTACACTTTTTTTTTATACTGTATGTGGAAGAAAAATGTTATTCTGATAAATTTGGAATATTGCTATTTTTCTATGCCCAATACATCGTCCAAAGCACATATATAAATAGAAGAGGAATAACTCATCAGGTGTTTTTACTTCAAGCAATTCATCATATCACTGCTTCCCATGCTAGGTTGCCATATTAACTGGATTTAAATTAATAGCTATATGTGCAAAACAGTCTCTATTGCACAAGAGGCAACAAATAATTTTAATTCAGCACCACAACCTTTTTTAATATATTTTCCACTTTTTAAGTTTTAATTAACAATGACACTGAAGATTATTTTTTATAATTCTTCCACCTCTGTTTTGAGAGCACTCATTTTGAACTATCTCAGTGCAGTCAGATATACTGTTCAACCTATGATAAGAACATCAGCACAGACAAATTAAAGAGATAATAATCCAGCAAAATTTTCCTATAACAACTATTTGTTTGGGGTAGGGTGAGGGTAAAGGAATAGCTTATTTATTTATTTATTTATCCATCCTTTAAACAATGTCTGGAACTATATTAATTCTTTATAGATCAGATTTACAGCTTTCTGAAGCTTCAAGTTGGCTTCAAGACATATTGTGCTGCTCTGCATGTAAATTTATATTTCTCTGCAGGATAACTTTCTTGTTAAGGACTAGTAAGTTCTATCTGAATGATCTTTTACTATCACATGCTATTCTCTACCTCCCTCAGTGAGAGTGAGACTTAAACAGAAGCAAATAAGTTATCACTGTGATATTTCCATCTTCCCATATATATATATATATTTAAGCTTGCTAGCTTCAAAAATATGGAAGGTATGGAAAAAATGTATAAATATTAGAATATACTGCTAATAAATGGTAAAATGCTGTCTGGAGACTGTCTGAGTATGTAAGAAGAAAAAAAACACCTGAAGAACCAGCACGTATTTGCGAGCCACTGAAAATATAAGGCTGCCCAGAGATCAAGAGCCTGCTGTTTTTCTGTTTTTCAATGCTCCCCTGAAGTGCATTTCACTTTCTTTTCTCTCTCTTTTTTTTTTTTTTTTTTTTTTTTTTTTTTTTTGTTTTCTATTCTTTTTTTGTGATTAGGTATAAAATTACTTCTGAAGATATGTTTCCCTAAGCAATGTGTATGAACTGTATTTGCTGATTTGTTTGAACAAAATTCTAACAAGTGGTTCTTGGCATAGCAAGACATTGAAATGAATTTTGCAACTTTCTAGAACAATGACAACCCCACTGAGTTTATTCAGAACAAATGAGGTGTATTAAAATTGTACAAAGGACTGAAGAATAGTCTATTTATCTATTTAATAGCTGTCATTGTCCTGTATGGCAAAATGACAATTAAAAAGGGAAATTAAATTTCTCCAAGTCATAGGAAGCGGAATGATAGAATGAAGGACTAGAGCAAGGTCTCCTAAGTGCTACTGAGCATATAGCTTCTCTCAACACAGGAACCAGCAATCCTAATTTCCAAAGACATGTTTATATGGCCAACATACACATTTAGATAACCATACAAAATATTGTGGGTATAGGAGGACAGTAAACGACATTCTTTTTTCTCTCCTCCTTATTGAAAGAACCACTGAAAATATAATGTTCATTGTACAAAACCCTGGAGAATCATCTTACAAAAATGTATTTAAAATTTAAGATTTGCTGTCTTTTTTCAAAGTATCAAAGAGGAGGATACTTCTGGAGGGTAATTTATTAAAACTGTGTTGCCCTCGCCTGGATGTTCTGTGGTATGTCCTAGAATCTTGGCGTCTCAGTTGCTTCCACTGGTGAGCACACCATGGGTATCAATTTACCCATACTTGAGGTTTCTTGTGAATGGAAACTGGGGCATTTTTATTAAGAAAAAGCAACAAGAAAGGACCTGTATGATCAGAGGTGTTGACTTGATTGAGGGCATTACCAAGCACACACAAAGACCTGGGAATCTGGAATTGCTTAGAGATGTAGGATCACAGACATAAGTATCGTGTTATGTGAGCTTCTGTGAAACTGAGCTTCCTCACCTTCTCCAGAGCAATGCAAAGTAAGCTTAGGCTAAAGACACAAATTTTCTTAGTTTGGTTCACACAGCATAATAGAACTAACGCAAATGGAATTTCTAGTGGTTAGGACAAGTAAAAAAGTATCACTGTCTGTCAAATTTCACCTAGTCGAGGGATGAGGGTCTAGTGAGGGGTAAAGGAGTTCGTCTTTTCTTCATCTAATATGTATGTACATGTGTCAACTAATTATTTCACGATCATGAAAGTCACATGGTTTATAGACCCTTGCATCTTGCAACTTCCTTTTATTTTCACTAAACACAAGCTTCAAACAGTCCTAAATTGAAATACACATTTCAAAAAAGTAAAACTGTAATTTCTTAGGTAGTTAAGACTTCATACACAGCTCAGAAATCCTAAGTAATGGGAAAAAAAGAGAGGTCAATATCTTTGATCCTTTGAATAATCTTTAGTGATCTTTAATTTGCAAAAGGTTTTAATTCATATAATCACAGGACTGGTTTCACTGACCTTGCTGATTAACTACAAAGTGAACAATGCTTTTTTTCTAAGTTATGCTTTCTAAATGTATATATATTCAATTCTTATTGCAAGCATAAAAGATGAATGTGAACTGTTGTTGAGGCTGCTCTTTTACAATCCTCAAGGCAGATTTTATCAATTAAACTTGTGATCTTGCTAAAACTTAAGATGAATTTTCCAGAAAGAATTCTTGCTAAATCTCACAGCTATTCTGTTAACAAAGTAACACTCTGTTTCTTGTTGTTAATGGAGTTCTATATAGTTTATTATATCGGAGGGATTTGAATGAGACTATTGTATCAGCAAACCTTTCTGGTTATTAAGGTTTACCTGCTGATTTTTAACACAAGCGAGAGTTTTCACTATGTAGGGCACACATTTAATCTCTTCAATGGCAAAATATGTATTTCTACCTTCTATCTCAGTTTCCTGTTGTTAGATAATGCATGAAGCATTACAGATTGAAGAAATTTAATAAATATAAAGCATTTTACTATTCTCCCCCCCCTCCCCCGCTATTTCTGTGATTTTGATTACATCATTGGTTAGTTTCCAGATATTTCATGGAGATAGACTGTTGTCATACCACATAGAACAGGCAACGTTGTATAAAAATAATTATGTCAAGTTTCTTTGCTAGTAGCTAGGAAAAAAGCTGTATGTGTGGTCTTGATAAGGAATGAAATAATAATTAAATTTTAAAACCACTATCTGATAATCAACAACTGCCAAAGTGTGTATTTGTTATTCAAGACCTACCACTGGAAGTGTTAGATTGCGTACAACTTGCCATAGCTCAGCATCAGCCATACAGACTGCTGCACAATGCAGTGTGTTTTCTTTGCACTACTTTGCATGGTGTAAAAGAAAATCATGTCTGACAAAAAGGAAGAATTTTGCTACCCTAGACTGTGAAGAAAGTAGGCAAATACTCTCATCTTCCCACTGTGTACATGAGCAGCCTAATCTCTAGGAAGCATGCAAACTCTAAGAGCAGTCCTAGGCTATATGTCCTAGGACTCAGACGTTCTGAGTTCTAGGATGTCTAAAAAGGTTTGTTCTTGTACTTTACAAAACAAATAAAAAGGTATATGGAAAAATACACAATTGAAGACATACCCATCAGCCCAGCCACTACTCTGGAACATCAAAAAAAGTTATACCAATATTCCAGTTGCATGACTGAAATCCTGAAATCACCTGAGCTCCAACAGATGTATATGCTGAGAAAAATTTTTTTAAGTTGGATAGAGCAGTCTTTCTTGATATGCACAAGATACTTATGTACTATTTTGTAGCATATGTCACTATTTATTATATGTCACTTTCTTGCTTCTTATGTGGTGCTGAAGCTTCAAACTGCTGAATAAATCTCCGCTATGGTACCCCAAAGGCTTTTTCTGTCACAAACTTAATTTTGCAAAGAAAACCATGAGACAACTCCTGGTTAAGAGTAGAGTCTGGAGGTATTTGACAAATGGCAATAGGAAGGGAAAAGAAAGACAAAAGACTCACTTTTGGCTAGAGACCAATATGCTATGAAAAAAATAAAAATAAAAAGTACCATTGCATCTTCTTTTTCATCAAGGCCATGTTAAGCTCTGCCACCTTCCCCTAGTCCATATCTCTGCATATCAAATCTAATCTAATAATTCCAGCAAATTTACAAACTCAGTTTCAAAAGTCAGTATTCAGGGCATCACGCTAGGAAGAAAGCCCTTGGTACTAGTTTGCAGTAGTGGAACAGGAATTATAAAGCTGGAATGAGGAGACAACAGATTTATGCAAGGATCAGGCAATTAATTTGTCAGGGATAAGGGACTGGTACATCTCATATCTATGAGGTGATGGGAGAGCTTGAAATCTTTCTAAATATGTACTGTCTTTAGTCACATAATAATGGCATGCAAATGACATGAAGATAAAATGAACTGCAGACCTGAATAAAGCCAATCACAAACTTCAGGGACTTTAAAAATAGCTGAATTCTACCATTCAACCATAAATTAACCAAAAGACATTTCATTACAGGTCTCTGGAAGAATAAAACTTTGACATTGGGGAGGTTGTCAATTGCAAGTCTTAAGATCATAAATGAAATGACAGCTAGTGAAATAGGTCCTGAGAACATAAGGAAACGAAACGGAACCAGTATATCAATACAAATAATTTGTTTTCTATATTCACATAATATTTAAACTACATATTTTCCTGACATAATAAATAACCTAGAAACACTGAAAATAACAACAACAACAAAGCATGTCAACAGCTTTGGATATTAAAGTGATTTCCTAATAATTATATTTAGTGAACTATTTTATGAAAAATAAAAAAGAAGTGTGACTTGGATGCATGTGTGTTGAATAAAGAACATATGCATTTTAAAGGAAAATATCATACTAAAGCCGGCACTGAGTTAGATTTTTTTCTAGATCTTTTTAACACTAAAAATAGCTTTTTAGTTATCTTTATTCCAGCCATCATAAGCATTTTCTATCATATACTTCAACAGCTTTACTGTAGCAAATAAAATTAATTACTTTTTGAACCCTTAAGTAACTACGCCTTACAAAATTATGTAATTTCTGAAAAAGAAGGTAACGCAAAGAAACATAGAAGACTCACAAACTTGTAGTTTTCATTACCCAAATAATGCTCATTGGTTTCTGAGTTTAAATGAAATCTGAGCAATCAGACAGATATTTGTCCTCTTTGTGTGCATGATTGTGTTTGTGTTTATAAATATTGCATAGCTCTACTGAGGACTTTTCGAGGTAGAAAGCCAGGGAATTTTAAAGACACAAAGAAATCATTTTGTTTTGGTCATATGCATATATTTGTTTCAGTATTATTACCTCCTAGTAGAGATTAAAGCTGTTCAGCAGTAGCTCAATAACTGCAGAGAAAAACAGACTGGACCCTTAAGGAACAATGCATGACTTCTTCAGTAATTACAAATTAAATGCAAGAAACTCCATGTTAACATTAAGCATCCACCTCTGAGCATCTCTGAGCAGCTCTGATTGTGGGTACAGGACCCTTGTTGTCATCCTAGGGAGGGCTTGATGCAGTCCACAGTGTTGGCCAGCTACTATAACCTAGCTCAATCATATTAACACAGGCTACAGATCAGTTATGTATTTTCCAAATGCTTGTCTTCCTGCAAGCAATTGTTGTAGAATTAGAATTACAATTAGAAATAAAGTGGAGTGGGGTATATTTTTGCTAAAATTTCAGCAGAAATGAGGGTATGCCACAACCTTTCTGTAAAGAGTGGTAGGACAAAGCCTCCTCGCATAATATTCTATATATATGCAACATATCAGGCATTGATGAAACTTATGAAGGAATACTCTTGAGTATTGAGACTGATAGTCTGATCCTTAGGGGACGTTACAGAATCACTGGCCAAATATACATATGTAAAATACATATGCCAAGTGGGCTACAGTTTCTCTCGTCATAACTTTTACTGCTTTTCCATAAAATGGACTATTGAATCCACTATTGTTATGTTGGGGTTTTAGTAACAACTATAAGGAGAAAAAAAAAAAAAAAAAGGAAACCAACTTGAAAATAACTTGGCAGTTGGCAGTAGATATCTTGAGCTACAATTTTTTTTTTATTTTATTTTATTTTTTATTTTTAAGTACTCATTGCATCCTTCAAAGAATTTTCCTTTAAAAGTTACTTCCTTTAAAACTGCTGCATCTGTATGCACGCCTAGATGATATTGTTTCAGCATTTAGAAGGTAATTCTGTGAGGATATATTGCTTCTAAGCTGTTATCAACACATTTATGAGGTGTGCTTTGGAAAGCCTGTCTCACTGGCACTGATATTTTGACAGTTTTTCTGCTGGAGAGGATGATTAGCCCTTGCCACTCTGTCTGTGATGAAACACTTCTTCATTGGCTAAACATGTCTGTGGGCAAATAAAATTCTTACCATTTAGCAGCTACATCGGTGAAAAAACATACTTTCACAGAATCACAGAATGGTTAAGGTTGGAAAGGATTTCTAAAGATCATCTAGTCCAACTCCCCTGCTCCAGCAGGGACACCTAGAGCACAGGGCACAGGGTCACATCCAGGTGAGTTTGGAAGATCTCCAATGCAGGAGATGTCCAATGCACAACCTCTCTGGGCAGCCTGTTCCAGGGCTCTGTCACCCTTACAGTCAAGAAGTTCTTCCTCATATGGAGATTAAGCTTCCTGTGTTTCAACTTGCACCCATTACCCCTTGTCCTGTCACTGGCCAACACCGAGAAGAGTTTGGCCCCGTCCACCCCTCAGGTACTTATGCTGATCAGATCCCCTCTCAATCTTCTCTTCTCTAGGCTAAACAGGCCCAGCTCGCTTAGTCTTTCCTGACACGATAGATGCTCCAGTCTCTTAATCATCTTCGTGGCCCTAGGCTGGACCCTCTCTAAAATCTTCATGTCCCTTTTGTACTGGGGATGCAGTGCAGATCCCCACAACTGCACACAATACTCCAGGTGCAGCCACACCAGAGCTGAGTAGAGGGGGAGGATCACTTCCCTCCACCTGCTGGCAACACTCCTCCTCATGCAGGCAGGATCCCATTGGCCTTCTTGGCCACCAGGGCATATTGCTGACTCATGGTTAACTTGTTGTCAACCAGGACTCCCAAATCCCTCTCTGCAGAGCTGCTTTCCAGCAGCTTAACCCCTGATCTGTACTAGGGCCTGGGGTTATTCTTCCCCAGGTGCAGGATCCTACAGTTGTCCTTGTTGAACCTCATGAGGTTCCTCTTTCTCCAATTCTCCAAACTCTCTAGCCTCTCTACCTGGATGGCAGCACAGCCCCCTGGAGTGTCGGCCACTCCACCCAGTTTGATATCATCTGCACGCTTGCTGAGGGTGCACTCTCCTCCTAATCCAAGTCATTGATGAACAAGCTGAACAGCACTGGGCCCAGTACTGACCCCTGGGGGACACCACTGGCCACAGGCCTCCAACTAGACTTGGCCCCATTTATCACCACCCTTCTGCCATCCAGCCAGTCCTCAATCCACTTCACTGTCCACTTGTCCAATCCATATTTCCGGAGCTTTCCTATGAGGATATTATGGGAGACTGTGTTGAAAGCCTTACTGAAGTCAAGGCAGACAACATCCATGGCTCTCCCGTCGTCCAGCCAGCCAGTCATTTCATCACAGAAGGCTATCATGTTTGTCAAACACGACTTTCCCTTCGTGAATCCATGCTGACTACTCCTAAGCACCCTCTTTTCCTTGACATACCTAGAGATGTTCTCTAGGATGAGCTGCTCCATCACCCTTCCAGCGATGGAGGCGAGGCTGTAGTACCACCCTGTAGTTTCCCGGGTTTTCCCCCTTGCCCTTTTTGAAGACTGGAGTGACGCTGGCTATCTTCCAGTCCTCAGGTACCTCCTCCACCCTCCATGACCTCTCGAAGAGGATGGAAAGTGGCTGAGCAATAACCCCCACCAGTTCCCTCAGCACTCTTGGGTGCATGTCATCCAGGCACATAGATTTATGGGTGTCCAGTTTTCCTAAATAATCCCTAACCCAATCCTCCTCGAACAGGGAAATTCGTCCTCTGTCCTGGTTATCTCTCTTGTCTCCGGGCTCTGTAGTTCATGGAGACTAGCCTTAGCAGTAAAGACAGAAGCAAAGAAGGCATTTAGTAACTCTGCCTTTTCTGCATTCTCCATCACCAAGGCACCCTCCTCATTCAGCAGTGGACTAACATTTTCCCTAGTCTTTCTCTTTTTGCTGATGTATTTATAGAAGCTCTTCCTGCTGTCCCTGACATCTTTCACTAACTCTAATTCCAAACAGGACTTAGCCTTTCTTGTTGCATCCCTGCATTCTCTGAAAATGTTCCTGTGTTCTTCCCCTGTGGCCTGGCCCTTCTTCCACATTATGTACATGATCTTTTTCTCATTAAGTTTACCCAACAGCTCCTTGCTTATCCACACAGGTCTCCTCCCCTCCTTGCTCAACTTCTTTCTTTTAGGAATGTACCAATCCTGAGCTTGGAGAAAGGGATGTTTGAGTATTAGCTAACTCTCCCAGACTCCCTTTCCTTCTAGGACCCTGGCCTAGGCGATTCCTCCAAGGAGCTCCCTGAAGAGGTCAAAGTTAGCTCTCTTGCAGTCCAGGGTTGCAATCCTACTTCTTGTCCAGCTTTCTCCTCTCAAGATCGTGAATTCCAACATCTCGTGGTCACTGCAGACAAGACTGTCCCCAACCTTCACATTTCCCACAAGACCGTCTCTGTTTGTTAGTATCAGGTCTAGCAGCACCCCTCCCCTTGTTGGCTCATCAACCACCTGAATCAAAAAGTTATCTGCCATGTTCTGCAGGAACCTCCTGGACTGTCTGTTCCTAGCTGTGTGATTATCCCAGCAGATATCAGGGTGGTTGAAGTCCTCCATAAGGACCAGGGCTTGGGATTGTAAGTCTTCTTGCAGCTGCCTGTAGAAGGTGTCAACCACTTCCTCTCCCTGGTCAGGAGGCCTGTAGTAAACTCCCACGACTGTGTTGCCCTTGTTGGCCTGCCCTTTAACTCTCACCCATAGGCTCTCAACTCGCATTTCGTCCTCCCCTGTGCTGAGCTCTATACATTCCAGTTGCTCTCTCACGTAAGGAGAAGCTCCGCCACCTCGCCTTCCTGGCCCATCCTTCCTTCCTGGCCTGTCCTTCCTTCCTTTGCAGCCAAATGGAGTATCATTTCAGCCACAGGCCCGTTAAACTGTGAAGCAATTATTTGCAGATGGTGTGAAGCCTCTGTGGCTGATTTAAGATGGGATATTGTAGATTTTCTGAAAATCAAAAATATTCCATGTTAATATATTTCCACATTTACAAAAAGAATTTGTCCCTGAGAATTACTCCCCAAAGGGCCTGAGAGCACAGCCATCCCCTGCTATTGCTGGAATAAGCCATTAGCAGATCTTAAACAAGCTGAATGAGTAATTTATTAAATATGCTTTTAAATTTTCCAGTTATACTTTTTATTTCCTTAAAGAGAAATTCAAACCCTTAGGTAAATCTGAGATGTTGAAAAGTTTTCAAAATGAACTTTTTTTTTCTTTTTTTTTTTTTTTTTTGTGACAAGGCTGATAAAGAATAATATTTTCAGAACGATGCATTTTTTTAACATAGTGAAAAAATCAAAAGTTTTTTTGGGGGGGGAGGATAAGGTGCAATTGAGTAATGACAATGTGAATATATTTTACTAGAAAAGAAAAATTGATAAAAAAAACAGAATTGGTCTTGAAAAAATACTGTAATCATTTTGACATTTTGAAAACAAAAGCTTAAAAGAAGTTACAATGGATATTTTTGAACATCAATGTTTTATTCCAATACAGGGTGAAAGGTCATATCTGAACTTCTATGGAAAAGAAATTCTATGCATTGACATGACATTTAATGTAGATCTGGAATAAAAAAAAAAGATAGTCCTCATGCAACTGTATTCTTAAGCATGCAATGTTTACTCATGCCATTAATCTATTTTTTATTTCAATTTCAAAAATTTGTATTGATTCCATCTTCCATTGTTGCTCATATATTTCAGATTTTAAAATAATTTCTCTACTTGCTGCCACTATGCTCATTGTAAGAGCTATTTTCCTGCAGAGAAGTAAGTAGTGACTTTGAACCTTTCTTTACTTATACATCACTAGCTGTAGAAGACAGAAGGAAGCAAACATTAGTGACACTAATCTTACCCAACACAGTGCTCCAGGACAGGAGTTAGCATCTTCAAACAAAATGGTGTTCCAGTAGTTCTCCCTTTGTAACTGTAAACAAAGGATTATTTCCTCCCAAGACTGAATGCTTGCTTGGACAGTAAATAACAGGAACTTGGAAGATTAAATGCAGTAGTGCACACTCCCTGATGATGTGATAAGCGTGTGATGATAATGCCATAACATGGATCCTTTTCCAATTATATTTGAAAGTCGGTGTGGCAAAATAACCAGTGGCCGTGGTAGATATGTGTGGGTCAGTGAACACACAAGCATCTGCATGTGAAAAAGAATAAAGGGTCCAGCAACAAACGCTGAATACACTTGTGTGTTGCCAGACGTGTGTTATTTGTTGACTATGTTGCAATAGACCCTTGGAATGCCCTGCAGCAAGGTTCTGGCATGTCTGTCTCTAAAATACATTTGTAAAGTTTCTAGCCGATGTAATTTAAAATGGCTTTTAGGCTATATAAGATGCAGAAAATTGCATTCATAATGGAGCCATAGAGAAATTCACTGCTATTTGGAATTGCCAGGCATAGCTATAGGTAATGAGATGCAGGTGATGTCAAAGTAATGGATTATTTAAGGTGAAAGGCAACAGAAACTGACCAGACTTTAGGCTTCTCCTAAGTTACCTCATATTATCAGATCCATTCTTAATAAAAGATATCATTCATATAACTTGAGGTCTATGATTTCACAGTGGAGACCAAAAGGATATCACTTTCATAGCTTCCTCATGGTTAGTTAGTGGCAGCTAATTCTATTATTTCCCTACTGTACGTTTCCAGAAGAATTCTTAAATTCTGTAACTGAGGCACAGTTCTCTGCATTCATAAAAAATGTCATCACTTTACCACAAATAAACAAAACAAATCATACTTTTCCTTTCTACACTATTTTTTACAAACATAGAGTTATTTTGTAGTCCTCCTTTCCAGAGGTAATTCACATGACATATATCTAAAGGGTTCCTCTTCATTGCTACTTCCGTATTTTTTAGTGATAGGAGTCCAAGATTAAGTTCCATGGAATGAGAAATATGGTCTTCCTTGCTTTTCTGTTCCTGTTTTTCTTGAGAGTCTTTTTCTGTTTTAATTAATTCCACATGCATATTATTAAATTGTATTTACCTTTCCTATAATTTCAGATTTCATAAACTATTCATTTGATAAGTAATCTTGCTTTCAGAAAAAACCCTCCCACAGAATTTTTGGAGGGGAAAAAGCCTTTAAAATTCTCAGAGAAATAGCCAGTTTTAGGCTTTTTTGGATGGAATCTGGTTACAAATTATTTAAGTAATTCTGTATTTTATAGGAATGAAAAGAAAATCCATCATATTAAAAAAACACTCTATGCATTCTAGAATCTTGATTATGTCTTCTTTTAAAAATAGTTTATATTAATTCCTGATTTTTAAACACAGCCAGCGTCATTACCTGGATTCTTAACATTAGATTTAATTGACTTTTTTAAACATGCCTGCAATGCACAGTCTAACAAGGACTTTGCTAGTCTTCAAAAATGGTAGTCAGCTTTTTTATTTTATTTTATTTTATTTTATTTTATTTTATTTTATTTTATTTTATTTTATTTTATTTTATTTTNTTTTATTTTATTTTATTTTATTTTATTTTATTTTATTTTATTTTATTTTATTTTATTTTATTTTATTTTATTTTTGCATAAGCATTAATATAGGAAATCATATGTATTAAAAGATAGCGATGCTTCCACAGATGATTCAATTCATGAACCATTAATGTTTATTATTGTATTATTGAAGAAAATACAATAACAACAACAACAAAAAAAAAACACAACAGCTATTCAAGCTCATACTAGGGAATCATTTGCTTTAGCACCTGATATGGCTGCTGGTAAACATTTAAAAATTTTAAGCAGACAAGTAGACAGGGATAAATTCTAAATACAGCTTTTCAGCTTCCAGAAATCCACCATAAACATCTCTGGAGAGAGGAGACTTTATTCACCACCATGAACTATTTATGCTTTTATACTTCTGTATTAGTCTGCAGTGACTTTCACAACTGTACACAGTAACCAAAAATATCTTATAAGTATATACTGTTTGAATATTTTATTTGGTTTCTTTTTGTTTTAAGAAATTGGGAGCAAGTATTCATTTTGAATCATTAATGACTTTATGTTCATCTTTCATATCCCATACTACATCTTTGATCATACTTTATGTGATTCCCTTTTCTTTTATCCATTTATCCAGCAGATATAACAGCAGCATGATTTTTGTTTCATTTTCAATTCCTTTCCTAAGGATTTCTAACATCTCCTTTCCATTTTTGATTGCTGTAAGGATGTAACTGACATACTGAGAGATTCCAGAATAGCTCCAGTATCTCTTTCCTGCGAGGTGATAAGTAATTCATATATCACTAATTCTTTTCCTGATTCACTTCTGTTTATCAGTACTATATTTAGGGTTCCTTTCCCTTCTTATGTTTTCTCTAGACTCTCGTGAAGAATATAGAGATGTCCAAATTTATCAATATCTCAGAGATTCCAGTCTTCTTGTTGGCTTAATTAATTTGTTAAATGTCTTTTTTTAACTTTTAATAACCTTTTAATTGTATATGTTTAACCTTTCAATGAACTTATATCAGTATAGGTTTTCTTTGGAAAATGAACTATAATATTATGAATATTTCTATCTTTTTCCCTCCATGTTTGCTGAACATAATCTTCACACTGACTGAAATTTTAAAGGCAGACTTGTACTCTGGGATGTACTGAATGTACAGATGCACTGAATGCATGCTGATGCCAGAACAGAATTGCTGACGTATTAGAGATTTTAAGTGAAAAAAAAAAAAAAAAATTCTATATGCACACACAGAGAGTTATCTGTAAGCAGAGTAAGATGGACATGTGAAATGAAAGGCTAGTTAAATAGATAATTGGCAGGGTAGAATTTTCTTGAGTAGAAATTAGTCATTCAGACATAAACTTTTCATTCATATTAAGATGTGACAAACTCTTAAGCTTTTTATCAACTAAAGGGCTGGAAGGAACTTTTAGTATGAGAACATATTTCACTTTATCATATGTTTACAGCTGTTTAATACTTATAAGACTTATATTAACAAGTGATCATATAAACTTGCACTAAATATTTGTGTTAAAATATACTCCCAATGAAATATTTATCAAAATCACATTTAAATTATTTTAGGTATAGGTCATAAAAGATGGAAACTTTCCACTAAAATATTCTGAATTGAATTTATCAAAATTGCATATTTTATTTACATTTGGATTTTTTCATAACTTTTTTTTTATAAACTGAACTACAGTGTTTAACTCAAAAGCAAAGGTGAAGATTTAACATTTTAAAGTTATAAAGTTCAGTAGATCCTAAATTAAATTCTTGTGGGAATTTTCCTTACCAAATATTTAAAAAATTCTTTTTAAACATGAATCAAAAATTTGGTGCATCATATTACTCATTATTTTATTTAAATAACAAGCAGCCCAAAGTGGAAAAGCAAAATATACCAAGGAAAAAAGTTGGGTCATGGTCTGTTGTTTTTCTGACCCAGAATGCAGATGATATGACATAGACTCAATTCATATGGATGAAACATCTTACCCTCCTCTCCTTCCCCTGAACTACATCTGAGTATTTTCTGAGAGTTTTATGTGTCACAGACCAAAATTCTTTGAGGGCTCATGTTGATGAGTAAATAGCACAGATGCTATGCCATTCATTTAATTCAGTTCGCTAGTGCAGATAGATACAGTTGACCTCAGGAGGTGCAAGCATTTCAGTGTTGCAGCTGAAAATATCCAGCTGCCAGGAGAAGTGAAAAAAGCATGTCCCACTGAAAATTCTGGAAGTTTGCTATGGTCTTCACTTCAGTCAGAATTTGTCTTATTCGGAGGTAAGGAATATTTAACAGAGAGGGCATTCGCAATCTCTTATCAAAGTCCAGACTTGTGTATTTCAACTTTTCCTTGCTGGGTCATGTGAATATATGGTAAATAAAAAATATATATATATATATATATATATATTTAATCAAAAGACAAAAGAAGTTACGTATCTCACAAAAGGGGAGACAGGAAGAACAACAGCTTGTACTTTGCTTCTACAAAATCTATATTTCAGTATGTAAATATATATAACTAGACAAGTATTAAAAATTCAGGCCTCTTTTAGAGACACTATCTGGTTGTTATTTTAACTCAGCTGAGAAAAAAAGTGCATTTGCTTGTATGTAAGCAGATGTTTAACTTAAGTGACTAATCTTTATTAATACTAAGGAGTCTATGTTTCTGATACTTGGGCAAAACAGGAAAAAAACAAAAAAGCAAGAACAAAACATAACAAAACAAAAACACCTGGAAATAGTCTTCAGTGCCCTTCAACTTAAAAAGACTCAATAAAAGGAAAGTAGAGTTCATGTAACTTGAGTTGGTACTTTGATGTTATGCTCAGTTTAAATTGCATTTGGAAAGCCATGAGTTAGCCGAAAATCCCCTCTACCTGTCACCCTTGATGGAAGGTAGGACAGGGCTGGCCTAACCTGAGATCGCCTTGCGTCTCCGAAATAGGATGTATTGTGTTGCTTCACAGCCAGACGACGCCAAAGCAACACACCTTGACTACTGATAACAGTCTTTCAAATAGCCACATACACACACACAAAAAGGGGGCTTAAAAGCTTCCCCTTCCTCTCTTCCTTATCCTCCCCCCAGCACTGAATTATTTTCCTAGAAACAATTTTGAGCAGCATGAACTTTTGTTGATAAATTTAATACAAAGAAGTATATCAAAAAGTATATTGTTGTCAAAAGAACAACTTTCCTTTATATGCATATTGGTGCAGGATTAGTTTGATATTGCACCTTACCAAAGTGTCTATTTCAGTTAGCCTCCTTCCAGAAAAATGCATATTTAAATTTCTTCTTTTTTTTTTTTTTTTTTCTTTCCTCCCACTTCTTTCCATTAGTAATTTCCCATGGACACTAAAGTGGAAACTGGGTTGTGTTAAATTGACTTGCATTGCTTAAGCTTTCCCATTATCGTAATGTTGTGACTCCAGGTTTTCTGGTTGCTCTCACAAACTGATAACAATTGATTGCTGCCTGAAGGGCCTGATGTATTTTGGTTGTAACAAAAAGGAAGGTATAACGTTGCCAGAATCACTGTGAAACATCACTAAGAAAGAATGCAGGAGTGAATTTCTAACAACAATAAAGCCTAGAGGAAGAAGATTGAGATAAAAGACATGGAGATATTTTGGTTGCATTCTCCATTGAGAGCCTTTGAATTGATTCCATATTACCTGAAGGGACAGAATAGAGACCTACAGAAGAAATCAGAACTGACTTTTGCAACTTTTTCCACTTGCCAATCTAATAGTATAGCCAGAGAAATAAATAAAAACTTCTTTTTTTTTTTTTTTTTTTTTGCTACACAGACGCTCAGAATGACTTAGTACAGTATTAGCCATAAGTTGTGCAGCTGAATATGAAAAAGGAAACATCCAGAAATTAATGTGAAATCAGATTCTGACACTTCTATTTTGTTTTACACCAGGTTTTACACCTTAATGCTGGCCTTTATCCACCCAAGCACTGTTTATTCAAGGATGGTCCATATTTCCTGTGATAAAGACAAAGGACCAAGCACTCTGCTTACCAGTGACTTGCTGTTGTCAGTACCAGGCTATCCACAGGAGTAGTGAAAAGTGTTTACTTTTGGACTTTCCACAGCACCTTCACAGCTATTTCCCAATCTTTCTGAGACAAATTGGACATAAGCATCTTATGGGCTGGATCCAACTAGCAGGCTGCCAGCTGGACAAACTGAAATCCTATTTGCATAAAGTAAAGGAAATATTAAATAAGTAACTGCTCCCAGTTTGAATGTTTTCCATGTGCCTTTGAAATCTACAGAGAGTACTGGAGAAAAAAAAAAAAAAAAAAAAAAAAGGCACTTACAATTTAGAATGTAAGGAGTAAAATCTATTTTCAATACTAATGCTGACATACTTGTATATACTTGGAACTTAAGGGACCATGTAAAGCAAATGTCTAGACGAGCAAGTTCCAGGAAAAATAATATTAATAATACAATTATCTGGAATAGTACCGATATTTAGTTGTTGTCTAGACACAAAATAATTGCATATTAAACTATGCACAGAATACATATATATGGATGGAATATATATGGGATATATATATATAATTTATTTCATAAAGTTAACGTGCTCTTATATGATTCCCATTGCTTGCTCAGTAATGACACCACGTGCCAGAATGCAAGAGAATGCTGTGAGTATCATTTCTCATGATGTTTCAGAAGAAAATGGATTTGTTTGCATAAGATAGACATGCTATTTAAGAATGTGACTGCTGCTTCATTTCAGCCTTCTGGAATGCTCTGCACTGTGGTAGTTCTAGAGCTTGCTATATTACCTGGAATTTTACATTTTCTGGTTTGAGTTATATTGAATTATATTTACAAAACAAATCTATTAAATTCTAAGCATTACTCTGGTACTTTTTTTTTTGTCATTTTATTCTTGAGGTTTATGTCCTCAGCATTTCTTTCACCTCTCAGTCACAATCTGCTAATGACTTCTTTCTGTCTGCTGAAAATGCTTCTATAATTGGTGACTTATTGTTTCATTTTAGCTTTGCTGTTATCTAAGCAGTGGAGTGTGGGAAGCGAGAATTTGATTCCTGTTGTGTCTGCCTGCACTGACCTGTGGAGTTCTGTGAAGACACCTGAGCTACTTCTAGAGAAGCCGAGCAATGTCACAATGTCAGTGTGCAGCTGTGCCAAGGCTAATTAGCTTTGCTACTTGTAAGGAGCAGGTATAACAGCTGTGTAATGCACAGAGTTTCTTCTAATATATGGAAAATGATACCACTCTTTGTGGGACTGGAACTGCATTCAAAATGTCAGCTGCTGCAATGATTTTTCAAGAATGATCAATTCTCTCTCACTAATCCAAGTGGTAATTTGTGTGGCTCTTCTCTTGCAGCATGAAGGAACAGGGACAAATTTAGCCAAGCTGAAGTGATATTTAGACAAATATCATTACAAGACACTACATTATTCAGCATACATTTACCCAGCCATCCAGGGCTAGTCTGGGCATCTCTAGCACAGAAGTAGTTTTCATGGTGTAAACATGCCCTGAGAGAGTCTGTTAACACAAGAGGAGAAAATGGATGCTTCCTTCCTGGCTGTAGTAGCAAGTTCATGTTGGAGCTGAGGAGAAGCCTGGCTCCCAAACTGCGCTGACTCTCGGAATCTGGGTGCTGCACAGTCTATAAATATTTGGAAGAAAAATAATCATCTGTAGAAAATTACTGATTGTACACTTTTTAACCAGATGGCTAAAGTATCCCTGTCTTGTGTTTTTGCAAGGAAAGTGCGACTCAGATTAACAACCTTTTTTATTAAAAAACAAATTTTCATTCTGAGAAAATCATTACAGTAGATGTATAACAGCATTTTGAATGACATCTATTCAATAAGGATGACATAATTTCTCATGTACTAAGGGAAAAAAGCATTACTTGTAGTCTTTTCTCTTTAAGTATGTTTATTCACTTTCCTTTTTTTTTTTTTTTTTTTTGTTGTTTCAGAATATGAGGGACTTATCTTGTTTTCCTCAGGAGTTTATTATTCAAAATAACTTATAGTGTTTGACAGCATATTTTATAGAAGTGTCAGAACAAGTCATCATCAATTAATGTGAAAAGTGACTTGGTAACAAGAGCATAATTTTAGATGCATGAAGTATTCATATTTACTTCTCACTATCAAGCTGAGTGGAAAGAGAGCGTGGGGTGAAAGGAGTACCTCTAGAAAGAGACCAGTTACATTCTGGTCTTAAAGTCCCTTTATGAATCATTCATTTTTGACCAGTATGCGTATTAAATATTTTTCATACACAGATAGCCTAGTGTTGTCTCAGAATGAAAAACTGAACTGAAATATGTACCTGAATATTACAATTTTATTCCACATAGTTTTTAACTATGAATAGGATCAACCTGTGGCTTTTTTTTCTTTCACCACCTAGTTTCTTCTCATAAAATATGCGGAGTCGGGTAGATGCACAGAGATAGTGCAGATGTTGAGAAAGGGCAAACAAAAGTAAAAAATTGTTTATATAGTATGTATGGGTAAACAAATAAGTTGTAAGCTTTGCTGCTTGCTTGCTAGAATAGCAGTAAGCTCTATTTTGCCTGCCTTAAAGGTGGGTTAACTCTGGCTATAGCCTTTTCCCCTTCTCTTCATGTACTTACAATTCCTGATCATGCATATGTATATGGTGGGGAGTAACAGACCTTTCATGACTATTTTTCCCTTGGCACTGTCATTAGCTATATGAAAGAATAAATTATTTTTGATCTAATTTCATTTTGGACAACTGAAATAAAATTCAGTGGAAAATGAGTCAGGATAGAAGCACTGAGCCATAAGATTGTATCAGTTCCCTTTCTCATCATTAAACACTTACCCTCTACACTATGAACCTGAGACAGGTCTATGCCAGCTCCTCCCTGCAGTCAGAAATTATTTTTTTACATTTCCATTATACAATTTAGAGGCCAGAGAGTTTATGCAGAGGCCTAAATAAGGCCCAAAGAAGTGTTTGTTTCCTTCTAAATATGGTCCAAAGATGTACACAAATTTACAGTTATATATCATCCATAGAAAGTGTACATTTTCAGTTCAGACATACTTTTCTAGTAGAGTTCTTTTTTTTTTTTTTTTTGTCAATAACCTTATTTAGGCCCTTTTAATAGGAAAGTCTATCGCAGATTACACTAGATAAATCCTATAAATGATCATTTTAAATAATTCTCTACATTCTTTGCATTCTTTACTTGTAAGCATATTGACTTTGTTATTGGAAGGATAAGTGGAACCTGACCTAACATATTTAGGTATTACAGGCATTTTCCTTAATACTTGACCTTTGAATTTCCCCCATTGCAGAGACTGTTTGATTATTCAGTTCATTGAATTCTTATGAGTCTGTTCTGAAAAGAAAAAAAAAAAATCTTGATTAATATTCTGTATATGACATGCAAGAATTTATTCTGAAATCAATTAATAATCAAATGGCTGATGTACAGATCTGTCACTTTATTCATTAAAAAAAAAAAAAAAAAACTTAAGGCATTTTTTTTTATGACTTGGATCTTAAAATATTTTAACTTAGAACTAGTTTCTACTGTTATGGAAACCCCTTTGAGCAGGGAGAGGAAAGGTGGAAAGTCCTTCAAATAGTTTAGAAATATTAACTGTCTTAAGAGTGACGTGCAAATGTCATACAAATGTCTTTACTATGTATTTTAAGTTCTAGAGATATGTATAGAGAGAACAGTAAGCATGAATCTGCCTCTGTCGTCAAGATAATAACAATTCCATGTTTGAAAGCAATCTAGGAAAGAAAAGGTATTCATTCTGTAAAGGCAGTTCAGAATATCTATGTACTTATCTCCTTCCCATGGGAGTAAACCATTAGGAACTTCATCAGACTCTTGTCTCTTCTCTCTCTATTACCTCCATGGTCTGCAGCAGTGTTCAGAAGATAGCCAGTGAACATAGACAGGATAATGGTGCAGTAGGATTAGCCTAGCGCCCTGTTA
The DNA here is from genome assembly GCA_013398735.1 of Nothocercus julius. NCBI lineage: Eukaryota > Metazoa > Chordata > Aves > Tinamiformes > Tinamidae > Nothocercus > Nothocercus julius. The sequence goes on along the minus strand of VZSV01000013.1, from coordinate 9,120,636 downwards.
TGATGCTTTGAGACCTTTGAACACAGCCACTAAGGGTGTTTGTCCACTCCCACCAATTTTCTAAGAGGGAGAGGAGTTGAATGGAAAATATGAGATCATATGATGAGTTAATAACAGGTTATAAATATGTGTTTGCAACAAACACTAAAGCTTGAATGTCTGTAAACATTAAAGGAAAAGTTAGGGAAGAAGAAGAGCATGATGTATTTTGCTACTGCTGGATCTTTCAGCCAGTGTTGGGATCCACAGTATAGGAAAGCCTGGATTAATCAGAATACAGCTTCAGAGAAAATACAGACTCTCTCCAAAGTAACTTGGACAACAAGGCTAGAAACTATCATAAATGGCTTTGTTTTCAGTAGGAATGTAAGGTTTCTTTCAGAGGGAGGAGAGTACAAGTTAATGTAAAATTCCAAAAGATAAATTGTTAAGAAAAGTAACCATAAAACAAAAGAAATGAGAATGAAGATCCAGTAATGTTCAAGAAAATACTTTCTCATATATTTGGCAGGCAGCTTATCAAAAGTTGCTATAGATAAAAACTATGTTATGAAGCACGCTAACAACTGAGCAACATGCCTGACATGTCACATGTCAGTGCCTGGCTACTCCCCAGTCTTGCTTAGTTTATTAGAATAAATATAATCAAAAGAACCACAGCCACTATCTTAACACTTTCTAATTTTTTCCCTCAGAAGCTTCTGTGTTAAGGCTGTGTTTTTGCATAGCAGATATGTGACATAGATATTTTATAAGGTGTCAAATAATGTAGTAGAGTATATCAGTGTATCAAAGTCCTTGGTAGTAGGGAAGATGCAAAAAGTGTGAGCCTTCAGAAGTCCATGACTGGTCAAACATTCTTTGAAATGTTTGTCATTCTGAAAAAGATGCAATTTGTATGAGTTGAAGTAAGTCTTTTTGAAGCTATAATCTTTCCTCTAGAGAGGGAAAAAAGAAAAAAAAAAAATGGATTGTGATCACAAGAACCAATTAAAATCCTACATTTGTAGCATAGTTAAACCAGATGTGCTTTTTTTTTTTTTTTTTTTTTGGTCTCAAGTGTTTTCAGATAGTATTCTAAACATTGATATCAGGTACCAATGCTTAGCCTAAAAGCTATAGAGAACTATAGTTATAGATGACTAAAGATATAAAAGTTGCCTGAAAGACTTTTTGCTTAGTGTTTTAGAAGAGGAATTCAATGACACTTGAAGAAGACAATGTCAAATAGAATGTAATGAAAGTATTCAGCTCTTTACAATACTATTTCAGACATTAGACCCTAAATTCATATTTTCCAGGGAATATGGTAATTCAAGACATGTTTATGTTATTTCAAAGCAAAACAAAATAAACAAAAGCAACAAATAAATAAGTACAAAATTCCCTTCAAAACTACATGTTCAAAAAAGGGAAGATTCTACGGATGTAGACAATTTCAACCTTCCAGAGTGTTGATATGTCCTGTTTCACATATTTAACTAATCTTATCACAAATAATTTGTGTGTTTATGTTTTTATTTCATTATGTTCATTATGTCATTATGTTTTTATTTTATTTTATTTTATTTTATTTTATTTTATTTTATTTTATTTTATTTTGAGTAGTAGTTCTGAGTAATGTTAACTGAATTCATATATAATGGAAATATATATCTAAAAGGGCCATAAACACTTTTTGTAGTATGGAATAGTATAATTTCTTTTTGCCATAATTTCTATTAAAAAATAACTGTTCATCATATAATGATAAGGTTATTAATAAGTTTTATGGTGTTAACATTTGCAAACTGAGGAGTCAAATTATTGCAAAGATAGGAAATTAATTCTGATCAACTGTTTTCACAATACTGACCTATCTACACAGGCCAGAGGGTCACTATAGGCTTTTTCAAAGACAAAGGAAAAATTATGTCTTCAGAAGTCATTAAAGTACTGAACTGTGACTGTTCTACATAGTCAAGATCAAGTAATGGCATTAACATATTGCCCCGATGAAGTATACAATGGCATGCCTCCCCGATGCTGAAGAATTCACTGAGTGATGAAGACTTCTGTCTCTGTAGTATGAAACTAGTATTTCATATGATTGAAACAAAAGCACCATCTCCACCAGACTCCACTCTCTATCTTTGGAAGATAGGAAGACAGGGACCTTGTTAGGGCACAGAAATTAAATTGTTTTACCTTTTGTAAATTTATACATCTATGAAATATCAGCATAATGTCTATGAGAATTTTTTCCTGAGCAAAATACAACATAGCTTAAAAGAAAAATAAATTTTCATTACCTGAGATTATTGAACATTTATAAGCATATTGTCTTACAACATCTGTGAAAGCATATTCTCAAGAATAGCTGCTCAAACTTAAAAATGCTTTGCAAGCAAATTTATAAATGGAAGATGCATAGTTTATCATTGAGAGCATCCTGTTTGTGAATAATTGGATAGTCACTGACTGTATGAATGAATACTAAAAGTATCCTGGCATTGAGTGTACTGGCATGCATATGTAACACAACATTTCTCATTTGTTATTCCTGGGACATTGATCACACTTTTTCTGCTAAAAAGCTTTTCTAACATATAGGACATCAAGAATGCTTATTTAAATAATTTGTTGTGGGTATGAGGAATGTGTTAGCATGTGGTAAGGTATTTCACAGGCAAGAATTAATTTTTGTCAATGATTTTATTTAAAGCTTACAAAAGTACTGACACATTCACTGCAATCAGAATCAGTCTGCAAACACCAGCCTGCAAACATAAGCGGAAATTACATTACCACAAAACATACTTAATGCTGAATAGTTCAAAACGTTGTAGAAACAGAAAGTTCTCATTCATCTAGAAAGTGGCACAAACTCTTCATTAAAACAAACAAACAAAAAAAAAACATGTTTCTAGTTGGAAGTTTCTGCAGAGCAGAGCGGACCAACTATAGCTTATAAGTAGGAGTGAATGCAAATTCTGTCCTTGGATGAGTTCCATGTTTTGGAGTAGTAAAGACAAACATATTACTCATAAACCTGATTTAAGTCTTAGCATCATGGGAACAATGAACAATTCCATAAACACATATGTACACACACACATATACACACCCACATGCACACACACATCCTCTGTTCCTGGAAAAGTGATGGAGCAGCTCATCCTAGAGATCATCCCTAGGCATGTGAAAGGAAAAGAGGGTGATCAGAAATAGTCAGCCTGGATTCACCAAGGGGAAGTCATGTCTGACAAACCTGATAGCTTTCTGTGATGAGATAACTGGCTGGATGGACGACGGTAGAGACATGGATGTTGTCTACCTTGATTTCAGCAAGGCTTTCGACACTGTCTCCCATAATATCCTCATGGGGAAGCTACAGAAGTGTGTGTTCCAGGTCTCAGAGGGTTGTGATAAGTGGGACCGAGTCTAGTTCGAGATCTATGGCCAGTGCTGTCCCCCAGGGGGCAGTACTGGGCCCAGTCCTGTTCAATTTGTTCATCAATGACTTGGATGAGGGGACAGAGTGCACCCTCGACAAGTTTGCAGACGATACAAAACTGAGCGGAGTGGCCGATGCTCCAGAGGGCTGTTCAGAGAGACCTAGAGAGGTTGGAGAGTTGGGCAGAGAGGAACCTCATGAGGTTCAACAAGGACAAGTGTAGGGTCCTGCATCTAGGGAGGAATAACCCAAGGCACCAATACAGATTAGGGGGTGACCTGCTGGAAAGCAGCTCTGTGGAGAGGGAGTTCTGGTTGGCAAGTTAACCATGAAACAGCATTGTGGCCTAGAAGATCAATGGGATCCTGACCTGCATGAGGAGGAGTATTGCCAGCAGGTGGAGTGAGAAGATTCTATCACTCTACTCAGCTCTGGTGAGGCCACACCTGGGAGTATTGTGTGCAGTTCTGGGCTCCCCAGGACAGGAGGGATGTGGAACTTCTAGAAAGGGTCCAGTGTAGAACGACAAAGATGATTAAAGGGCTGGAGCATCTATCGTTTGAGGAAAGACTAAGCGAGCTGGGCCTGTTTAGCCTAGAGAAGAGAAGATTGAGAGGGGTTCTGATCAATATATACAAATATTTGAGGGGAGAATGTAAAGAGGATGGGGCCAAACTCTTCTCAGTGGTGGCCAGTGACAGAACAAGAGGTAATGGGTACAAATTGCAACGCAGGAAGTTTAATCTCCATGTGAGGAAGAACTTCTTAGAGTGTGAGGGTGACAGAGCCCTGGAACAGGCTGCCTGGAGAGGTTGTGGAGTCTCCTTCTTTGGAGATTTTAAAACCCTGCCTGGATGCGACCCTGTGCCACGTACTCTAGGTGTCCCTGCTTGAGCTGGGGGTTGGACTAGATGGTGTTTAGAGGTCACTTCCAACCTCTACTGTTCTCTGATTCTGTGATTCTGTGATATTTAAGTCCTAGTGATTCCTACTTGTCACAGGAGATGCATACACAGCCTTATGAAATAGCATGTTTTGTTTGCTGATAAACAGGAAAAGTGTTAAAAAAAAAAAAACAAAAAACAGCCTTTTGAGAATGAATATCATCAGATTTTTTTTTTTTTTTTTATATTCCAAGGTTGGTTTTAATGAGCAGGAAAAAGTCTTTAGGATCCTCTTTCTTTATCTTTTACAATACCTGGAAATATAGCCATTAAATAAATGATAGTTGAAACTTTTGGTGTTAGCATGATCAACAAAATGAGATTGTACTCATTAATAATAATCAGAAATTTTTAATATCCTTTTATAGAAAATAATTTTAATATTACTCTCTAAGCATGAAGCTTAACAATGTTTTATGCAGTAGTAATTAAGAACACAGTCCTGAGGCAGCTATATGCATACATTATGGCCTATCAATTGAACCACACAGTTGTCTTGTTTCTATTCCCATAGCACGTGGTAAATATGAAGAAATGCAATCTGCATTTTAAGATAGGTAAAATGTAATTTGTGTTTGACATGGACTGAGAAGGTGCACGTGAACAATTACTGAACTCTTAAGAAACATAAGCAGTAGTAATTTGACCTATTTTTATTGTCATAATGCATTCTTATAATCCACTAACTGAGAGTGGATTATAAGAATTTTCCGATCAAAAGGTCAGATGTTATCTATTCCAATTATTCTTCATCTGCCTACTTCTGGAGATGCATAAAGGTAATGGATTCATTAAGGAGCTTTAAATGATTTTATTTATTTTTTTGGTGATGACCACTAAGATGACAGATTTTAACAGTCATAATTTAGCAAATGATTAAAATAGAAATAAAGTAGAAAATACTCCAAGTATATATATGACACTGAATTAGGTTAATTTTCAGTGATTGTCCATTGAACATAAAAATATGACTAAATATACTTATTTAATTCATTTTTAGCATATCCATGAATTCCACACTTGAGTCTGTTCTAGGTTTCTATATGAAATCTTTGCACTTTTTAGATGTTTCATGGGCTGCATTCTTCAACAGTATTTGTACCCAGGTGCCATTTTATCCAGCTAAAAAGTAGTATTGATGGGCATTCTTCTGTTATAATAATTATTTGAATATTAATTCAAATATAGTTTCATGAGGTCAAGTGGAGAAAACCCTCAAAATCTGTGACCTATCATGTGGAAAATTTCTTATTCCTATGAAAAGCTGTTAGTTGAACTGCTATATATTGACTCCTCAGTGCTTCAAACACTTGAGCTTCCAGAGAAAAGCACTGAACAGTTCAAATTTTAGTTTAATTTGTGTATGTCTTTTACATTCCATAACTGTGTTTTTAAAATGCAAATTATGTAGGTGGTTTAAAAATGCAGAAAAAAAAAAAAAATTGATCACATCCTTAGATTTTGTGAAAGATTAAGGTTCCATGCTTATATGTGTTTCTCTCTGAAGGCCAAAAGCTTACGATACAGACAAGACAGAAACAACAAGGACAACAATATCTGTTGCATGAAGTCATGATAAGAATAATCTCTGAAGACATTTAAGATTTCAGATTTTTTTTCCTGTTTTTCTTGTGAGTTGTGTTCAATTATTCCAATATACATCTATATTTCTGGATGTTAAAACAGATATTTATGGAATTCCAATGACATATACATGTGAGATAAAGTGCAGCTCACAATGCTTTATTTTTTCCCTATTTTATTGTCATCTTTCATTAGGAGTCTGCATGCCAAAATATTGACATTTGGTCATTTAAACTCTTGGGAAAATAAATTCTCCCCATGATGAATTTCTAATAAGTAAGCCTCAAGTTATGGAGAGCTGCTGTTACAACTTTTATAGGAATATCAATAGCATTTTTTTTTCCTAATGTAATCTTTATATTTCAACTTTTATTTACACAACAAGTCCTCATTCTTTCCTGTCATCTCAAGCCTTTTGTTTTTGTTTTTGTTTTTGTTTATGACTTTCTGTCCAGTCGGAAGAAATATCAATTCATTATTTGTGAAATAGTAAAAGTTAATTTAAAAAAAAAAAAAAAGGAAGAAGAAGAAAGTTGTGTCTTTAATTTAAAAACTGCTTGAGGGCCCTATGGGGTATATTAAATCTGTCTCATTGCCATATATCTTAGTGTACATTTTGCTTGAAACCAGGTGTTTTGTATATTGAACTTTTTAACACTGTGGGGAGGTAAGTATTCACAGCTGGAGTTTTATGCTTCGCACATTTTCATGTTTCAGAACAAGGAGCAACCCCTAGGAAAATCTCCTGTAGCATGAAAAGAGGCAGAACAAAGCGCTTCTGTATCTGATGGCAGGACACGGATATGATGAAGTCACAGATCTAGCACTTGCATATAAAATAGATGCTGATGAAACTGAGACAAAAAAAGTTGCAAGCCTTCAAAGTCTGTAGGTCTGCAGATCAAATACAACCTATGAGTTTGTCACTTTAGGAAAGGAATGTAATGCAAATTCAAAGAAGGGAAGACAAGCTTTGTGATAGAGGAAAGGTGAGAAGTGCTGGTTCTTTTTAAATAATATTTGAAACCTAACATGTTTTTACTGTGAGTCACCAGTTTATCTTTTACAGCTTGAAATAGCATAGTCCACATAATGTCAATGTATATCACAACCTCCAAATTAATATTTTTTACAGTGAAAGTAATATCTTTAAAATGTATTTTCATATTCAAAATATTACAAAGTAAGTAAATTAAGCTTCTAAGGTAACAGTTTGAAAAATTAAGACTTTTTGTCAGTCAGAAAGACAAGAGAGCCAATTAATTGAGGGTTCTCAAAGTAATTTACATCTACTAGAAAGGAAAGAAAATTCCAAACTTATTTGCTATAAGTTTTATTTATTTAAGTCAACACCCAAGTCTGAATCTGTTTATTTAATGACTGAATTTCAGTTTTTATTGGGATGGAGAATAATTTCAAGAGACAGAAACTAGCCGGCCAGTATTAGAAACAAAGAGCTTACTAGATTAGAGCATATGTCTTCTATCCCACATATTAAGACATTTCCACATTTGTGTTTTTATCCTACAAAAATTTATCCTTTATCACATCAATGAAGACAGTGATTGATTTCCTGCAAAAATGAAGAAGGTGAATATTTTTGTCTGTGCCATTTGTAAAAGTGCAATCTTCTGGCATCATAAGATTCAATCTTGAGCTATAGTCTGGCATTGCCCTGATCAGCTAAATATTATTGTTACTAGAATGATGAGAAGATGCACTAAAATACCATATCTGAATGTATGCAACAGCTAAACACCATACACAAAGTTGTTAGCAATATACTATAACAATATATCAGCAATATATTAGCAATATATGCTACTTGTTCTCATAAAAAATGAAATAAAGGGACTTCTTAAAAATGCAAACGACACAAACTAATAAGTGCATATTGAAATGCTATTAAAACTACACAATGCCTGAACACTTGGTCTCTTACTGAGGCCATCAGTAGTCACATTTTAGTGTAGAACTACATTTTGAAACATGTTTAATTGATTCTCTGCTTTCACCTTTCTTTCAGGCCTAATCCAAAGACTATTGAAGCACATAGGAGTGACACCAGATCTTGTTTCTCAAGACATTCTGCTATTTTTATTTATGCCAGCTCCACTGTGGAAATCTCTCTGGTGACAATGATGCATAGCTTTTCTTCTCTCCCTAGATGTTGCAGGCAAAGTGGGAGTTGATGTGGGGCAGGAGAGCAAGCACAATGGTAAACACAATGATAAATAGTTACTTGTGGTCAGCGTTATTATTATTTCTGTTATGAAGTGATTTATTACACAATATTTTATACAAATGATACTTTTAAAAATAGAGGGAAGCGTGGAGAATGAACAAAATGGTCTTCTTATACAATGAAAGAAAGGCAAACAAGGGATAAAATTAATCTTCACTCAATGGAGATAAATTTGGATACAGATAGAAAAGAGCTCCACTCTTTTTGAAGTACCTTGCTGTGTGCTTGGAATTAATAAAAAACAATGAAGTGATGAATTAGATGACATATTTGTGCAGCACTTTAAAAATAAATTAAGAAAGATAAATAATGGCCACAAACACAAGGCTGTGGGCATTATTGTAACTCACAGGCTCAGACCTCTCTGCTGCTTCTTTGCCTATCAGTGATTTGGAAAACGCCTTCTTGGCTATCCAAACTCAGTGATGTTCATTGAACAAAGCCTGTGTGTTTCAGTCTTTTTGCAGTAGTAATATGTGTAGATGTACATGTATGTGTTTGTGTTAGGGAACCTCAGAGAGAATTAATTTCATCTAGAATTAAGTTACTTGTGTAGTAATAGTCCAGTTCTTGAGTCTTTAACCAGGATCTGCCTTCTATGTATTTGCCTGAGTATATATGTTCTACCTGAACAAAGAGTACATGATCAGACTTGGTTAATTTATGGAAAGAACTGAAGCACGACATGATCTCAGATATATGGACTTAAATCTCAGTAAATGAATTGGCTTCAGAAGACTTATTTTTGATTGGCACTACTGTAAGTAATGGCAGAATCTAGTCGGAAAACTTTTCACAGCAATGTATTATTTCAAAGTGACATATTTTATAGTAATTGTGCTTTTAAAATACCTGTACTCTGATTCATCTCCCTTTTAAAACTATTCTTGGGATCTAAATTCCTGACGTAAATTTTGGTAAATGTGAGGAAGTATTAATAATGAGCTCAACTATATCTGAAACTGCAGCAGACATACTGGAATGATTCTTATAAACTGGACCCTTGGAGCAAAAACACACACTGAGGGGTACTTAGCAAAATCCATTGCAGGAAATAAAGCTGCTTCTTTTTGACATAGGTTTGGCTCATTAAATCTCCAGTGATTGTGTTTTCTGTGGCAGAAGAGATACTCCATGTAGCAATTACCAATTAAGCTGGTAAACAGAGTGGGTCTGTACAAAAGGACAGACTCATCTACATAAGACAATGAAATGTTTCCTCAGCATCTGACCCAGAGAGCTCTGCAAGTGAATTTCTGAGCAAATAAATGACTGAACTGTGTGAGAACCATTTTTTTTTTTCAGACATTACACATTTTCCATTAAAATCTTCAAATGCAAGAGCTGCTGTCAATCACCCTCAAAGGAGTAAGATCTTACCCAGATAGCATGTCTAGAGTGCTAAAATCTTTTTCAACTATTTTCGCACATGTAAAGATGACTCCAGATCTGTCTGTATGAATTTTGGATGCTTGCCATACTTATGTAGCTACTTTAACTGCCAACATTTAATTTTCTTTTAGCTTTATACAGAAAGAGAGAGAAAGGAGGGAGGGGATCAGTGGGAATGCAAGATCTGAATATTTTTAAAATATATATATATTATAAAAATCAAAGATGGTGCTAATTATAAAGAATTATAATTATAATCCATTTTGAGAGCAGCATGCCTGTTACTCTAGCCGTTTTTGTCACTTTGGTTGGTGATAATTTAAATTTTAGCAGCAGCTTCTTTGTTCAGTTAGATTTTTTATGCCTACTTCAATTTCAGGGAAATAAGTGACATGCACAGTTTAGAGGGAGAGCCTAACCCTTTTGTGTCATTGTGTTCTTGGAATTTAGGATTTCCATTTCTTTATAAAGCATATTTCACCCCTGGTGAAATCACTATAGCTGAATGGCATTGTCTGATAAAGGCCAGAAAGACAGAATTTTGATAAGCACCGACTTGCAGCACTGAAATAATTTAGTGTGAAGTTCTACATATGTTTACAATGTTCATTACCCTACATACAAATTTCAATACAAGACAGGCTGTTTACAGTGTATGTAATCAGCTTGATGTCTTGTAGCAGGAGTACTTTGGGGAATGAAACAGTGAAAGCAGGCAGCAGAAGTGCTCTTCAGCTTAATCTATTAACTACAGTTCGTAGATCTTGGTAGGAAAGGGAGGCCCCTAGCTAATCTTTTGACTTTGGTAAGTGGTCTTGGGCACCGAGTTCACAATAAAATAATCAGAGCTCAAGGGGGCTTTCTAAGCTGCATATAATTCAGTATTGAATCTCCTTATGAAAGAGTGGAGGTCAACACTACATTTTACTGTAATCTTGTTTGTATACAATGATTTCTTTATTTTATAAATTGATTGGTGAGAAGATTAAGATAATTATTTCATTATTTTCTGTGAACAAGATATTTACTGATCCCCTGTCTATAAACATTCCCAGCAGTGAATTGTTACTTGCACAAAGACTTCTCATTAAACATATTTTTGGAAATCCATAGTGATGTATATGAAGATGTCTTAATTTTTTTTTTATCACTGAAGATTTTTGTACTTTTTTTCTTCATAACCCTAATTGATGATTGTATGTACTGATGATGTTGTATCCCATAATTCTTGGAAATCTAAAATTCAATTTTAAATATGTGATAGTCTGTTAAGTTTATCATAGATACTCTGTTTGTTGCAAAATATTGATGAATGTTATAAAAATGTATTTTACTTCACATGAGCTCCTTAGTCTGCAACAGACTTAACAGAGATAAGCTGTCTTTTAGGCTATTTGAAAGGAAAACTACATGCAAAACTTTTCATTATATTTGATTACTCATTATGTACATGTAACAGTTGCACAGGTGACCTCGTTACTTATTTATTTTACCTTATCTTTTTACTGGAAAGCATAATAGAATTGCCATTTTTTCTGAGTGCAGAATCTGAAATTTCCTAATGAAATATGATAATATGATGCTCATGATGATTGAACAAAGAACTATTCCTGACAGTCTATGCTCTGGTGGTTGAGATGAATATATGAGTCCAGTCTATAAATAAATAAAATAAAACAAATAAAGAAAAGAAAACCTGTTTATTAAACTAATTGAAAATGCCTTTCACATATCCCCTCCTTCTTTCCTGCAATCAAAAAAAAAAGTAGGCCAACACCTTTGCTTGTGTAAATCAGCATTCATTGGAGTCAATGGGATTTTATTGGTTTCTACCTGCTGATGATTTGGCCCTCTGTTTGTTATAACCATAGTTACAATATGCTTCACTGTAATCATAGCAGACAGTATTTGTCCAATTAAGCCAACATCTGGTGCAATGCAATAACTCAGAGTGGTAATTAAGTTCCTAAAAGAAAAATCTGTATTAGACAGCTTTGTGTCTTAAAAATACAGCGACAGGGTGATGATACTATAAATGTAACATAATTGTTTTTCAAAGATTCTGATTTTCTCTTTTTGCTTTCTTTGGTTTGCAACATGCATTGTAATACATCATTGAATTCAGCTGCCTTAGGGCAGCTTGGTAAAGTTTCTCTTCTGGAACTCTATGGAGATAACATTATGGTGGATCCATAGTACCGCTAAGGTCATTCTACTCAGTAGGCTTAGGGACAGTCAGGAAAATTCATAAAGTAGCTGGAAGTCTCCTGAGAGGAAACGTTTATCTAAAGATAGGATCACTATCTCTTAATGTAGCTGAAGTGCCAGGCTATGGGGAGAGCCCAATCACAAATACGCTAGTCTTTCCTAAGAGGAAATCCATTCCAGGGTAGCAAATCTGATGCCTAGAAATGGAAGGGGAGTGTAATTTTTCTTCTCTCCAGTGAGGGTGCATCAAGCCCAGGAAAATAAGAAAGAAAAAAAAAAAAAAAAAGGACAAAAAAAAGAAAAAAACAGGCTTATAAAATAAAGATCTTGTTCTGTTGCATAGATTTTCTTTGGTTTTCTGATAGCCAGAAAAAGCTATACGAACCTCATTAAAACATGAAATAGTTGGATTATATAGACCAGAGGTTTAAAAAAACATGAAGGGAAAGCTGATGAGAAGTAATTTATTACTGGAAGGATTAAAATTAACCTAAAAAAAAAAAAAAAAGTCCTGTGTGGAATACATATTAATATGTAGAATATGTTTTACTTTATTATCAAACTTTTTAGCAAGTTTAAAATTTATTTATCTTTTCATATTAGAACTGAATGAAAAAAGGGATTACAGTGATTAATTTAGGTTGTCAAATTTTTATTTACTTTTTTGCTATATATGAAGCATATTTAACTTAAGAAATGGTGACCTTCAAGAGTAATTGTGTAGGAGTAGTGAATAATAATTCATTTTCTTTCCAAACACTAAGCAACTAAAGTGTCAATACAACAAATTCCAAGCATATGTCAAGCTTTGTTGACTTTACAAAAAAAAAAAAACCACAAAAAAGCATGAGGTTTATCTCTTGATGAGCCAATGGCCTTGCTGTATTTGGATAATAGGTGTCCATCTTTCTATTTTTCATCAGACTCTGGTGTACATTGTCTATATCTTTCCCAATAAAGCAGAAAAGTTGTCCATTAGTTACATGTTGTGGTTTATGTTTTCTAGGTAGGTGTGGACGTTTTAGAAGCTGAGAAATTTTTATTCTCACAGATGTGATATCAATTGCAATATTCATGAAATTTATCAAGAAAATATTCCAGAAAACTATTGTCTGATTAGTACGTTTTCCTGTCATTAAAAGAAGGTCAGCATGAAACAAAGCTAAAATATGTAAATGTGCAGAAATTTCCATATGCAAGTCAAAATGAAACCCTCCTAAGTTCTGGCCTAAGGAGATGAAGGGTCAGCCATGTCAATAGCATTGACACTGAATTTAAATTGTGTGGAAAGAAAGATAGTAAAATTTGACAATCCAAGAGAGAGAGGTAAATGAATTTGGAAAATCTAACGGTACTTGTGCAAATGCAAATATACAGTATTCTCTGTTCATTTTCTCTGTTTTGCAGGCCTCCTACGCATGCAGCTGTTGCACCAAAGAGCTGATATCAGGATGAGTTTAATTACCTTTCAAATACCCTGCATCTTTTTTTCCACAGGATGGAAATCAGTTTCCACTTCATTAAGATATAGCTTACATTGCCTTAATGAATAAATAACTACATTTGATATACTGAGTATAAGATCACTATAAATTAGCTGGTTGCTGTAAATTGTAGCTATCACATGATCTTCCTTTAGGTTTTTTTTTTTTTTTTTTTTTTTTTTTAAGAATAGAGTAGGGAAAGAATGTACTACTAAGTAAGATATCTAAAATTTAAGTCCAAGTATTTTGTTATAGCTTAAAGACCTTTAAATTCATAGATATTAGTATCATTCCTGAATTGTAATGGAAAATGTAGACAATTTTGAATAGCATTTAAGATCTTGTTATAACCAATAGGAAGTTTCGCTTTCATTCCAAATCCATTTTTTTTTCTGTTCTTTCTAGATTAGATCTAGTATTTTATATTCTCCCTTATCATTCTTTGAATTTCATTTTTCCATTCTATCTTTTTTATTTTCTACAAAACCAGGCATCCTTCAGCCAAGTTTATCATGTTTTGCATCCTCAGGGCAAAATAAAGAGAAAGCAAATAAATCCAATGCAATATAAACAGTACAGACATTCTTGGTATATTTAAATAACATTTGGTAATTCTGTTAAAAAAATGTTATGAGAGTTGACCATAGCTGACTTTTTATTTCCTAACAGAGTACATTTCAGAAGCATCCAAAGTACCAATAGGTCCTTTAATCCTGTAAATATTATGTAACTGAATATGCTTCAATTTTACCTTTGCTGTAATTCAAGACTTATCTGCAAGTCTCATTTAAAAAGAAAAACGTTTACAAGCTTGACTGTAGATAAAAAAAAAAAAAAATGAAACTTTTCGCCTATTTCACCTAGTCTTTTGCTAGGTCTTTAATCTTTTCCTACCATTTAGTTCAGTAAACATTAGTATTTTCTGCTTTTGAGATATGACTTTGTTTTCAGTGGTAGGAACAAAAGAGAAAGATGAGAATGATGGAATGTCCTGAAACCCTGTGATAGCATCTTTTTCATAGTGTGTTTCACAATGTACAAGACCAACTGGTAAACAAGAATATCTGTGAAGCCTGGTTTCAGACCAGAGGGGGGGGAGAAAAGAAGAAATTAAGAAGCTTTCTTACTAGGGAAGCAGTTTTAATTCCTAGAATTTGTATCAGGAGTGGATTTTATTTTAAATCTTCAGTTGAGGCTATCTAGGATTTCTGTTGTCTTTTGACTTTTAGAGATGCTGCAAATTTCAAATATTGTTACTCAGTGTCTAGTCTTCATTCTTCACCTTTATATGTACTCACTTATTAGATGGACTGAAGAAGCTGCTAGTATTAACAGAGCATATAAAATATATGTATATTTCAAACTATATATCTTTCAATCACTAACTGATTTTGGTCACTTATACAACTTAAATTAACAGAAGGCTGATAGTCTTTATACATATATTGTCACTGAACATGACTCAATTTACCTTCACTTAGCTCATCTCATGTCTGACCTGTTATGTGCATTCTAACAGTAAGTTACCTTTAGGTCATTGGATAAGAGAACATATAACCATGTTCTAGCATATATAATAAGATAGATTATATATGCTATATAATAATATGCTATAATATAATGAAACTCAGAGTTATTTTTTAACATATAGTAATGTCTTTAAAATGTAGTTGTCCATCAGGTTCAAATTCAAATGATATCTTTATTGACCAGTTCCTGTAGCTAAAAGCAAGTTGACATTTTTAAGAGCCACAGTGTCAAAGCATATATATGACATCAACCTACCTTAAATCTAATATTAGAATGGATGTGGATAAGAAGAGGACTCTATTTCAAATAATATAATACCTATTACTTAGTAGTTTTTGCATAACACCAACAGAAGTCTGCAGCCTGTATCAGGCTGCAAAATCTAGAAAGGCCAACCAGAAATGAGTTCTGGACAGACAGATATTTGTAACTGTAAGTCATTTTTCCTATCAGATTTTTTTCATTAGTTTCTATATTAATAAACAAGATTGATGATTTGCTTTTTATTTTTTTTTTTTTCATCTAGAACTACATGTTTGTTTGACCTTCTTGTACATCACTCCTTGTGTTGGAAGGATAATTCAGCCAGGAAGATATAACCCATCTGCTCCAGCCTACCCAAGATTTTTTAAGGAGAATTTTTGTTATCTTTGCAATAATTCAGAAAATAATTTAGATTTATATACATACATATATATATATATATACACATATCCACACACACACACATATATATAAATATACTTATAAGGAAGTAAGATATAGCACTCATCTTCAATCATCACACCATAACTCTGGAATACAGAATGATGAAAGCATAAAAAGTTATTAATGTTAATATCAACTAAACATTGTTTTTAAAGACATATTTTTCTATATTAAACTCCCTTACAATATTATTGAGTAAAGCACCTCTATTTGAACAGTTTATTGAATAGTGTGTTGAATTAGGTTTTATAGTGATAAACAAATTACTGCAAACAGAAACCAGTATATTTTAAAATAATATAATTAGTTAGAATCTACATGTGCATATTGTTTTGTGGATTTGAGAGAGCTGATTCAAGTGGCAAGTCTGTTGAGGTCTTTTTACCTCTTATATATTAATTTAAATTAAAATATATTACAGGAAAAAAAATCATGTAGGGTGCCTTGAGGTCATGGACATGAAAAGGAAAAAAAATCCCTTAGAAATGTAAAATGCTTTAAATAGATTTTAAAAACAATAAAATCAGGTACATTAAAATATTAATTTATTCATGAATTAGTCAAGTGAACTACTCCTTGGGGCATAATTTGTGATGTCATTTTAATTCCAAAATGCATGGCAGGGAAAAGCTCAAGAAATTATACACAGCATAATAGAAAACAAAGAATTCATTCAAGGAAAAGTTAATATTATGGGATGAAATTCATTCCAGAAGAAAGGGTTAGCACCCTGATTGAGCAAGGTATGCTCTTAATACACTCCAGTGTTCGGTGTGCAAAAATAAGCAGCTTCATGACAGAAGA
This sequence comes from Nothocercus julius, assembly GCA_013398735.1. Classification (NCBI taxonomy): domain Eukaryota; kingdom Metazoa; phylum Chordata; class Aves; order Tinamiformes; family Tinamidae; genus Nothocercus; species Nothocercus julius. Next base: position 9,104,301 of record VZSV01000013.1, on the reverse strand, counting down.
GATTTAAGAAATACTGGTTTAAAAATGAAGAGTAAATGTAAATAATCAGAAAGGCCTGAAGCATCTTCAGTTTTAAATCTTTCTCTTCCTTTTACTTCTGTCGAACTCTTCTAGTCTTATTATTCATGTCTCTGAACATTTCAAGATCTTTTCTTCTGCAGCTATGGTTCTTCATTGCTTCTGTAATTTTACTATTTCTGCTCTTAGAGGTCTCTTGTATGTGAAGCTTCTTTGTCATCTTCACCTTCCCTTTCTCCTGTGGTTAATGGCTTCTCTTGATGAAAACATTTGCTTAAAAGTGCTACTTCTAGTAAGAAAGATTTAATATAAAAAGGTTAATTAGATTAGTGGAGGATATCACGATCAATCATTCTGTCATATCATGTCATATCATGATCTGATCAATCTGCCTTAGAATTCTTGACATCTGCAGCCTTTTCTGCTTTTACCTGAAGTAGAGAAAGGATACCTACAATCACATCTTTCTTTAATTACGCTATCTTCTCCATAGGCCATTCCCTGAATTTTACAGTGAATATCTCATATTTTTTTTCCTCTCAGATTATTACCCACCTTCACTGTTTTCTCCACACAACTTCTTCCATAAAAGAAAAAAAAAAAAAAAAGAGAAGTGAAAAAATCTGCTATGTATTTTTTGAGCATTCCTCTTCCCTTAAAAGTCCTCCAGGTGGTAACCTAAACTTTCTTGTTTACTGCTTCCCCTTATTAAAATTATTTCCTGATTGCAACTGTTTCCCTGTGGTTTCTTTTCCTTATACATCCCTCCAGAGACAAATTTCCAGCTTGTTTCAAATTTGTTTGAAGAATCCTTTATTCACTGGAAATACTTATGTCGCCCCTAGTATATATATTTTAAATTCTCTGCTCCTCTTCAATATACAGTCTTAATTTCCTTTTTTTTTTTTTTTTTAATTTAGTAGCAATCACTATGGAAGTTTTTACTCAAGACAAAATTTTATGTCATATTTTTCATAAGGGGCTGAGCGTCTCTGAGCTTTTCTGACTGTAATAAAGCATTCAAATTATTAAAAAAGTTTGAAAACAATGTTCATATAATGAAATCAGACTGCAAAAGCTATATACCACTGTAACGTTTGCTTTACCATAAAGAAGCAGTGGTACTAAACACTCTTCAGTGCAAATGTCTTGCTCAGAGCCTGGCAATTGTGGCAATAAACTTACAGTGAAGAAAAAAATTGAAATGGGAAACATTTTCTAATGCTAGAATATATTGTCTATTCAGGTTGTATAATTCTGAAGAATAGTAGGGAACCATTCTCAAAAGGATCAATCGGCTGGGCATGAACTTGCTGCTAATGCCCCATATATATTGGTGTGTATATATTTATTTTTTTCTTAATATATCAGTTGATAAACTGCAGTAGATTGAATGCTATTTTATAAATATAAAAATTTTTCTTTAGAGCACTAATAGTGTCTCCAAGTATAAAATAAAAAGACAGGCTTGAAAACTAGTGCAGTCTTTCCAAGTTAGGCATCATATTCTTCATTAAGGCATCATGAGTCAAGGTTCTTAAATTGCAAAGATAGATTCAAAAAAAAAAAAAATATATATATATATATAGTTTTGGAGACTATATGATCTATGACTATGTGTTTTTTTGGTTAATTTAAGGTGGTGAAATGATTCCAAAATACAAAGACAATGAAGATGCATTGCAGTGTACATATTTTTAACTCAGAAATTCCCTAAAATGTTTGACTGCTCAGAAATGTCCCAGGATTTACAATGCTAAGTAATAGCGTTGTAAACTAACACAAACCATATATATTTTTTTTACCCTAATCCTTATGGGAAACCTATTGATAAGAAGTAAACTTGGAATATGAGCTTTATCCCAACTAAGGTATTGTTCTTTTTTTTTTTTTTTTTCCAAAGCTACATGGGTGGGTCTAGCGACAGAGAAAAGAACCCACATATTCTGACTTTCAAACAAGTCAGAAGACATGGATCCCCTGTTTTTGTAAATATTTGGGAAAACAAAAAGACAAAACAAAACAAAACAAAAGAGCCTCACCTGCAGGAAAATCAAGATAAATCATCATTTGTGATTTAAAATATGGATAAAAAGATGGGTTTATTGTTTGTTTGTGGTCTTTAAGACTTTAGAAAGCCTTATAGCAGAACAGTGTTCTGCACTCTGTGTTTTTCAGTGAATTCTTCCCACTCAGGCATTCTAGGTGGTTCCCTACTCACGTTGGTGTTTGCTTTGGATGCTTTCATGAAATACTTATGCATTATTTACTACACAGAGAGTCCAGCTAGTCAAATAATTAATTTCTAGCTTTTACCCTCCAAATTCCATTTTTTATTTTCAATGAAGGTGTCTTTCCAGTTGTCTATGCCTCCTTTGATAATGGAACTTGGACTACAGTTATAGCCTATCACTAGAATGAATTTGCAACATATAATTAAAAGTTTCCAAGGAATATTCTGATAGTTAGACTATCTAAAATACACTATAAATTTCAAAATAAATTGTGACATGAAAAAATACTATAAAGTGTTGAACAATTCTGAAATAGCAAATTGAAGTGTACAAATCTGCAACTTTGTGTCCTATGAAGCTCTGTTCTCTAAAAACTATTGTTTCCAACTCCATTTCATAAAATAATTAGCTAAATAAATATCATAAAATAGCTAAATAAATTTCATAGATAAATAGCATTGTGGAAAATTGTAGACTCAAAGAAAAAAAATATTTTTTTCCCCTATGAGAAACCTTTCATTTATTTGAAGATTTCTTTGCTCTTTTTTTGTTTTCTATTTTTTATGTTACTCGCCTTTGTTTTTGTTTTGTTTTGCTCACTTCTGGATCATCTCCAGTTTGATAATTGTAATGCAGCATCCCAGCTTTCCATGGGATGTTTTCCATGGGAGTTTTGAGACAACACCTAAAACCCCAAATCTGCTTTTAATTGACTTTTTTTTTTTTTCCCCTCAATAATTGCAATAATATTCTTGAATCAGTGGACCAGAATAATCTTCTGATATATTTTATTCTCAAATTCTTAACCAGTCAGTTTTCCCCATCTTGTATTTACACTTTTGATTACTTCTGATAAAAATTTTACTTGTCACTATTGAATCCTTTTATTTTAGACTATGTCTTCAGTTTGTCTAGAACATTTTGAATTCTCAGTCTTCCAGATTACTCATAGTGATTTCCAGAATAAACTTCATAAGCATGAAATGGTTGCACCAAAATGCAACCTGTCAGAGAACATGTGACACCATTGTTCATGTATTTTTAAGAAGGAATGGCAGCTGCTAGGGGCAAAGAATAGAAACACGCAAGGAGAAATGTGAGAGGAAAGACAGGAGAGGCCATGCATGAGAGCAAACTCATGGGAGAAATGTGAAGAGATGTTTTTGGAGAAAAAAAAAAAAAAAACAGAGGAGGCGAGCAGAAGGGATCATGCCTGGAGGTGTAGTCCTGGAAGGAGGTGCTCCAAGCCAAGGGAGGACACCTCAGAGGAGCTGTAGAATTTGGGGGGGGGGAGGGGAGGGTTAACATCAAAGCAGAGGAAATGAACAGGAAAGCAGAAGCAATGGAAGAATGTAACAAGAAAGGAGCAGCACAGTGAAACCATTCTACGCAAGAGACCAACATCCTGTACTGCTTAAAGAGCTTGGGTGGGACTCTGTGTAATGTAGGAAAACCAAAGAGGCAGGGAAGGTTATAGAGGAGAAAGATTTTGGACTGAAAGTGAGCCTGGGAGAGGGGAAGAAAGGTGTTTCCCTCTGTGTTTGTTTAATTGATCCTGTTTTCTTTATTTCTTGGTACCACAATGGGTTTATGTTAATTGGCAATAAATTGAACTAAGTGAAGTTTCCTGAATCAAGACTGTTTTGCCAGCGACAACAAAGCAAATTTAAAGTTCTAAGCTTCAAATATCTTGTGTCTGCTTTTGAAATTATAGATGCCTGTAGGAGAAAAACATTGAAACTTCTGGCAAAGGTCCATAGCTTGCACTGCTGTATATTCTCGATCTTTTATCATTAGTAGTTTGTGGTGAACCTGTCACCTTACAAAAACTTAACTGGAATGAACAGCCTGGGAATATGGTGTTCCTGTGGTATGCGCTCATTCCATGAAAGTCATTGCTCAGTAAAGACTGAAAAATAGAGAGTGCAATCTACAGAGATGAAAAGTTCGTTACTCTCTACTCTCTGTCTTACAACCGAAATAGTTCTAGCAAAATGAGAATGATGAAGACCAAACATAAACTTAGGAAGGGCAGTGAATGAGTCATATTTTTGCTCCCAGGAGGTGTAACTTTTTCAAGATCTTATTATGGGCGTAGCTGTTAGAAAGTGGATGGAATATAGGCTGTTGCTGTCTGTTAAATTTTCTTTATAAAAGTATTTTCATGTATTCTTTTTTTTTTTTTTTTTTTTTCACTGCTGGTACAACACCTTTATGAGAAACAAGAGAGAACATTCTTCTTTCTCTCTCTTGCCTCCCTCAGCTAATAATACCTCCTCACATATTCCACAATTTATAAATTTATAATAATATATAAGCAAAAGTAAGAACTGTGATTGGAAGGAATGTCCTTCTTAAGAGTGCAAGAAATGTTCATCTTGTTTTAACTTGACCTAGTTGTTTGCCTGGCTCAACTATCACAATGAAAAATGCCCTAGAACAACCCTTTTGTTGCCTTTACTCACCCTTTAAACAGTTTTAGTTACTATGAACTAGTTCATACATAATTAATCCTAACTATAATAACACAAAAAATACAGATAAGGACTGAAGCAATAGTTACTTTCTGAAGATGGCAATATCATATCTTATCATTATTTTTTGCATGCTACAGAAGGTTGCTTTATTGAAAGCAGAAAGAGGAGACTAGTCTTATCCAAGTTATTGCAATTGTGAGTGTTTCTTGTGTTTTGGGTTCAGGTGTACATCTTGATTTTTTCCTGATTTTTTTATTTATTACACACACACACACTTTTGCATGTTCCTTCTTTTATTAAGAGGAACCTCAGGTACAAGGTAGGCAGAAAGCTAGGGTGGTCTCCAATCTTGATGATCAGATGAAAAAGTGTGGAGTGTAAAATGAACATCCATTTGTCTCAGAGTAAAGAAAGGATCAAGAATCACAGGTCTTGAGGTCAGAACACAGGATAAGGCAAGACTTTAAAATCTCACATTTGTGATGATGATTTTTGGGTTGTAGGTACCAACCTGAAGCTAATGATTGAATCACAGCAATGTTCTCCAAGTATGTTCTGCGTGGTAGCACATGTACTGTGGTAATATTGTAAAAAGTATTCATATAGCTTTTAATGGCATCAGCCAGAAGAGCAATAACCATAAAGAAAGATACATACTTGGCATTTAAATTAGCTGACAATCTCTTTAAAAATGTTATTATGTTATTCATCAATAGCCTCTCAATATCTCATTATTCTAAATAAATCCAGGAGATGTTTTTGTACAAGCATTACATATATGGTCATTTAGGACATGTTTGTAGATTGACAAAAATCACTGTTAATATGCACAGGTTTAAATGTATGTTTTATCTTGACTTTTTTGATGAAATTTTTGATGATTGCACAAAAATATAAGGCCTTTTCTCCATTTATGTCTTCAAAGAAGTAGTTAGCTGCTTTAACTTTCTTTTTTTTTTTCTTTTTCTCACTTAAATGTGTGCCATTATTTTTCTCCCATTAATCTGTAGAAACAAGGTGTTGCATACCTTTTTTTTTTCCTTTATTCATAAAATAATACAATTTGAGGGGAGTATTGAAATACAATATTGTTGCACCCCAGGGAAGATGATAAGCAAAATGGGAGAGCTCATTTTCTTTGTCTCAATCACTTTTCTTTAGGTGCTAATTTGCCAAAATATTTCTAAATTATTTCCTATACTATGGGTATTGTATTCTGGTATTGGATAAGCTTTTATGAAGAGCTTTAAAATATCACTGGTAAATGTTTACTCAATGTTTCATGTTTGATCTTTTTTGTAGGATCTTTATACTAAAGCTGGAATTTATTTTCAATGACTACATATAAATGCAGCACACGCTCTGCGTCCTAACAGATGCCATCTGTAAAAGCATTTACTTTAAATTAGTGGAATAAGTAATCAAAAGGGCTTTGTACTTAATGCAGAACTTTTGGTGACTATTAAATGCTCATTAGAGGGTGTTTTTGCTGTATGACTGTCAAAATCAGCAGGACGTTTATGTTAGATTTCCTGAGTGGGTCAAGATTGAATATGATTTTACAACTTAAATAACGTAAATGAATGCAGGTTATTTCAGAATCTCCAGATGTTCTTTAAACTCCCTGCCCCTAAGCAAAACTTACAGCCAATTTAAATTTTGCAACAATATTACTGTGCAGATTTTTGCTTCAAGCATTTAACAACTCCTAGTATATTCCACTATTTCATACCATCACAAATGAAAAAGATGAATATTATTATAACAGAGGCCTGTTTCTTTAAACATTGTATTAGAAATGATAGTTCAGATTTTTTTGTCTTTCACGAAAAGGTTTTTACTGGGTCAAAAGCCTTACAAAATGTTCCTTACAAAAACAAGTTTTCTAGTCTATTTTACGTGGCTTGACTAATCTTAATTAGACTTAATTTAATCTAAAAACTAGGTAACTACTGAAAAAATGTTCTGAAGGTAAACAACAACTTGAAAGTCAGCTATATAGGCATGTATTATAAGGTTTACACAAGTGCCTTCATGTTCGTATAGACTTAACAATAATTTCTTTGTCAATAAGAAGTATATCTACTTATATCCTGGTTTTGTTATTGTGCACATAATTATGCTAATTCTAACCTTTGAAGATGGTAACATCTGTTAGGAAGAGAGCAATAAAGGTAGATACAGAGCCATCTTATAAAGCTTGGTAAAAACTGCATAAAGTGGCCTCTAGACAATAGATTTTCCTCTATAAACATCCACTGGACAGTAACCGGGAGAAATGCACACAGTGCACTGGAGTTGTTTAATGATATAGAGAAAATGTCTTTAAACACCTTGGCTGAAGTTATAAAAATATTAAAACATCAGAATCACTGGCTAAGATATGTAAAGAGACTTATAATTCAAGAGTTTAAATCACCATTTTACTCTTAACTACTGAAGGCAAGAAGACCACTTAACCCAAAGTCTCTCTATAAATTCTAAGAAAATGCCTTTTTTTTTTTTTTTTTTTTTTTTAAGGAAGGATCACTTTGGAAGGGAACTCTAGAGGGCTTAATAACTCCTGCCACTCAGCAGGAATCTGCAGGGTTTTGTCCTGCTGGGTCTTGCAAACCCCTAGGGATGCGGCCTGCATGACATCTCCTAGTGACTGTCCTTGTGAGTAAAGTTTGTCCAGCCTGAACATGCCCTGATTCACTTGTCATTGCCCCTTGTCCTTCCATCATTCACCCCTGTGAAGGGCCTGGTCTGCTTCCCATAGGACACGGGGGCTCCTATGAGGTATTCCTGAGGTCACCTCCACCTCAGATTGAACAAGCTCTGCTCCTCCAGCCCCTGCTTACAGGGAAAACGCTTCAGCACCAACCACCTCAATGTCCTCTGCTGCATTCACTCCAGCCAAATTGACCTCTACATTTGAAAAACAAATCACTGGGTTATTTTTCTTGATATATCCAGCTTGTAGCTTTTGATGAATTCAGTAGAAAATTAACCTATATTTGTGTTTCCAAGATAGTTAATAAAAAATATAAACTGTGGAGCTAAGTGTTTCTGGCCATAAGACAATTCTGAAGTTGTTTTGAAAATAAGAATTTTGTGACAGGAGCATAAACAAGCCATGCCTGCCACACTCAGTACTTGTTGGTGAAACTTTGAACTTCCAAGTTCCTTGCACCTGCTCTAAACAAGTCTGACAAATCAAACAGACCATAGCCACATAGTATAGCCAAATGCATACCTGACCATTCATTTTGGATATTGAACAAAAGAATCAACAAGTCATACAGTTTTTAATTCTCACCAAGTCAAAGTTATATTTATTTTTAACCCCACTTTTGAAAGTATTTTGTATGTGGCATCTGTGAAAAGGCAAGTGATACAAAGGGATAGTTTCAAAGTGAATTTGTTCGATTTTACTTAGTGATCTTATTCTCTCATCACAAATGAGTGAATTTGCACCAGCTCCTAAACAAAGAGTCTTTGGAACTATGTTATAAGAGTGTTCCCTCACTATCATGTGTTCAGATGTTATGAGGAAACACCTCTCCATTCTGACATTGACCTGATTGAAACAAGTTGTGGAAAACCCAAGATTTTCATTCCCTGGGGGATGTGTACTAGTAAAAGACAATAAAGCCAGTTATTCCTCTTCCTGTAAATTCTCCCTCTGTTCCTCTATCATTTACTTCCTCCATCAGTATTTGTTTTTTTTTAATACAAAACCAAACAGAAAATCTCTTCCTTAAAAATTAACCGTGGGTATTTAAAACACATATTATATCATTTCAATTCAAGTCAAAAAGAAGTTCTTTTTTTTTACTCATAAGACAGTTGGGTATTATGTACTGTTTTCATATTCTGTCCTATTAATTATGTTCCATTAGAAAAAAAAAAAAATCACATGCTCACTGGACCAAAGCAAGAACAAATGAATGACTTTTAAGCTGCTGCTGAGTACTTTGACAGGTCAGATCTTCTCTCACTGGATATAGTGAAGTATCTCATATAAAGCAGAAAAAAGAAAATCATGGGAGAAAAAGGGATCATATATTTCTACATCCACATGGGAAAGTAAATTTTTTGGCAGGGGGTGGGGAGAAGTTTAAACTCTTTGGATTCAGTTGGGACTCAAAATATATTTGAAGCTCAAAACACAGGACAAAAATATTTACTGTCACTATTTTGCATCAGTGTTTTGTTTTGTTTTCCCCTTCTCAATCTTGTTTTTATAGTCAGAACATTATTAGAAAAAAAATTCTTTTAATTATCTTTCTGAAACTCTATTGCTAAGTGGATAGTTCAAAGTTCCCAACTTTAAGATATATGCTGTTCTCTGTTTAAGAAAAAAAAAAATTCTAAAATTAGCAAAATAATAGACAAACACTTCTGTATACTGTTAAGTATATACAAATATTCATTGAAAATGGTAATGCCTGTCTTACTAAACTGAGTTTAGGCCTCTATTAATCAAAATCAAATTTTACCTTTTACTTCAGCTTGTTTAACTTGAAGTTGGCTTTCACTGATATTTTTTACACTGCTGCAGATTTATGAATATGCATGTTTATTTCAATTTAAGAGTGATTGCTTGAAAAGGAATTCTATTTAAAGTCTTACAAAACTCAAGTTATGGGGAAATGAAATAAACTGCTTTAAGTAGGAAAAAAAAAGCAGGACTCTGCAGATTTTAGAACGGAGTTACCCACATAAGCATTGTTTTTGAAAGTAGATAATGCCTAAATATCATAACCGCATATTGTCAATATTACACACTAAGTAAATATATTTAAAGATGGAGCAAACATATAGTCAGTGTAGGAAGACATACTGTCTGTCAAATATGTAGGTGAGGTTGAAAATCCATGGTTAATTTGTCAATCAGGACTCCCAGATCCCTCTCCACATAGCTGCTTTCCAGTAGTTCAACCCCTAATCTGTACTGGTGCCTGGGGTTATTCCTCCCCAGGTGCAGGACCCTACACTTGTCCTTGTTGAACCTCATGAGGTTCTTCATGAATTTGTATCTAAATTCAGAGAATAATTTGTTTTTTCTGGACATTAAGTATAATAAAAGATAGGGTGAATTAAAGAGGAACAAATTCAACATGTGATATTTTTAATTATTAAACATTCTATCAATAAGTAGAACAGAGAAATAAAAGTTAGTAAACACACGAACAATTGTTACAATTTTTTTCATGGTAAAGCTATTCTCAAATCTATACTTAATGGTAACACTAACAGTTGTTATCCTAAACAGAAAAGAGAAACAAGAAAAGAGAAAGGGCAATATATTTTAAGATTTATATATAAAAGCCTGGATGTTCATTCTGTCATAAAGACATGACTGAGAATATCAATTAATAAAAAAGTACATTTTGTTAGCATCAGAAATGGTTCTCCGGGGTAAAATTAAGATAATAGTTGAGAAAATATGTGGAAGACTTATGCTTGGATGACATTAATCCCGTGTCTTTACAATTCTGAAATTCCAGATCTCCATGTGATGAAAATGGCACAGCAAAGATATGTCCACTGAACTTCTGCTGAAATGTGCATGAAATGCATGAAATTAATTCTTTTATTCTTTTCTGTGCGTGTGCATTTTTCCCCAATATACATGAATACTTTTCACCTTTTCTTTTTCCCTTTATGTTTGGATGTCTTATTTCAAGGACCCTTTTTAGCTTTATTTTCAAGGCTTACCAAGCACTATGTGATCAGACAAGTATTTAAAATGTTGGCATCAAGGGAATTGCTACTTATATACCTTGTCCTTCTCTTCCTGTTTATTGTATCCATGCAAAATATTCCATTCTCAGAAATTTCCTCAAAAAAAATTAACCCTTTTTGTTTTTTTTTTTTTTAATGCTGCGTATGGAAAGTGGGACAAAAGAAACTTTTATAACATCATCAAGATTATTCATATAATTTCTTTGGTAAACTGCTATTGTCTTTTTTGAAAGGAATAAATCTTTCATGTAAATATTTTTATATCTCTATTTGGGGCTTTGCACAGTTTGTGTTTCACTTTTCTACATAGAATTCTTACTGTAAAATATATTATAGTTAATGATTTAATTGTAACAATGCATTTGTAGGGAAATTAAATGGCACTACACACAAAGCTAATTTTTGAAGGCTGAAGAATGGGTTATCTACTTTTATATACATTTGAATGTGCGTACATATATACCTCTATATAATTCATCATTGAGAATATATATTTTACAATAACTTTGTGCCTGATCCAAAGATTAGGTCAATTGTTCACAACTTTGCACTGAGTTCTTCTCAGTAGCAATATGGATCTCTAATTAGGTGCAAGGCTTTAAGCTTTGCAGATGCCTCTTCAGTGACCAACATCAGGGCATATAGGTGGAAAATAATTTTAGAAAGGTTTACATTAGGGTGAACTTTACATTTTTGATGTTTATAAAGGAGAGTTTTTGAATTCTCTAGCTTTTAAAATGAATATGCTTTTGTTTGGCTTTTAATGTCTCTAAAAAGCATGTTGCTTTATGAATAAATATGCTGCTGCAGAAGCATTAAGATCAGGCTTTCCGATCTTAAGTGTAAAAATAATTTCCACAGGTAATTCCACAGAGACGCTTAACCAGCAAAGAAAATTCCGTATCTCTCTGCCAGAACATTGCTGCTTTATATCATTTGATGATCTATTCACTCCAGGTTTTTGGAATAGTGCTCATCTGGTGAATTTCAGAGGTGTTCCATGAGAAATTCTGTCAAATATATCTCCAGCACTTCCAATTCCTTAGCATTTCTGTGACCCATTGAAATCTCTTGCTAATATGCTGAGGTTACAGGAAATGCTACTTCCTTCTGTCCTCCCTTCCTCTCTGTTTCACAATGGGCAATTTGTTGGGGTAACACTAAGATGACCAAAAATCATTTTAATGAATCCCCTCATAGAAAAAGTTTTAGAATAGAGGAGTATATATTAGTCTATAAGCAAGTACTGCATTAGCAAGTTCATTAATTCCTTCTAAAAATGCCTGTCAGAAATGATACTGGGGCAGGTTAAACTGTGATTTTCATGTTTCCATTGTCACAACAGCCAATTTGTAACAAGATTCATGTCTTCCTTTCATTGTACAGTTTCCAGGACCTCATATATCACCATGAAATAAGTTTGGCAAAAGTGAACAAAATTATTCAGATTATTCAGTTTGATAACTGATTTGTGAAAGTCTGAACAGATGTTCAATAGCGTCTTGTGTGAGTATGTCTTCCTCACCTCATTGGGCAGCACTGAGAAGAGTCTATTCCCATCCCCTTGAAACTCTCCCTTAAGGTATTAGTATATATTAGTAAGATCCCCTTGCATTCTTTTTTTTCCCCCAAAGAATAGGCTGAATAGCTATAGCTCTCTCAGACTCTCCCCAAATGTTGAATTCTCCAGTCCCTTAATCAGGTCTATGGTCCTTCACTGGACTTTCTGCAGTAGCTCCAAGTCTCTCTTGTATATGGAAGTTCAGGTTTGGAACCAGCATTCGAGATGTGGCATGATCAGGGCTGTAGACAGAAAGGATCACCTCCCTTGGGCTGCTGATATCATTGTTCCTAACACAGACAAGAATATCATTGGCCTTCTCTGCTAAATTTTAGTGGATTATGCACAGACTACACACTATCCCTTCCAAGATTAGTAATGCCACAGAATATTGACATGTGAGATTATTGACAATGACAGAATATTTATGTGTGTGATAGTTTAAATACTTTTATTTCTCCTAAAGCCCAAAATACAGGTTTTTGTTTGTTTTTTTTTTGTTTTGTTTTGTTTTGTTTTTTAATATTGGCAAAGCTCTGCACATATACTTAAGCAAAGTCTAGCTAATGGAGGTTTCCTTTGAAAATGGCTAGGACATATTTTAGGTAATAAGAAGGCTTTATTTTAGCTCTTCTGGGCTTGTAACTTTTTTTTTTTTTTTTTTTTTTGCTTTTCCCTTCAGGCTTTTTAGGTTTGCAGAAGTCAAAATGAAACCAGTTCTTATATTCTACAGTGACTGAAAAAAGCAGCACCCAAACCCCCTAAATAAATGTATTTACTGAGTATTTACGCTGTATTTACAGTGATAAACTCATAATAAATAAATAAAATGAAGTAATATTGACTATTTTTACTTATCTTTTACAATCTTATGACACAAGAATTATGTTAAGAATTCCTGTTTACTTTTTCCCAAATTATTATTATTAGCAAAATTATTTCTTAGAAAACAAAATTTTTAAAATAATAATAATGGATTAAAAAAAAATAATAATACTCCAAATATCCCTGAAATCTGTACATGCTTATCTTCTGCTACATGGTCTAATATCATTTTTGCTTGTCTACACAGGAAGGAATAAAACATAGCCAACAAAAATATGCTACATTACAAACATGCATTTTTAAATCATACTCACATATTTAGCACATACTTTTTTGTGGATGAAGGTCTCAAGATTGTCTGAAACAATTTCTGCTTCCTGAAAAATGTTTTACTGAATTCATAAGTAATGCAGTATGTTTTTAATCCTTTGTTTAATTAATGTTATTCTTAGATTCCAGCGCAACTATTCATACTCACTGGTTTTACATTCACTTTAGTATTCTCTAATATTTGCTAAAATTTAATGTTTTTTTCGAACATTTGTGTAAATGAATTTATTCATTATGCTTTTCCTGGAGAGTAAGAATAAATGGATATGAAAGAAAGTGCAATCACATTTTTTTAATTACAATTATAGTTCACAGAAAGGCTTATTTTTCATCTCCTTTCTTTAGGTACTATTTTTTTCTCTAAGGCTTAAGGGAATAACAGTCTAAAACAACAGAATAAGTAGTTAAAACATTGTTAAATTTTATCATTCCTCTATATTTTCCTTGAAGATTATTTTCAGTTTGATATCATTCGTGAGATAAAATTTTTCTCTTTTAAACGAGTCAGTATGGCTATACCAGCTGTTCACTTGTAATTTTCCTTTATGTCTGATTATTTGCAGGTTTAATTCAATGTCCGGCTTTGATTACTTTTAATTCAAATTGGTTTGGTTGCAGAGCCAGATACCTTATACCTGAAGTCAACAGGAAAGTTTCAGTGGAACAATGACAGGCATCAACGAAAAATTAAATGTCAGTTTTATAAAGATATGTTTAAAATGAGTGATAAAGGGACTGTGCTTAAATCTCCAACTCCAGATCTGAAGACTAAATAAACAACATAGCAGTTATTAGCCTAATTGCTTAATCATCAATAATACACTGAATGCCTATAATAGATATGAAACTATCACAATATATATATAATATATATATTTTTAATGATAACGAGATTTTGTTCCTCTCTTCTGTGACCTAAGTGATACATTTATACAAAGAACCAATCAGTGGAGCTATGAAACCATTTCTGGTTAACTTTAAAGAACATATCCATTTATTTCTTTATTCAAATTTATTCCATTCCGGAAAGGATGGGTTACCACTGGCTTTTTTTCCACTTATAACACCAATAAACCATTAATAGGGTAATAACTGTCCTGTCGTCATAGGCTTAACCTTCTAAAGACTAAAGTATGGTGGAACAGATGTGTGGAATTAATGAAAAAAAAAAATCTTTCATTTGTTTAGAAACTGTCTGAATGAATTTCTAACGTCTAACCCAGGTGCTGATTTTAAAAATCAGTGACAAAAAAAAAAAAAAAAAAAAAAAAATCACAAAAAAATTCCCGAAATCCTGGCAGTCATATAATTCTGCATTATCTTATGTTCTTTTAGTTGTTGTTTCATTTCCTAAAGCAGACAACAGAATGTTTCCTTTCCATTGACCATGCAGCAAATTTAGTCTTCAAAGGCTGTAGCTTCATTTAGAATTTCTTTCTAAACAAAGATTTCTAAGCGTGTATTTCAGCAGCTGCCTTGTCAGGTTTCTGAAAGAGAAAAATTAAAGCTCTACTATATTTATTCCAAGTTCTTCTCTGTGACTGTTCTAGTATGAGAGTTAATTTTATTTTCTGTTTATCAGGAATAAGGCTTATCAAAGACGCCGTATGTAAGTAATTATGGAAGCTATCACACAGATGGTGGATAATAATGACTAACTGGGGAGGATAATTTCTTCCTTTTGACAAGTAAAGAGAAATGGCATTCGACTTCTCTTCAGAAATGATAAGACTCAATGCTTGTCAGAGATGTAGTCTGCTTCCATTTTTCTAAGGAAAGGAGACCTAATGTTGGTAATTAACTTGTCTTTCAGAGAACCATTCACTGACCTTCTTCAGTTTAACATTTTATTAGCTTTCAAATTCCAAACTGGTTACTGCACCTTGGAGATGTGTATTCATGGCACAGACCCTAAGAGAGAGGAAACAGGCACGGACCTGTGTTTCCATTATTCCCACTGAGGGGAGCTAGAGCAAGACAGACAGATTTGTCTTACTTGCTGCTCAGATTCCTTTCTCAAAGGCAGTGTATTCTGAAATTTCTGTTGGATTTGCAGGCCTCTGGGATGTTTGAGCATGTTGTTGTTTGCTGATTTTTATTGCTGCTGAATGTGAGAAAGTTAAATCTGAGTCAGCATGTATGGCCAAATGTTTAAACTAATCTGTACCACAGGAGTAACTCTAGTAACTGTGGAGAACAGTTACTTAGGGCGACATAGTGCCTCTTACACAGTGCGACGAGCCTTTCAGTGACACTGTTGTACTCTCCCTGACACAAAAGATGTTACACACTCTTGCTAAACCAAAACCAAGCTTTCTGAAAGTCAACATGAAAATTCTAAACAAAGTAAGATTTTTCTGTGAGTTTTGATGTAAAACAGAAAAGGACCTTCAAGGGGAGAACAGGCTCAGAATGTTTGATAATTAATTAGAATACCTTAAAAAGATTTTAAACATTCCTAGCATTATGAAACTGTCTTTTTGTTCCTGATGAACAGGTGGTGCTGTTTTTGAAACGCATCTGTAGATTGTGGTGAGGAATTAATTTTCAAGGTGTGTTTTCCGTTATGTAAAGCAGTACAGACTTTCCAAATCTGATCTATGAACTGCAGGTACTTTCCAACACCTACTAGTTTCTGACACCTAGGGTTGCTTTTGTAAAATCTTCATGCCTCGTACTTTGTCCCTACAAACTCCAAGTGATCCACTTGAATCACTAGACTGCCAGTATAATTTGTTTTTAATAGTTTTACTTTAGTAAGACAGATATTAGCATGTATGTTGTCATACTTCTCTTTATAATGAAGATGGACGCAGCAGGAAAGCCAAGGTGTTGTTGCTCTGAAGGACACAGATAAAGCAAGATGGATTGTTGTAACTAACTGAGTATACATTTATATTTTGCTGTGTTCTGGCCACTTCTATTAAAATAGTTTAACAGAAAATGATTAAGAAAAGAGAATTATAACATTTTCAAAAGTTTTTAAAAAGTTTGAGGAAATCAGCTTTATTCCTGTGGTGAAAGTTCATTCAGTTAAAGGCAATAAATCAAATACAGTGGCAGAGGACAACATTAAAAGGATTTTTTTGAGCCCCAAGCATTACCTATAGTCCTGCATGTTACCTGTAAGTTTGCTAGTAAGTAAATTGCTAAAGATTAGGAGTAGCTTGTAGGAAGGAAAAAGGTTATCTACAGCGGATAGTGACCATTATACATTTAAGTTTCACCTTTGGTTTGTGACACATTGGTACTCAGGAAGAGGGATGACAGATCCCTGAAGTTTACTGCTACAAACATCAGACAGGATGTCACATATGAGAAATGGCCAATCAGTTGTCTCACCAAGAAGTTAGAGGAGAAATATTCAAGTGTTTGCAGGAAAAAAAAAAAAAAAAAAAAAAAAAAGAATGGTGAGCATTCTATATTATCTTGTTTTAATTTGTGTCGCCCATTTGCTTTCCCTCTACAAGAGATTAATGTCTTGTTAAACCAATTGATTAATTATTTGGCAGTGGGAATACAAAGCTCATTGAACACATGATTCTGTTTAAGGTTTTCTCAGGTGTTTGGGTAAGAATTCAAGTTAGTGTTTATTAGTGATCCAAAACTTGATTCAGTCCTTTCAGCTGTCAAGCGAGGAGTTACAGAAGGACTGCATAAATTACGGCATACATTTTAACATGAATTAAATTGTTGAGGTCTAGGTATAGATGCCACTCTATCATTATATGTGAATGTGCCCTATGAAAATGAACTCTGACCTTCTAGAAATTTTCATAGTTTAATTAATAAGCAGAATATCGCGACAAGCAGGAATGATATATTAAATTAGATTTTCTTAGAGATAAGACAAAAACAAGTTAAGGGATAGGACATATACCATGGCAGTAAATATTATATATATGTACTTCTGGAAACGTTTTTTATACCCACCTTTGCTTTAGCCACACATTTTACTGCAATAACCCCATAATCAGATATTTGAATTAGCAAAACACCTGAAGACACTCAGAAAAGTGCTTTCAAGGTATGATAAGTAGTGGATTTTATCTGAAATCTGGAGTCCATAGAGTCCATAAAAGATTAGAGAACTATTATGTTCTTCCTAACCATAATGTTTTGTATTAAATGTAAAAAAAAATAAAATAATAAAAAAAAGTCAGAAATATACAGAACAAAAATGCAGAAAAACTCAAAAGGCTCAACTTATTATATCCCTTTAATTAATTATATCCCTAAATTAGTTGGGTTTCCCAGAAAGAGACAAGTGATTTTTCTGTGGATGTTGCCCAGAGAGAAAAAGGGCTAAAAATTTCACCTGTAAGCATTAAGATCATGTTTTATTAGAACAGATGAATTGCTGTCAACCAATGAAAAATTATTCATGAAAGAAGATTGCCAGAGAAGAAATCACCAATCTAACAATAAATGCTTGGGGTACCCCTGCAAAGAAGTAGAGAGTTTCGTTGGTTTTGAAACACAAATAAAGATGCTGAACATGAGGCTTGTCACTTATTACATTCAGAGCTGATTGAATAATTAACATCAGCAACAAAAAAAAAAAAAAAAGAATAATTTATTCAATGAATTTAACTTTTTTTTCTACATGTTAGCGATCAAAACTTTCTTAAAAGTATTCATTATGCAAATTAATTCTACTAATATTCATTTACATTCTTACAAGATTGGATTTAATTATCAAAAGGGTATGCTGCTTGTAATGTTTTTAACTAGTCAAAAAAAGAAAAAGGAAAAGAAAAAGAAAAAGTATTGCTTATATTACTTGATTGGATAAATAGATAACCTGAAGATAGGGACCAAAAAAAAAAAAAAAAAAACAGAGCAGTGTAATTATATAAGTATGTTCATTTATAACCAAGTGCAAGCTTTGAAATGCACCTTCTTAATATGTATCCAGTGATAGAAGGGCTCAGTCATTTGTTTCCAGCAAACACAGTCAAAGGGAATTCATTCAAGCTCTGAGATGAACTAATTCTTACTCTGCTTCTGTTTACTCTGTGGAAGTAGAAAGACTTCAACTTCCTTCAAGGAAGCAATTTCTGTACATTTACCATGTTACTTTGTCAAGAAACTACTGCTGACCACTGTTAAAACACTGAGCTAGAAGTACCATTAGAATGACCCAGTACATCTATTCTTATGTCTTTAGTACTCACATCCCAATAAAATTAAATATTGCCTTTGTTGTCTAGGAAGAACTGTCCATAAAAGTTATATTAATGTATGGACAGAGCTGATAAAAATATTTCTTGGAAATATTCTAAGGTTTCTTTTTCTTTCTGTTTCTTTTTGCTTCCTCTGCAAGTATGCATTATCTCAGTGATATCCGTGGGACTACATTTCAGGACATCTTTCCATGTAATTAAATTATGTGAGATATAGCAGCTTAAAAGGTATTTTACTGGGAGAGCCATATCCTGCTGCAAATAAAGTCTCTTTGATATGCAGAAGTTTTACAATCCAGGTAATATAAGCTCTACAAACCAGATAACATGTTAATTATTTTATCTTTTTAGCTGAGAACACGTGTAAAATATGCAAAACAAATCAAAAAAAAAAAAAAAAAATCCAAATACAGCCAGAGCAAAATTCTAGGAACCTTCAAAAATATATGGCGTTTAAAAAATTCCATGTTGGGTAAAGAATTGAAAGAGCATAACAAATACGTTAATGATATTTTTTCAAACACTGTATTACTCTTAAGTCACTAATTGAAGACAATTAGCTCTTTAGTAAGAATGATTTGGTTTAGAGTACATATAGCATGCTGCATATAACAAACAATTCAGATCTCATTTATACTTTTATGCTTTTTTATTTGTTTCTTACAAGTAGCACTTTTTGTTTGCA
>VZSV01000013.1:9071465-9084989 GCA_013398735.1 Nothocercus julius | reverse complement strand
TTGTATATTTGTTTATTTGTTTCTTACAAGTAGCACTTTTTGTTTGCAGGACTGCTAAAGCATAGTTACTTTAAGACATTTAACATTAAAAAAAAAAAAAAAAAGTTGCTAAGTTGTCCTAAAAGCTAGTGATAGATGCTTTTATAATTCAAAACTCATGATAGCGAGAAATCTAATCATATATTGAAAACTAAGCAAGAATTTATTAAAAAAAAAAGAAAGAAGAAAAGGCTACTGCAGCTAATGAAGCGAAAAGCACAGAACTGAATTTGCTTATTTTCAGTGGTGTATCATTTACAGCTGAAAGGTGTTGTGAAGAAATGCAAAGAACGCCTCAGGAGAAAACTTCATTTCATTTGAGCTATTAAAACTTTGTGATTTAAAAACAAAATTATACTTTTCTATTTTTCATGTATTCTTGCTCAAGTTTCTCTCACCAGTGTGCCCGGTAATATATTTCAATATAGTACATGTGAGGTTGGAAAGGTGCATATGTAGCTTGTGGGGCCAATATTGCATCTTCCTCATAACTAGATAAATAGATAGGACTAGATGCTTATAAATTCTCTGTATAACTGCTATCTATTTAATTGTCTATGCTTTCCCATTTCCCTCAGACGATTATAAGTTGGTTACTTACAACCAGAAATTCACTCTGTATTGAGGAAATAATGACATCAGAATCCCAGAACAGGAGCTAGTGTTGGCCTTAACAATTCAATGAGCCAAGCAGATTTTGCACGCCTGTTTGCGACAGACAGTGTGGGATGAAAGAAATGGATTTAAAGCACATTAAAGTGCAAGACTTTATGTTTTACTGTTTTGATGCTATTTTAAAATGATGCAGAGGAATAGAGGAATCAATAACATATGGGCTCACCTGATTGACTCCTTGGCAAATAGTCTCCTGTTTTTAGAGAGGCTTTTGTGGAAATAAATGAGGATGTCTAACAAATGTGCAGTTTACTATTTTAATATGCAATGTATAAGATTTATTATTTCAGCTTCCAAAAGTAGTTTGTAGGGCATAAAGCCACATTCTTTATCCAAAATGCACCCCATTATTCACAATAAATTCAATAAAAGTAATAAAATAAGTAATTTACTTTTTACACTTCAATAGCCTCTTCTGTCCTAACATAAAAGACTTAGCAAGTAAGAAGGTATCATCTCTGACTGCACCAAAGTATGTCTGAAACAAAACAGAGCATGCGTGGCTGATACAGTTTGCTGTCAGAGTGAAAAGCACATTAACTTCCAGCAATGTGATAATGAGACCTTATACTAACAGAGAACCTTTAATCCTAGGAGATATTGAGGAGACTAAGTACCTTATTTTACGTGATGCAGAGTGGACTCAGTATCTGAAGGAAAACGTTGTCATTCAACAAACAGGTCAGCAGTGTGGAGCTAGGAAACCTCAGTTTTGCTGTGGGTTTTGGTTTTGCCACCAGCCACTTGTATGATTTCTAGCAAGTTATCCCTTTTTTTTTTCCAGATCCTTGCATTTCTCATCTTATTAGTTCCCCATTGCTGAGATTGAATATTTCAATACTGCTTACAGCAAGTAGTCAAATAAGAGGTGCTTCGGTTTAGTCAAATGCCAAAGCCGGGTGGTGGGGAGGGAAAAGGATATTGTGAAAAGCAGAATAAATTAACTTTAATTGAACTCGATTTTTTCACAAG
Organism: Nothocercus julius; assembly: GCA_013398735.1. NCBI lineage: Eukaryota > Metazoa > Chordata > Aves > Tinamiformes > Tinamidae > Nothocercus > Nothocercus julius. Next base: position 9,083,303 of record VZSV01000013.1, on the reverse strand, counting down.
CTTCTACTAGTTCCAGAGCTAACTGTTGCTTCGCTGTTCCTGAAGTCCATAGTATAGGCAGATCCCTTCAGATAAAACTTACAAACGAATAGGAGTTTAAACATAAAAGCTCCTGTATGCCAGAAAAAAGAAAAAACATCACCAAGTTATATATTGATGCAGAATAGCAATTATTGATCCAGAATAGCAATTATTCTGGATCAATAAAAATAAAAATTTTTAATTTGGATCAAAATAAATCTGGATCAAATCAAATAAAATTTGTTGAGAAAAACTTCATTTGGATATTTAGGTGAAAGAATTCTGTGCTTGGAGCACGGGTTTCCATTTAGACATTTCAGAACGGAATATATCACAATACGAAGAGAACTGAATAAGCATGGTAGCAGATATATTCAAAGTGCTTTTAACAGTGAATGGCTCCCAGGTTACAAGCTGTATCTGGCATGTGACAGGCAAAGTATCTTTAGAGCAACACATACATACTCCATACCTCCTTGTTGTTTGGCCTCTAGGAATAATCTAACCTATGCCACACATGAAAAGCATGAAGCTACTAAATGGTAACCCAGAAATATCTTCAAAATTGAAAGCTGTAGGGGTAAGTGTTGTAAAACTTGCGTATCTTTGGTGGCCTTGCCCACCAAATTAGAGGAACTGCTGGCTGACTTTAAATAGACTGCTGCGCCTGAATGTGAGACTTACGCAAGAGGTAAGGTGACTTTGTAACTGAGAGGAAGGACGGAAAGGTAACGTAGCTCTTAGAAAATTACACTATATAGAAAACAAGCCAAAACGAATAGAGATCAGCCTAAGAAGCAAGAGAGCTGCTTTCAGCTGAATTTTTATCAAACGATTACATGGCTTGTCTGTTATTAGAAGAAAAAAAAAAGTTCAGATGAAAGAATTGGGTAACCGGAGATAAGAATAGGAAGATTTTTCTTTTATTGAGTAATTACCTACTTCTAAATTTTTGGTCTTTAAAAATAAGGATTTTAACCTCAATTTCCATGATTTTAAGAAGAATTAGCACATTCATAACATTAAGCCAAAATATAGTCAGATATCTAATAATAAGATACATAATATATATATAATTTGTAAGTATATTGCATTTTCTTTTTTTGTGTTTAGAGTGTTTGCATTTATGTATAAGATCAGAGCAGTTTTTTTTCTCCCTGCAAGTGTATAATGAATATGCCTTATAGATTAGCACATAAAGTGTAATGACCAGAAAATTCAGTGAATATTCACAAAGGAAAAAAAATACAATGAAATATCATGAAATTATTGAACTGTAGGATGTAAAATAATATACTTGCATGGACTTGGTGATTAGAGACGTGCATATAAGTATTTTATAGCATATAGTTCTGTAAATGAAACTTGAAAATGAAATAAAACATAAATGGCTAAATGAATCAAGAAAAGGAAAAGAAAAAGAAAAGATTTATTGCACTTTCCGTATAGCTTTGGCAAATTTCTTCAGGTTAAAAATAAATAAATAAATAAATAAATAAATAAATAAATAAAAAGCACAACACTAATCAGGAAGAGCAACAAATCACTCTTTTCTGACTGCAACCAAGAAGATGCCACTATGCATTTCCTCACAACTTATTCTTGTGAATTTTATCTTCCCCTTTTCCATCTCCCACTCCTTCACTGGTGGATCACACAGAGAAATCCTCAATGTCCTGCAGAATCCTTCTCATACTGGCAAAATAGCATGGAGTGCTTCTTACCTTTCTTTAGGTAAAACCAGACACATCACATTGGGTCATAAGCTGAACTGTTTAGGCTGCTCTGAATGACTGAGTATCACTAAGCCATTCCTCATGCCAACCTTTACCACATCATCCACTCTTTTTCCAGTATCATGCTTGTAGTGCCCCTTTTTACTAGGCTTCACAAAAAAAGAATGGTTCTTTGACACTTTGGGTTACAATTTTTGCCTCACTTTGCTTCTTTCTTTCAGTCTGAATCTGAGGAATTACCTCTCCTGAACTTCTCACAGAGTCCAATGCCAACAGCCAGCGAGGGGCTGACGCTGCCACCTAATACTAGCCAAACGTTTTACACACTCTGGGCTAGGTAGAAGTGTCATTATATGTAAATTATATGGAAATGTACGGAAATAGTTCTGTTTGTAATATGCTAGTAATGATGTGTGGTGTTGGAAATGCCCTGAACTACAGGGTAGTTAGGCAGCCTGTGAGTTTCTTCTCAAATACCAACACAGCTTCACACCAGTGCTCCTACACTGCTTTCACAAGGAGACCAAAGCTAGATGCTCTTTATTCAGTTCTTGCCCAAAACTGCAATAGTCTGATTGACTGGGTAATATAGTACCAGAAAAAGGTCAGACACACATTTCAGGGAGTATTGAAAAACTCCTAATTTCAAAGTTATCTGTCCCCAAGGCAATTGTGCTATCCTGAGAAGTGATCCTGCTTTCCTTATGGTGAATTATAAAATCTTCTTTCGACCATTATCTTCCATTGTCAAGTTAATGTCCTCTGTTTGGTGGGACCAACTTGAAAAATTAATAGGCTGCGGTATAAAAATATACAATATTATAGTTACAGTGTTACAGCATATCTTTCATAAAATGCTTGTCTGCATGGAATAACTATAACAGAATTAATAGATGCCTATTTATATGGAGAGATTGAACTTCTGGAGAGAAGAACATACGGAGAGAAGAACATTTAAGCCAAGTGTAGGTAGAAGACGATATAAATGAATTGCACAGTGCGTTTTAGTTTATTGTCATGTGCCATGTATAATTCTGGCAAAATAAATTGTATTAATTTACTTACACTTTTACTGAATAAAACTTTCTGAGTGATACAGAAATGATTTTAAAACACCCATACTGACATCCACTTGATGTCCCGCTTATACAGGGAGAAAAACTGATTAGAACTGCTCTCTCTTTCTAACAATAAACATGACATGGTGAGGGTTAAAGAACTGCACAGGCCCTATAAACGTTCTCAAGTAATTCACTGAAGCATTTTATTTATAATAACATTTGATATGGCAGTATTGTACGCAGTTTTGTTCTAAGATATTTTTATTCTATAATAGATTCAGGTAATGTCAACAAAAGTATAACCTCATTAGAGTCATTAAAGTTAGTGTTCCAAATTAAAAGTGTATTTCTAAGCATATAAACAGATACAATTCTTTTCAGAATGTATTTTTTCCTACATCTGATAAAATGATTGCTCAAAAGAATATTCTTAATGTATTAGACTGAAGACATTTACAAGTCTTACCTGTATCTTAAGACATAACCTTATGTATTTCCATTAAACTAATAGTTTCATGGAAAACAAGGGATGCAGCTGGAGTAATGATGTTCAAAGGGATCGCATTATTATTGCACCACTTTTAACTGTCAAAATATGGTAGTCCCTGAGATCAAAAGAAATATAATTTTCTGTATAGGGTGTGCCAGTTACCATATCTTTAAGATGGAAGATTTTTAGAAATCTTATTTTTGAAGATTGATTCATGTTTTTTGGTTTGTCTTTTGCTATTAGCGCCTTTTTCCCCAAAAAACAAAGATCAACAAGTAATAGACTCTGGAAAGTACAACCCATGCATTTTAAATTTCTATACCAAAATTTTGTTATCCCAACCCATCTTTAAATTATATACTTTAAACTGTGCGCAATTAAAAAAAAAAAAAAAAAAAAAAAGTCATACAAGACAGTGAGTGAGGAAGTTTCTATGTCTCAAGAAAAAACGAAAGTGGTGGTCTCCATCACTATGCCACTCAGATCTTATAGTAAAGTCAGAGAAGAAAATACACCTCTATGTATATGATTTACCTCATACCTCTGTTTCCTCAGTTTCATGAATATGAAATATGCTAACATACCCAAATTAGAACTAAATAGGAAAGTAAAAAATATAGAGAGAATTTAAAAAAAAAAATGCACAATACCTCTTCTCTTTCCTGATGTAAGTTTATTACTATTATTACTATTACTATTACTATTACTATTACTATTACTATTACTATTACTATATTTTATTGTTGAGGATTTAGTAATAACTACTGCCCAGTGTTCAGCAGCAGCCTGTTGACTTTCCCGTGCCTCTCTGGCAGCTGGAAGTGGGCAGAGTTGGGTCATTGCTCATCCCTGCCTGGTGGAGCATGGCTGTGATTGGACTCAGAGATGATATCACCACCCAGGCCACTGTGATTGAAAAGTACATGGTTGATGCATGAGTGTTGAGTGCCTATGTCAGAGGGAGAGAGAGTGAGGCATCTCCTCACATGCCCGCCTCCCAGAAATGCACAGAATCACACAGTACAACTAACGTCAGCAGAGACCTTTGGAGATCATCTAGTCCAAGCCCCCTACGTGAGCAGGGGCACCTACAGCACATTGCTCAGGATGGTGTCCAGGTAGGTTTTGAAAATCTCCAGGGAAGGAGAACTCCATAACCTCTCTGGGTAGCTTGTGCCACTGCTCTGTTGCCCACACAGTCAAGTTTTTCCTCAAATTCATGCAGAACATCCTGTGTTTCAATTTGTGGCTGTGGGCCTCTTCTCCTGTCTTTCTCCCTTAAGATAAGATCCCCTCTCAGCTGTCTCTTCTCCAGGTTGGGCAGGCCCATCTCCCTCAACCTCCTCTCCTAGGAGAGATGTTCCAGTCCCTTAATCAGCTCTTAATCAGCCCTACACCAGACTGTCTCCACTAGTTCCGTGTCCCTCTTATACTAGGGGCTCAGAACTGGACCTAGTCCTCCAGATGTGGCCTCTCCAGAGCTGAGCAGAGGGGAAGGATCCCCTCTCTTGATCTGCTGACAACACTATACCTAATGCAGCCTATGAAATCATTGGCCTTTTTGGCCACAAGGACACACTGCTGTCTCATGGTCATTCTGTAGTCCACCAGGATGCACTCCTGCTCTCCAGCAGCTCAACCCCCAGCCTGTATTCATGCTTCGGGTTGCTCCTCCCAGTGTGCAGACCCTGCACTTGCCTTTGTTGAACCTCATGAGATTCTGCTCTGCCCAACTCTCCAGCCTGTCTGGGTCCCTCTGAATGGCAGCACAGTCCTTTGGGGTATCTGCCGCTCCCCCCATTTTGATGTTATCAGCAAACTTGCTGAGGGTGCACTCTGTTCCTTCATCCAGATCACTTGAACAGGATTGACCCAATACTGACCCCAAGGGGATACCCCTAGCTACAGGCCTCCAAGAAGATTTTACACCACTGATCACAAGCCTTTGACCTCTGCCATTCAGCCAGTTCTCAATCCATCTCCACGTCCACTCACCTAACCCTTACTTCCTGAGCTTACCTATGAGGATATTTTGGGAGACAGTGTCAAAACCCTTGCTGAAGTCAAGATGGAAAACATCCACTGCTCTCCCCTCATCTACCAGTCAGTCATTCCATCATAGAAGGCTATCAGATTGGTCAAGCATGAAGTCCCCTTGGTGAATCCATGCTGACTGCTCCTGATCACCTTCTTCTCCTCTATATGCTTAGAGATGGCATCAAGGATGAGTTGTTGCATTGCCTTTCCAGAAATGGAGGTGAGGCTGACTAATCTCTAGTTTCCTGGGTCCTTCTTCTTGTCCCTTTTGAAGACTGACTTTCTTCCAGTCCTCCGACACCTCACTGTTCTCTATGACCTTTCAAAGATGATTGGAAATGGCCTTTCAAGGACATCCACCAGATCCCTCAGAACTCATGGGTGCATCCCCACCAAGTTCCATGAATCTGTGGGTGTCGTTTGCCTAAATGATCTTTAACCTGATCTTCCTCAACCAAGGCAAAGTCTTCCTTTCTCCAGACTTCCTCTCTTGTCTCCAGGGTCTAGGATTCCTGAAAGCTGGCCTTAGCAGTAAAGACTGAAGCAAATAAGGCGTTCATTATCTCTGCCTTCTTTGTATCATTCGTCACCAGGGACCCTGCCCCATTCAGAAGGGGCTCACATTTTTTTGCAGTTTTCCTTTGCAACTGGAATTTAAAGAAGCCCTTGCTGTCCTTGACATCCCTTGCCAGATTTAATTCCAAACTGTCCTTGGCCTTCATTGTTTCCTCCCTTCATACTTGGACAACATTCCTATAATGCTCCCAAGTGACCTGTCCTTTCTTCCATCTTCTGTGTACCTCCATGCAGGTCTCCTGCCTCCTTTGCTCAACTTCCTACTCCTTGGGATACAGCGCTCTGGAGTTTGGAGGAAGGAATCCTGGCATATTAACCATCTCTCTCAGACCTCCTTCTAGGGTCTTATCCTATGGGATTCCTCCAAAAAGGTCCCTGAAGAGACCAAAGTTTGCTTTCCTGAAGTCCAGACTTGTGATCATAATTTTTGCCCTGCTTCCTCCTTGCAAGATCTTGAACTCCACTATCTCATGGTCACTGCAGCCGAGACTACCCTCAGCCTTCACATCTCCAACCAGGCTTTCCTTTTGTGTTAGTACAAGGTCCAGCGGTACACCTATCCTCGTTGGCATCTCCATCACCTGTATCAGGAGTTTATCATCAATGCTCTCAAACAATGTCATGGGCTGTTTGTGTCTTGTTGTGTTGCTCCTCCAGCAGACATCAGAGTGGTTAATGTCCCCCACAAGAACCAGGGCCTATGCTTGTGAGACTACTTCCAGCTGTCTGTAGAAGGCCTCACTGACTTCCTGGTAAGGTGGCCTGTAACAAACACCAACAGCAGTGTCCTCCATGTTAGTCCACCCTTTAATCTTTACCCATAAGCTTTCAGCTTGCTCTTCATATCCCCTAGGTAGAGTTCAATACATTCCAGGTCTCCTTCACATAAACAGCAATTTCATCACCTTGCCTTTCTGGCCTTCCTGCCTTCCTACCTAAAGAGCCTGTAGTCATCCATGATTGTATTCCAGTCATGCAACTTCCCCACCAGGGCTCTGCAATTGCAATGAGATCATATCCATGCACTTCATAAGATCTCTAACTTCTTCTGTTTATACCCTAAACTGCATGTATTTGTACAGAGGCACCTCTGAGTAGTATTTGAACATGCTGAATTCCCAGGAGGGGTATCAGGGGATTTCCCATAGCTGCATACAATTGCTGGAAATAATTCCACTTGAGACCTATTCCGCAGGTCTTGATAAATCCCCCCTTCCTCCATCATCATTTTTTTGTGTGTGGATTTTTTTTTTTCTTAGGAAATTTCTTGTCAAAATCATTCAATTGGAATCACATTCTTTCATTCCTGCATGATGGGTATCCCCTCAAGCACTGTATAATTGGAACAGAGGACTCGGTTGTTAATTCAGCTATTTCTCTCAGGACATGGACTGGTTTTAGGGAGAGAAATAGATCTATTAGGCTTTCTCTATAAAATTTTCAAGTGCTAATAGTTGTGACATTATACTCATAGAAACATAAAAATATAGAATAACTTAGGTTGCAAGGAACCTCTATAGTTAATCTCGTAAAACCCTTGCTCAGAGTGGGATGAAACTGAAAATTTTATATAAGTACAAAAACAAATTAGAAATCACTTTCCTATTCAATTCCGATTTCTCTAATCTATATTTCCATGGATGATGAGGACTTCATTGTGAAAAGATTGGTGTCCAGTTCTCACCTAAACCAAGTGGCAAAACAGGAGCATGCACTCCTCTGCATGAGACTCAGAACAGTGTTAAGACAGCGGGATTCTTAACTAACTGTGTGTCCAGAATACAGCAGCAAGACAATTCTCCAGCAAAACACACTTCTAGCTACAGTCCTGTAGGAATTAGTGATGGATGAGACTGAGGCTAATCTCTTATGCATTGTTTTAGTGATAAGAAAGTGGCAGACTCAGGGTCTAGACTCTTTGTCAAAAGACAGTCAAAATACAAGTCTCTCCCTCTTAGGTAGGTGCTGTATTGAACAGCTGTTTTGTCTTTGAGCAGCAGTACTCTCCAAAAGTCCTGCCTTCTGCTAGGCAGATCACTGCCGTGGGAATTGTGAATTTGAACCTCTGCAGATTGGAAAGGAATTGCCTTTCTTTTCCCCTCTCACCGAATGACTTACCTAACTACTTTTTTTTTGAGATAAAGCATGTATTATGACACCTGATAGTATTTGTGAACTTTCTTTCAATGTCAGATTTAAATTTTTGGATTGTAGTTTTACTAAATTGGTGGGGTTTTTAGACCAAATATGTCTTGCTCTATGTATCCTACTCCCTTCTCTCTCCCTCCCTCCCCCCCAAAAAAAGAAGAAAAGAAAAAAAAAAAAGCCAGGCAAACAAAATAACTCATAATCCTTATCAGGTTACCTCTACAATTTGCTTAAGTAAGCATTTAGTTGTTGATACAACCAGCTAGTTGACGATTGACACTGTAAGTCCACCCTGTTAACAGTTTGTTATCATAGGCATTGTATCCAATTAGTGTCAAGCCTAGTTTGCCCAAGATTAATTTTCCAAAATCTGGAGTTCAAAATCTCTTTTTTTCCCCTGAAATTAATAAGAACGCTTTGAGTAGTTTAAAAATATAATTGATTTTGAAGTGAAAAGCTCTGGCAGGTAAATAGTGTTCATTTTTGCTTTTTTCCTGGTTTAAGTATGCATTAAGCAACAGCTGATTTTTTATGAGCTAAGAATTTGATAAACTAGTTCAAGGCTTGAGACAAAGATAAGAAATATTAAATATAATTGATCTTAAACTGACTAAATAAAAGCCTATACAAATGCCCTTCTTATTATTATTAAAAAAAAAGATACATTAATAATTTTTTGAAGTATTTTCCTATAGATAACAACATATTTTATGATTGTGATTTAAATATATACTTAAATTTGGAATTTTAAGGTAGGACTGTTGCCGTTATTTCACAAATGAAACAGAAGTTGACCAAAGTCCATAATGGGTATACCCATCCTCATTACTTTAACTATATTGAAATGGTTGATTTTGTAGTTTCAGATGTACAGAGTAATTCCTTACTAGAGATTGTTAATGGAAGCTCTCAATTCTTAGGTGTATAGAAATCTATATTCCAACAGCAAGGAATTCTTAAGAATGTAGTTNGACATGTTATTTCATTGAAATCAATCAATTCTGTTTCATAGAAATACATGATTTTCAGTGAAACTGTCTTTGAAAAGGGTTTTAGGTTGTTTTACCTCTTTGAAGAGAGTTTGGAACAGCTTAGCTCATGGATCATGGGCATAGCATGGGCATGGGCATGCATCATGGGCATAGCAGGCACCAGAATTTTCTTACTTAATATACTTTGGTACTTAATATAACAGATGAAAAAAGAAGACTAATGATTATTACAGGATAAATACATATTTGTCTGTTTATGATTATTTATAACTATTTGACTGTTTGGGGAGTGGAGCACAGGATCTTATTAAATAGTTGCATAGCTAGGTGGAGTATTTGTGTGCATGTAATGTGTGTATATATATACATGTAAATATATAAAAATAATAATTTTTACTTAGTTCTAATACAAAGAAAATGTAAAACACAAACTGTTACTTCTGGACAGCTCTGCATTGCAGTTGTTATCTAAAGGTAAAACAAACTTCATAGAATCATCCATAATGATGCTATTGATAGTAAAACTCATGGCTGTAGCAGACCATATTTTTTACTTAGCATATTATTTACATATAGGACAGGAGCATCTCTTCAGGACGAAAATTCATTCATATTTTTATATCCATGGTTAAACTGTGGCCTCAGCTGACCTTACTTATCTGAAATTGTGAAGAATTTGAATACGTAATAAGAGATGCAACTTTCTTCTTACCAAGGCAAGACAGTGCAGTCTTTAGGAGCATAATAGATAGGAAGGCAAGAGATGGGTAACTCTTGTGTAATATGTCACACTGAGCACTAATCAAGACCTTTCTCATAAATACACCAGAACAACATATGCAAGGTTTCTATCATCTTTTTTTTAACTCTGGGGTATATTTTGCATTGTCATTTGCCTCTTGCTTCCAAATTCTCCAGGAGATGGAAGAAGAATAAAGAAACCTGGAAGTCAGATAAGTAGAGCATCAGAAGCCTGATGAGATCCAGCTATCATGACATTCTTACATGTCTTCTGACATCATATTTATGCTTCTGGTCTTATAACTAGAATACTTTAAAGTTCAATAAATTTCAAAAAGAGTATGCTTGAGAAATTCTAGGAGAAGATACCGTGACCTTCTGAAGTATTTTATTTGCAATCTATTTATACTAATACTGTAAGATTGGCTCATTAATAAACTGGTAGAAGCAGTTATCTGAGATTATACTCTCCAAAATTTACCAAAAATTTCCCTGGGAGAGTTAAAAGTAAAGTAAAATACAATGCAGTGACGTACATAATGCTAGCACAACTTGTCCATAGCAAACACCTACTCTGTGAAGTTAAGCACCTTTACCATGTTCCAGACTTATTTTTAAAAATATTTTTTGCATTTTGTGTGCTAACTTCACTTATTTTTCCTCTACTTAAAATGTTTTAAGTTGCTACATGATTATACAAATCTATATACTACATACATGGTCATACTACAGTATGACCATTTATATTTCATATTGACTATTTGCAATGCTAAACTTTGCTCTGAAATGGAAAGAGACATTCTGGGGACTTCAAAAAGGATGTGTTTAGGGAGGACTGGGGAAAAAAAAAGAAAAAAAAAAAAAAGAAAAGAGTTACTTATCAAAGAAAGTTTGACAGAAACAAAGAGGCAAAATAGGAAGAAACAGAAAATAAAATATGTTGGAGGTAGGTTGGAGGGAAAAGATCAGGCCTAGTGGTTATCTTGGTGATGAACGTGTTTTCCACTTGGTAGTCTGAATTCAACAACAATTAGAAATGAACAGATAAGAAAAAGAACCTGTTACTTATGAGATGTGGGATTAGATTCTTCACCCAACTCTTCTGCAATATTTACTTTGACAAGTATATTTCACTCTGGAATAAGAAGGCACATTGCATTAAATTACTCTTATTCCTTACCTATTTTCTTTTTAAAAGACATTCTATCTGTACAATTTTCTAAGGTAGCTTTAAAGTTTTAAAATCTTAGATCAGGAAATTTATGTTAGAAATTGTAGCACTTGTAAAGAGAGACATAATTAACTAAGAAATGTGAAAAATAGAAAGCATCTCTTGTGAAATGAGGAATAATTCCAGGATTTTGGAGAGAGATGGGAATGGGGGATGAGACTTCAGTGAGTGCTGACACTGATAAGGTTCTCCTCTAGAAATGTCTTTGTCATGACTAATTGATATCTATAACTTACAGGAGAGAAGTATATAATTTTTAAAGGGAAAATCTTAGATAGAGACCAATTAGTACTATGGCAAAGGATGAGCAATTTGAAATCAAATGTCATTCAGGGTCTTGTTATGTCCCTACTCTTTGCAGTCTTTTTGTGTTTTATTTTCCCCTTCCTCTCCACATTCTCCCCTTTCCCTCCACCCTAGTCTCCAGTAATTCATGTATTTTACTGATACAAAATAAGATTAATAGAATCCCAGATTATTAGAAACACAGTAGAAACTTAGATCCTTTAAATAAATAAAAAAGACCAAATATGAAAAGCACCTCTGTAAGGAGCCAGCCAAAGGACTTGAGGGCTCTTTGTGAATGTCAATACTAAAATGTGTGTGTGAACACATGTGAAATACTCTGAAAACACTGACAGGGATCAGAGCCACAATTCACCTTCAGCATCTGCAGAGGTACCAGGAAGGAATTGTCTTACACTGAGTATGAGTCCAGCCTGTGATTTTCAGTTGTTGTTTGTTTGTTTGTTTGTTTCCAGCCATTTGTATGCAGAATTCCTGGCAAGAATGTTTTTGGCATGTC
>VZSV01000013.1:9047314-9071450 GCA_013398735.1 Nothocercus julius | reverse complement strand
TTTTATTTTTATTTTTATTTTTATTTTTATTTATTTAGATATATTTATATATTCAGAGCCTCTTTTTGTTTCTTTTGAACTCTTGTGTTTTCCAGTGTCCTATTGAGGACAGTGTGGCACTAGAATCCATCTGTATGGGTACACTTGCAAGACTGGGGTCCTACTTTATAAATGTAAATTGGTAATATTTATTTACTTACAAATAGGCATATAAGCAACATTAAATCAAACACTATGCAAGTGTTTATTAAAATCGATTAAAATACTCTGTATGATGTATAAAATAAATACGTTTAGATGCTATTTAATGGATGATTTAAACACTATATATTTCTGCTTAGTCTATTCAATATATACTATTTTTCTAAATGCATCATTTACTAGTTCTGATAGAGTACAGCTGAAGGTTATCCTAGCCATTACCTTTCATGTATTACTTGATTATTCATCTCACCCTTGTGAATACATAGAATTTCCAAGGGATTATGGGTCACCTAGAGAATATAACATTAGGATCACTACCATATGAAATTTGAAATTATTTTTAATGTATTAATACAAATACCTTCACATCTAGAACTCTGTGTGTTTTAAAATAATTTTAATTATTTTTCTAAATGATCTTAAATGGACTTTGGTATTTTAAACTGTTAATTTAGCCACTCTAGAAGTATATTCATTTTATTTAAACAGTTCATACTGTTAAAATGTCTTAAATCTTCATAACAGATTGATAAAGTTAAAAGTAAGTTTATAAGGAAAAGATGAAATAATTTGTTTTAAATTATCTTCTCTGTTCTTCCTCTATAAATGGTCAGAACTAAACTTTATCCTAGGGGGGTACAACTGGCCAAGGTAGCATGCTTAGCATCAAAAGTTATGCAGACACTAATTCATGCACCAGTAAGGATACTCCTTTAAAATCATGTGTACATTGAGGTTTAAAGCTCAGTTTTATTTATTTATTTAGGTCACCGTTCTTATCCTTCTTAATTTCTTAAATATTGCCTTGCGGTTGTATGCATCAGCACTCCAGGATACACCTTTGATCATGTCCCACCTGATAGTCTAACCAGACAGCTTCATTTCCCTTGGATCATTTCTCTTTAGCACCTCTGGATTAGGTGGGCCAGGTGTTTTGTTTCTTTCTTTTTTCTTTTTTTCTTTTTTTTTCTTTTTTTTTTTTTGATAAGATAATGTGACTTAAATAAATCACATTTATTGATTTATGTATTGTTTGTATGGAACACTTTGACTATTTTATAAAAATATATGATGTATTTACTTGTGTAAGGTGAAAATCTTATATCACTGGGGAAAAATAAACATGACTAGTAATGCTCTTAAAGTAGTCCTGAGGTAGTCTGATTGCTTTTCTACACACTTTCGAGGGAAGGACATTCAGTGTGTGACCTTGTGACCTGAGCAGTTGTCACGCTTGTGATCGGGAACATGCTGAGTCTTCATTAATATATCCTCCGAAGATTATTTTAGGAAGAGTGTCATCTGATGCCAGTGCCAGTACTTTTAAATCCTTTTTTTTTTTTTTTTTTTTTAATCTCTCAAAAGCATTTTTTCCTTGTCCCTGAAAATTCCTCCATGTTTCCCAACCCAACATTTCTCCGGTCACTTGATCTCACAGAGAGTCGTAATCAGATGAGCTTGTTAACTGATGTGGCCTGTTTAGTTTGCTTATAGGAGCTAGGTCACTTTTTTCCCATCTTAAGTGTTTATAAAGAGAGCTTGGTATGCTAATGTTCCCTGAAAACAGAATATAAATGTATAAATCCTTTAGTCTTTTCCACAAAATGCTTTGAATATTAAAGGAATGCATTGATAACATGGTGTACATTGACTGCTGTCAAAGAGCTTGTCATTTAAGGAGTCAATTACTTTTTTAAAGTCTTACCTTTTTCTTTTCCCCAAACATACCTCTCTTTCATCTCCAGATACTATCTCACACCTTCATGCTCTGAGCATGCAACTGCTCTTTCAGTTTGTGTGTGTATTTTTTCCCCAGACCATAGTGGTGATATTCATTTATGTCAGTGAGGAAATGTGAGTACATCAGAAAAGAAGTCTGCATACTCATTTGAAGTTGAAAACACTTTTTTTCCCATAACTCTCACCCTCATCAGAAAATGAGAAATTATCCAGTTTAATCATCTGGGACAGTCAGAAAGAGCTGACATTTCAACGTCCCTCATTTGCTAAAATAACTTCTAAAAGCAGTTATCTGATATATAAATAAAATATACGGCTGCCTTCTTTAGGATTAATGGATTTTTTTTTTTTTTTTAAACACTTAACTCATAATGTCAGTGTGAGGATATAGGATACCAAACACTTTGCTATATTCTATCATAGTATTCTAATTAGTCCAACGTTTACATTAATTTTCCAGAAGTGAATGATGAAACATCTCAAAAACGGAAGTTACACCATGTAAGTTGGCTGCAAGAAAGTGTTGCATTTTCATATACAGTTTTGTGTTTCTTGTGATCTAGGCAATACTTCCAAATTTATAGCCCCCATTTCGAATGAACAGTGCCCACTAATAAACCATTTGTTACTTTTACCTACATATGGAACCTTTTCACTGGCATTGGTTCAAATGCCCAGTGTCCACTGGACTTTTATAAAATCACAAGGTGTCAAAAAGGAATGTTTATAAGCTAATTTGCATTACTCATGATTTGTGACTGTGCAAGAGAGAACTTGCATAACCATATTCAGTGAGGGGGAGTAGAATGGGGAAAACTAGGAGTAGGTGTTATTATTGGCTCACTTCCACATATACCAAATGTGAATACTTATGTTCTTCCCAGAAAACATTAATTTCTTCACATACTGTAGACATTATTCTTATCCCCTGTTCCAGATAGCAGACAGCTCTTGTTTTTCACTTATGTTTTCCTCTTAACAACAGTCATTAATTTACTGATACGCTGTCTATCAGAACCACATCATCTTGATTAGAGCTGTTATCCTAATCAAAAGGCTGATAATTAAGACTATCCATCTGTAGAGTTCCAAGTGCTAAGATGAGCTGAAGATCCTAATTAAGATTATTTAGGTGTTACTTAAATGCCATCATTTGATTCAGCTAATCATACCAGCAGGTACATTAGATTTGCATTAATGTTCTGCTGAAGCCAGCAGCTCTTTAAACAGATCAAAAATGTAGATTACAGGCACCATTTTCGAACATCCTTTTATCAATGCCACATTAAGACAATGCATTAAAGTAAATGGAACATTGGAAAAATGAGGCAATTTCAGTGTTTCTCTGTCTACTTTATGGCAATCAGTACAGTATTTAAAATCAGTATTTTATTTATTTTGTGTATTATAGCAGTTCCATATTTAAGTTTTTGCTTGTGCTTTGAAAACAGACTGTATGGATGACTTTCAGTCTAGTATGTATTTTCCTAGCTTAAATGAATGTACAGTGTGTGGGAGTTCATTAGTTCCTGCTGGTAAATTATTAGATATGTACTTTGTGAGTAAGCAATTGGAGAAGTCATAATTCTCATCTATTAAGGAACATATCTGAGTCTGGAGTTCTGTGGTTCATGATTTTCTCTTTAAAGGGAAACTGTTTTAAGCTTATTTTCATTTTTAAGCAAAAACACTGTTCTAAAGGTGAGTCTATTTTCAACAGATTCTTAGTGCATTAAGATTTTGTCATAAAAATAATAAAACTTGAAGTTCATTTTTGTTCATTTTGTTTGCTAGGAATCTATTGGAACTGCTGTTATGACTGTTAACTGTACAAGCCAAAATCTTGATACAGGCATGTTCTTTTTGCCCAAAGAGGTGACAAACAATTAATACACCACTAAAATAAGGCAAGCGGTCACAAGAAACTGCAGAGGCAGGGCAGTCCCTAGAAAAAGGCAATGATAACTTTTTTGAAAGACTGTAGACTATTAAATATATTCATAGATTTAATTTATAAGATGCTACTAGACATCTCATAAACTACTTGTCACAAAAATTGACTGGATATACAGACAATTATGTGGATGGAAAGCTGCCTGGAGCAATAGGCTCAGTGTTGTGGCTCATGGTACAGTGGTTACTGGGAGTATCCCTCAGCAGTACAGTTGGTAGCCCTTGGGTACCAAGACCAACAATGTAATTATCCCTATTAGGGACATAGATGATGAGATGGAGAGGAGTAGGACTGCTATGCTGAGGAAGGCCTTACAAAGTTCAGCCATGGAAAATGCAAAGTCCCGCACCTGACAAGTAACAGCCTCATGCACAGCCTGGGAGGGCAACTGACTAGAGACCCATTTTGTAGAAGGGATCTTGTGGTACTAGAGGGGAAGCTGAGTATGAGCCAGCAGTAAAGATGACCAGACACATCCTGGACAGTTTTAACAAGTGTGCAGCTAGTGGGGAGGGAGGTGATTCAGCACTTGTGAGACTGCATCTGGAGTGCTGTGGCTGGTTTTGGGCTCTGTGGTGTAAGAAAGACATGGGCAGAAAGGCTGGAGTTCAGTGGAGGGCCACAAAGGTTAGTGGGGGCTGGAGCATATGATGTACATGCAGAAGCTGGAAAAGCTGGATTTGTTCACTCATAGAAGGGAAGGCTGAAAGGTCACTTTAGCTTTGTCTTTAGCTGTCTAATGGGAAAATATAGAAAAGATGGAGCCAGGCTCTCTACGAGGTGCACCACTACCAAAGGAGAGACAATGAATACAGGTTGCCTGGAGGCTGTGAAGTGTCCATGCTTGGAGATATTGGGCATCTGCATACAGAACTTGAGGACAAATTCATAGGATTTATTCATTCAGCCACAATTCCTCCAAGAGCTGTAGGATGATATATCCTCTGGATGAGAGTCACTGACTGTAGAAGGGGTTAGGCTTTAAGCACTAATTTTAACAGGAAAAAAAAAAGTGGGATGAATTTCATCCTTTCAGTCCTTTAGAAAACAGTCCTTTAGCTGTTTTGTAGAGTCATCCTACTCTAGCAGAGCTTACTTTTGCATGTAAAAACAGTTCCTCTATAGAGAAAATTCTCTCTAGATAAATACTTAAGCATGGAGTATATGTTTTACACACACACACACACACACGCGCGCGCGCGTATATGTGTGTATATTTTTAATACGTTTATCTATTATCTCTTATCTGTATAATATGCCTACACCACTGCATTTTACTTAAGAGAATGTTACTATTATTCACTGCAAATAAATTGAACTTGACTCCTTAGACCTGAAATTCCAAAGAATTTTCCAAAGCAAATTTTAGGTATGAAAGCTATCCCATGCCTGTATTTTGTGGGACATATACTACCAATCTGTAAGAATGAACCCTGAAGGCATGACTTTTTAAAAGCTCCTATAGGAGGACTCAGAAATCACATATCTTGAAGACAGGGAAAAGGAAAGGAGAATATGAGTGGGCTCTGTAAAGAGAGAGACTTTTGGGAATCTTAACTAAACATTTTATTAGTTTGAAAAGTTAATTTTTCCTTTAAGTATGAATTTTCTTTCCCTATCTTTATTCCTGAATTTTATTTTCTTTTACAAACAAGTTTACTTTCTAGTTACTTATGCTATTCTTAATTTCATGTAACAGATCTTATTAACTAAGATATACAGAGTGTTCAATAGAAGATGGGTGGAAATATTTAAAGAAATTATAGCAATTACATCAAAAGAAAAAAGATGTTACAGTGTATTTTAGTAGTTACATTTAAAAAGTGAATCATCTTTTTAAAAATTCCATTTTCATATTCTGTTTTATTTGCATATAAACAGACATATTCACACTGAATTTGCATAGAAATAGACACATTCAAAACATCTTTGCAGCAATCATGGAATCACAGAAGTTACAGATGTAACAGAGTTATTAGTTCTGATTATTTAAACTCGGCATATATTTTTCTGAGAGTGTTTTTTTGGGTGGACGTTTACTGCTTTTATGTACCATTTTGCACCTGCAGACCCAGACAATATATTTAGACGTTTAATATAGATTCTGCCCACACAGCAGGAAGTTGATGCCCAAGTTTTCCAGCCTCCTCTCAGGTTAGGAGAGGATTTCTAGAGTAGTCAAATGAAAATATCTATGTGCTTAATTTTAGGGCTTGTGAGCATTGGGAACAATTGGCAATCAGCACTGATTAAAAGTGTCTCTTACAGTTTCAAATCTGGCCTTACACCCAACGCAGAGGCATTCCATATCAGAAAATACTGCCAAACATTTTACTTTAAATATTCCAGTAGTAGCACTAGAGACACAAAACTGTAGCTACTTAAGTGGCAATCTATTTTGAAAGCTAGGCCAGCTATGACTTGTATATAAATACCTCACTGTATACAACTGTAAGTCTGGAGAAAAAGACTCTCTTCTGTTTTCAACTCCTAGTGCATTTTGTGAGGTTTTCCACAGATATCTTTAAGAACATAGAGGCTAAATTCTGCCAGGAACATTAGTATCAATGTTTATTTTCTCCCTATTTTTATTTTATAGTGAGAGAATCAGAATGCAAATGGATAAGAAGCAATCAAGAATGCGCTTTCCTCCAATGAGGGGCTGAGATGTAAATACTGGTGGTTAACTTTATAAACTAACTAATAAACTCTTCAGTCCTGGTTCTTGTTTGCCATTCATACTGTAACCCATTTCTCAAAGACAAGTACTCCTTCAGTAGAAAACAGTTGACCTGAGGAACAGATTAGCAAGAATGAGACAGGAGACAATCAGAAAACATATGCCATTAGTTTATAAAATTCAGAAATGTTAATGATGCATTTACACAGAAATTATCTCATGATCTGCACAAAAACATGAAATTTGCTTTAAATTAGTCCTCTGTGGTTAAATAGGTAACATGAGGAAAATCTTCAGGCAGAAAAGGAGGTGTCTTTCTTGTGCTATTTATTATGGGTGGATAGTGGATCTTCTTATTTTCCTTCATAGATGCAATAAAAAAAAATATAAAAAAAGCTGAATTAATACTTGCTAGCCAAACATTTTGCTCAAACACATTTTGAACAAAAAAGTCAATAAGCTAGTGAATGAGTAAAACTGAACAGAAAAGTGTCTCTTTTTTTCTTCTTCTCTTTTTTTGTTTTCTAATTTTGTTCTGAAGCTCCCATCCCAAGCAATTGCTTACTAACTTCTTTGTTAGCTTTTATAAAAGAGGTCTTTCTCCCTAAACAAAGTCATGATTTCATCTAAGGTCAAGCAATAGCAATCTTAGTAATTTATCCATTAACAGTATTATGTTTACTACTACTACTTATTTTTTCAGAGGGGAAAGTATCCTACAACACTAACAGTGAGCTGTAAAGTGTTTTATTATACGCTTCAAGGCAACAGCATTCCCTCAAACCATTTGACCTAACTGCAGAACTTTCTTTAAAGAGTGATGCCACATCAGAAGAGTCTAGAGATTCTCTCTAAAGAATCTTCTAAAAATATAATGGCTATTGATTGTACCTGACTATTTCCTAATAAGTGTCTAAAATGCTTTTAATGTTATATTTTAGGATTGTAGTTTTAGACAATATTTCCTGTTCTGATATTTTATTCATGCTGGTAATGCTAAACTGATTAGGTGTCACTATAATTTCTTTCTGGATGTTATTTCTTTAATTATAATTTTATCTTTCAACAGCGTCATAAACCTGCTGTTTTTTACTACACAAGGGACTAGTGCGACAATGAAACTGAACAAACTCTGCATATGCGCAAGTCATGGCAAACTGCAGAATGAAGATCTTCAATCATGAACGTATGGAATGCAGCTGCGCAACACTCAAGAAAAGGGAATCTTGAAATACATTAGCATATGAAATGAGCTCAGACCCAGAGCAACAATCACCTAAGTCCTGTTCCAGTAGTGGTAGTAGGACATGCTATTTCAGGATAGCATCCTCATGGCTACCTCTATCCTTTCCTCTTAAAAACTCTGTTATCCACAGACATTGAATTATGAATGTTAAAGGGTACCTCTTTGTCCGTTCTCTTTAACATCTATTTATGGACTTTTTATCTATGAATATATCTTATTCACTTTAGAACCTACTGATACAGGTACATATTCTATATGTACATATGTACATACATAATGTAGAAGAAGGGGGTCAGACCACATGGGAAAAATATAGGAACAGTGCCAGAGAATGAAGGAATGCGGTGAGGAAGGCCAAGGCCTGTTTGGAATTAGAGTTAGTGAAAGATGCCAGGAACAACAGGAAAGGCTTCTCTAAATACATCAGCAGCCAGAGGAAGACTAGAGAAAGTGTGGGCCTGCTGCTGAAAGGGGTGGGTGTCTTGGTGACGGAGGATGCAGAGAAGGCAGAGTTACTAAATGCCTTCTTTGCTTCTGTCTTTACTGCTAAGGCTAGCCCCCATGAAACACAGATCCTGGATACAAGACAGAAATTCAGGAGAGAGGAAGATTTTCCACTGTTCGAGGAGGACTGGAGATTATTTAGGCAAACTGGATACGCATATATCTATGTGCCCAGATGGGATGCACACAAGAGTGCTGAGGGAACAGGTTGGGGTTATTGCTCAGCCACTCTCCATCATCTTCGAGAGGTCATGAAGGGTGGGGGAGGTGCCTGAGGACTGAAAGATAGCCAACGTCACTCCAGTCTTTAAAAAGGGCAAGGGGGAAAACCCGGGAAAATACAGGGTGATACTACAGCCTCACCTCCATCGCAGGAAGGGTGATGGAGCAGCTCATCCTAGAGAACATCTCTAGGTATGTCAAGGAAAAGAGCGTGCTCAGGAGTAGTCAGCATGGATTCACGAAGGGAAAGCCGTGTTTGACAAACATGATAGCCTTCTGTGATGAAATGACTGGCTGGCTGGACGACGGGAGAGCCGTGGATGTTGTCTACCTTGACTTCAGTAAGGCTTTCAACACAGTCTCCCATAACATCCTCATAGGGAGGCTCAGGAAGTGTGGGTTAGAAGTGTGGACAGTGGGATAGATTGAGAACTGGCTGTATGGCAGAGCTCAGAATGTTGTGATAAATGGGGCCAAGTCTAGTTGGAGGCCTGTGGTCAGTGGTGTCCCCCAGGGGGCAGTACTGGGCCCAGTGCTGTTCAACTTGTTCATCAATGACTTGGATGAGGGGACAGAGTGCATCCTCAACAAGTTTGCAGACAATACAAAACTGAGTGGAGTGGCTGACACTCCAGATGGCTGTGGTGCCATACAGAGAGACCTAGAGAGGTTGGAGAGTTGGAGAAAGAGGAACCTCATGAGGTTCAACAAGGGCAAATGCAGGGTCCTGCACCTGGGGAGGAATAGCCCCTGGCACCAGTACAGAGTAGGGGTTAAGCTGCTGGAAAGCAGCTCTGCAGAGAGGAATTTGGGAGTCCTGGTTGACAACAAGTTAACCATGAGTCAGCAGTGGGCCCTTGTGGCCAAGAAGGCCAATGGGATCCTGGCCTGCATGAGGAGGAGTATTGCCAGCAGGTGGAGGGAAGTGATCCTCCCCCTCTACTCAGCTCTGGTGAGGCCGCACTGGGAATATTATGTACAAGTCTGGGCTCCCCAGTTCAAGAGGGACATGGAACTTCTAGAGAGGGTCCAGCATAGAGCGATAATTAAGGGACTGGAGCATGTATTGTATGAGGAAAGACAAAGCAAACTAGGTCTGTTTAGCCTAGAGAAGAGAAGACTGAGAGGAGATATGATCAATAGATATAAATACTTGAGGGGAGAATGTAAAGAGGATGGGCCCAAACTCTTCTCAGTGGTGGCCAGTGACAGGACAAGGGGTAATGGGTACAAGTTGAAACACAGGAAGTTCCATCTCCATGTGAGGAAGAACTTCTTTCCTGTGAGGGTGACAGAGCCCTGGAACAGGCTGCCCAGAGAGGTTGTGCAGGCTCCTTCTCTGGAGATTTTCAAAACCCGCCTGAATGTGAATCGTGCCACGTGCTGTAGGTGTCCCTGCTTGAGCTGGGGAGTTGGCCTACATGATCTCTAGAGGTTCCTTCCAGCCTCAGCCATTTTGTCATTCTGTGATTCTGTCATACAGACATATCAACAAACAACTACAGCAGTAAATTCTAAAATATCAATGCCTAATGTTTCAAGGACTTTTTTAAATTTGTTTTTCTTGTGCTAGTTTCAATTAATGTTCCCTAAGTCTAGTACTGCTGTATTTAGCAAATAACAGTTTTACATTTGTCTTATGCATTGCCTTCCTGTTTCTCTAAATCTTGCTATAAATCCACCCTAGCTTTTTCCTGTTAAGATTAAGGATTCACAGTTTTGAAATTCCCTTTAAAGAGAAGAAGTTTTGCTTCCTTATTTGTTTTAGTTGCCTTTCTTTGTATCTTTTCTGAGTCCACTCTCTCTTTCTCAGGGCTCAGCAACAAGAACAGTTCAAGGCAAATGTTTATTTAAACGTTTGTATATGTTGTAAAGCAATTAATATAAAATTGTCAAATTTTGGCAATTTGTTCAGATGAGATGGTCATTTTCAAGCTGATGGGACTGTCTATAAATTAAATGTTCAAAGAGTCTGAAAAAAAGCTTGGAGGTTCAGGCCTATTAGGGAAAGTAGTCAGAAAAGCAGTTTAGTAAGAATACAGGAAAGACTATGCTGGTCAGATGCAGGACATGGCCAGACAGATGCTGATCTGTTTACACACCCCTGTTATCCCTTTATCCCTTAATTCTTCCACACTTCTTTCTTCCAACCCCCCTTGATTTTTCTCTTTCCCTGACTTAAATTCTACATCCTATAATAACTCCTGGGCAACCCCAAAATGATATTTTCCTGTGCGCCGTATGAGCCTCATACCCCCTGGCAGTTACTCCCTCAGTATGTGAGACACTGATGGGGCCCTATTCCCCCTTCCTCCTGGTACTTTTGCCTCCAGTCTACTGAGTGATACTCCCCTGGGATAGCCCCGGGTGGCCAGGCCAGCTCTCATTTTTCCAAGAGGGTTATTGGTGTGCCTTTGCCTGTCATTGTCACTCTGTGGTCCTGCAAGCGTCTGTACATGTGAAGTCCTTTCATGGACTAATGGCTCTTCTGAGATGGGTCTGGGACAAACCAGGTCAGGGTTCGCCAGACAGCTGGCACTGTTTTATGTGCCTGAAGATGAGCCCTTTATCAAGTAACCTAACAAGATACTTAAAGGCGTTCATGTACTGTGGAGATGTAATTTGTCAGGCTGTCAAATATTTTTAGGATTTTCACTGGGAGAGATCACTCGCGATCTATGAAGGGTTAGGAATTCTAAAGTCTGGCAATCCTCAAATTTCTTGGGGCTTGCCAGTGATGTTTCTGAATACCATAAGTAACTGCACTAGAAAACTTTGTAACTGATAGAAGAAACTCTTTCTCCTCTTCTCCATTTTTTTTTTTTTTTAAAGTATTCTTCAGTTAGGATACAATCAGAGTATGTAAAGCTTCATTACGCACCTAAACATGACAGCCTACTATTGCCACTCATAACTCAGTTGTGCTTCCTAAATGAGTTTTAATGTTAAAGAAAAAAAGCAAAACAAAAGAAAAATTGATAGCCCATCATGAAAGTACGCTTGTTCAAGTACACGGAAAAAAAAACAACCCATAAATAAAGGTCTGTAATTCCTTTTATTTATACACTTTTTTTTTTTTTTTTTTTTTTCTTAGCAATATAATATAGCCCTTATTATTGCAGGCTTATTGACATAAAGCATATAGATTAAAGGAAATTGAGATATTAATTTTCCTGTTATCCAAATGATTTTGGTAAATATTCATTGTGTAATTTATTTGCATAAAGCAGATTTATTGCTGAGTTTTCCAGTAAGTATGTTCTGCTAGAACTTGATTATCTAATTCTAAAACATCAATGTTTGCACTGCAGGAAATAATGCATTGGTGAGTTAGAAACTTGGAGCATGAGAACCAAAGAGTGACATTGCAATGCCCTGATATTTTGTAGTATTTATCGTATGTTTTTTCGTCCTCGTCTCTTTGCTCTTTCTCAGAATAAAGATAAGGTAAAATAAAGATGAATCTCAATAATTCAGCTTCTTACCTCCTGTCATATCCTATCGTATTCCAAACTCTTACTTTTCTCCATGTGTTTATTACTGAGCTATCATTTAGTAGAACCTCATTTGCTGATATTTTTAGAATTTCAGACTTCACAGGCTTCTCTAAGATGGTACTACAATTACAAAACCCATTAGAGAGAATATAATTGCTGTTACTGCACAATGTTGGTAATATATATTAGGCATCAGATTACCCAAAGGCATGCATATTTAATGAACTAACTTTAAATACAAGGTTACTAATGATTAATAGCCTGAAAGGACACAAAAAGCAACATACATTTTCCCCAAGCCATTATATACTGCCAAGCAGATTTCAGAAATTGTGGCTGAGGGAGTAATCCTTTGGGGAGGTGAAAGTCAGAGGAGAGAAACAGCATTCCGTGAAGTTACACATGGGAAAAATTCTGTGCAGAACTATTTCAACACGAGCTTACCCAGAACCTTCTAAGTATGGCAGTGTAATACTTTTAGTTATTCTTATGATATTTGTCTGCATATTCTTAAGGCATTTCTGCATATGTCTGACTGCAGACCTTTATTACGTGTAGCAGAGCAAAAATATAATTAAGGTACTTAGTATGGGGTGTTGTATGAGTTGTAGGGTCTGACTCCATCTGATTATATTTTGAGTGGGGGGAGTAAAAAAATAAAATGTTTTTATACATCTGAAAAAGATTGCTAGACCTCTTAGGCTAGATGATTGCTGGCTAGATGATTGCTGGGGGACAACTGTGTTGCCAACAGGTGGAGGGAGGTGATCCTCCCCCTCTACTCAGCTCTGGTGAGGCCGCACTGGGAATATTATGTACAAGTCTGGGCTCCCCAGTTCAAGAGGGACTTGGAGCTTCTAGAGAGAGTCCAGTGTAGAGTGACAAAGATGATTAAGGGACTAGAGAATATATAGTATGAGGAAAGACAAAGCGAGCTGGGCCTGTTTAGCCTAGGGAAGAGAAGATTGAGAGGAGACCTGATCAATAGGTATAAATACCTGAGGGGAGAATGTAGGGAGGATGGGCCCAAACTCTTCTCCATGGTGGCCAGTGACAGGACAAGGGGCAATGGGTACAAGTTGAAACACAGGAAGTTCCATCTCCATGTGAGGCAGAACTTCTTTCCTGTGAGGGTGACAGAGCCCTGGAACAGCCTGCCCAAAGAGGTTGTGCAGTCTCCTTCTCTGGAGATCTTCCAAACCTGCTTGGATGTGACCCTGTGCCATGTGCTCTAGGTGACCCTGCTTGAGCAGGGATGTTGGACTAGATGATATCCAGAGGCCCCTTCTAACCTCAGCCATTTTGTCATTCTGTGATTAAATCTTTCATGGTCTACTCCTCTCCTTACAAAAACTGAATTTAAAAATGGCAAGATTCAGATGGAACTGGAAGCAAGTAAATACTATTGGTCCCACATCAGGATCCCTCAGCTGCCATTGGCTTTTGATATTCTATACTGTCATGATCATGGAAAGAACTATAGGAAACCTGCAATGAGAACAAAATAATTCAGTAAGCTTTAAGGAAACCTTTTTTCTTTTCTTTTTTTTTTTTTTTTTTAAAAAAAAAAAAAAAAAAAAAGGAAAACAAAGAATATCTTGAATAAAACTGCATAACTAGGTAGGTAAAATATACATTCCAATACTTAGATACAAAGAACCTTGGGCAGTGTTTCAGTACATAAGTCGTTAAGATACTGGACTAAACTATGAGTCCTTGAGTGCCATTTCACTTACACATTTGTGATATTATTGATTAATATTCAAAATAAAAGCTGATAAAATTGAGAGGACTTGGAAAGACTATTAAATGTGAGAGTCTGAAATATTATTTAAAATATTGTGATCTTGCAAGAGTTTTAAGGACTTGTGCAGTTTCTGATTAGCAGTAGCTGTGACAGGAAAAAAAAATCTATCTGAAAACAGTAGGTTATTTGATAAAAACTTTAAAAATAAGAAAGAAGACATACAAAAATGATATTGCTAGTTCTGTAAAATACATTATTTAGAACCACTCATATAATCTGCCTTTGAAAGTGCTCGCTACAACCAAGGCATAATGAGTTGGAGAAAGCTATTTTCCCATCTATGAAGTAACATATCTAATGAACTTGATATGGAGCAAATATAAACAAAGTCTGGCCTTCAGTTTTCTGTACTGTAGTGAGATGCAACAAAGATTATAAAGCTATTAATAATTGTGACTTGAGAAAACAGCAACTCAGCCAGTCTGCCAAAGTTATGTATTTGTTCTCCATACACAGGAACAAGTTCTGTCATGTGATCTCTTAATCAATGTGGCAGGTCCTGCTTCACTTCTTCTCATTGACATTAATGTTGATGTATTTCTATTTTGATATTTCATGAGTTTCTGCATGCCATAGATAAGAGTTCGCCCACAAATATGGAGCTTTTCTTGCATATCATCTGGGTGATAAGCAGCTCTTTTTTTTTTTTTTTCTTTTTCTTATTTATTTATTTATTTATTTTCAGAGGGAAAGCTGATTCTTGTTGATAGTGTGCAAGATAAATGAGGAAAAAGTAAGCATTAGTGAAGGGTTCTTTGTTTTTAAGCAGAAATTCCATTAATCATTCAGCCAAATATAAATAAATAAATAAAAAGGAAATTCTTTCATTAGCCACGACGTCAATTTTAATGACAGATGGATATTTAACACTTACCTTTATATGCTATGGCTAACATTGGTTGAATTGTTACTTTATTCAAGGCTGCTGTAACATTTCAAAACACAGCAATTATTATTCTTTGAGGCTTTCATATTTTATATTTCCTCATGTATATGTGTTCATGTATAAGCAAGTAAGATAAGCAAGTAAGATTAAGCTCTAAGATAAAAGAGAATGAAATGTCAAAAAACGAAGTATTAAGATGATGGTTATGTGGTAAACTGCACATAGAATAATTTATGGGGGAACAGAATAGAATACTGAGCAATAGAAATTATAGTTTGAAGTACAAACATTGAAACAATGGATGTTTTATACAAAACAGAACACACAAAGAGAGAGACAATGATAGCTTTAGTGCAATTAATACCATGCTGAAATGTCTTTGACAGCAGTATATTTGAGTATCAAAGATTCATAGAGGTTAGAGATGGAAAAGACCTGCTAGGTCAAGGAATCAGTTTCTCTATCAAACAAGACTGCTTCCTATTATACATTCTGCAATATTCTGTCACAGTATCCTACTATATCTCTTTGCCTTTGAGTTCCTAAGAAGTAGATTAAATTCTGAAAATAAATATTTTTCTAATGGATTTGCTTAGACCAGGAGGCTGACTTCATGTGGCATAAGTATTTAGAATTACTTCTTCCACCAACAAATCATAAAAAAGGAGAGCACATAAACCACAAAATTATGTTGTCATTTGAAGGAAGCACAAGATACTAGGGAAAATAAGTGCAAAAATGTTGCAGAATAGTTTCTAAATAGGAGAGTTCTATATTGGAAATACGAGAATGCTGGGAGAGTGGAGAAAGGAAGAAATTCTGAGTGGCAAAGAGTTTCTAACCCAGTGAGGATTATATTTTAATACTAAATAAATGTCTTGTCTATTCCTTATAAAGCAGTGAAAGCAGAAAAAAGTATATACAGAAAATATGATTAAAAATTTATTTCATATATTTTCATATACCTTTCCTCAATTAGAAATGTACATATACAAATGCACTTTATAATTACAAAAAGTGGTAATTATAGCCAACCAACTCTCCTTATATCATTGTTCAACATTTTGCCATCTAGAGTAACCCAATATAGAACTGCTAAAGTAGGATTTATCTAGTATGAGTTACTTAAATATCTAATATCTGATTTTCTCTATATGCCTATTTTGATATAGATAATTACTGGGATGGATGGATGGATGGATGGATGGATGGATGGATGGATGGAGAGAGAGAGAAAGAGAATAAGAAGAATATAGACTTCTGTTCAACACACAGATTTTTTATCAACCACAGACCATATTAAAACTTGGCCTATTTGTCATAATAATGGGATAAGAAAGTGTGAAGTAATCCCTTCTCCTCTGCTGAAATTAGAAATTTGAATCCAGGGATTCATACATACTAAGATTGTATTATGGTTTATGACAGTTTAAGCTGCTAGTGCATGTACTAGTAGTGTAAGTTAATATGTATAAATACGTATTACTAAAAGCTGATGGGGCATATTTTCCCCTTTATACAGTTAGAGTGAAGACTTGTTGTCAGGATGGAGCTATGCAAATATGTTGGGGAATGTAAACTGTCCATCTATAACTCTGAACAGACTGAAAGCAAAAAAGAGGCAGATAGTGTGATTTTTGTTCTCCCTCTCACTGCACAGAAAGAACATATACTCAAAGTATCATTATAGAAGGGCAAAAGTATTAAATATTCTTCTATCAAGATTTTAAATTTTGATCAAAATATTCCTTTAAGATTTCACAAAAAAGGTTAAATTTCATCAGTCCTGTTTTAAAAGTGATAAATGTATAAATGAGTTTTGATATTTCTGTTTCTTATATATATGTAGAGCAGTTCAGTTGTTCCTGCAAAGTATTCATCTAAGTGAAACTTTTTTTTTTTATGAATAAATGAAAATGTTAGCCCTTTATCCTGAAATAGGATAAAAGAAAAAGGAAAATCTAGAAAAATCTATTATTTTCTGATTATTTATAAAAATTCTGATTATTTATATTTTAAAAAGCTTTAAAATTCTTATTCATGTATATTACATGAAATATATATATTTACAATACAAAAATGTACAGGTATCTCATAAAACAAGAAATCCATCTCTACCATTTCTACAATACATATTTTAGCTTTTTTTTTTTTTTTTTTTTTTGGCATGAACAGTGATATGTAAAGCAGTACTCTATAGAAAGCAAGAAATTCTTATAGTGGTAACACCTATCTAAAAAGCAGTGTTAAAAAGTCTATCTGCATTTCTCCCCATCACCTTTAAAAAAATGGCTTGTTCTCTTACCGAATTGATAACATTTGCCTTTTTAATCCTAGTGGCAAATTATTCCATGTGGTAATTACTGGTTAGTGAAATATTTCTACTTCTACACATTGCGTACTTTTCATTTCCTGTTTAGACTATGTCCTCTCTAGTTTTAAGCCCAAAATACAAGTGTTTTACCAAGCTGCAGTCTATTGCCTATATTAATTAAATATGATTCTCAGTTTATAAGTCTCCCTTTTTTCACTGTGGATGTTTAGCATTTTTTTTTTCTTGTACATGAGATTTCATGTATTTAGATACCCCTAAACTCAATCTTGTGATCTATTATTATATGACTGAAAATGGAACTGATTCATGCAAAAAGTCTAGCTGAAGTGATCTTATAGCATAGAGTTCCTAAGTAACATTTCAATGGCAAAATAAACTTTATTTAGAGAATGATAATAACATAGGAGTAATTTCAGAAGTATTACAAAACCAGTTTGCCTATTTTTATGTCATTTTTTGAAAGAACTCTTAAGAAACTCTTAATCCCATATTGGATCTTTGATGCAACACAATTTCCTGGTGTGCATCATGCTTATTAAGAGATATTTTAAATTGGAATAGATCCATGTCTTCATTCTTTTAATGACAACTTTTAGTTTGAGAGAGAAGAGATATCTTAAAAAAAGATTATTTTCATGTTTGAAAACTATGTTTAAAATTGGAAATGATTTATGTCTTTATGAAAACTAATTTAAATAGGATCCTTTAGCCTGTTATGTTTTAAAATCTGCAGTCTACCAGCTAAATTATCTATACACTAAAAATAAGAGCTACAGCATTCTTTAAAGTTTTTTTTTCTTTCAGTGCTCTCTGCTGTTAAATTTATATTAAGTGTTATCTACTTGTCTTATTTCCATAATATCAACTGTCAGTAATTTTTAACAGACATGGATTGTCTTACATATCTTCCTTTCTGAAATATGTGATATTCCTACTGCATATGTGATATAAATTTCCACATTTGCAATGGTCATGTATGGACCATTTAATTTAGTGCTTAGCATCAAAGTAACCCGTATTGTCTACAAAGCCACATAATGTTCAGTATCAGGCAAGCGCTATGCATGAATTGGTGCCTGCCTCTGAAGGCACATTACATTTGTCTGTGATTCAGAATAATTCTTCTGGGGAAGGTGCCTGGGTATAGAAATAAAAAGGAAACACGTGCCTGGTGATGGAAATAAGATAGAAATTCCCTTGCTTGTTGTAGTAGAAGTAGTACCTAGAGCCCAGTAAGTGTGACCCTTAGGATCTAGAGGCAGATAGAGAGATACCACCACTCTGCTTTTCTGGGAAGAGCCCTTAATTCCAGACTTTGGAACAATCTAATAAAACTGAAATGAAGGAATCATGAAGGGAGACAGAGAGTAAATAATTAAAAAAAAAAAAAAAAAAAAAAAAAAAAAAAGCAGAAGCAGGAGAAGCCCTTTCTATCCTTGGTCATTGTATTCATAACTTTAATTTAAAAGAATAGTCAATACTAGCTTACTACTAGGAGACACCTGCAAGCTGTTAATTTGTTAATAAAATAAGGATATATTGTATGACTATTGTATGACTATCACAGCTGCACATTTTAGATTAGTTATACTTCAGTACTGCACATTAATGAATTAATGAAAGGTAGAATCTATACCTTTTATACCATCATATATCATTGTATATATATTGTTATATATATATTTTATTCAAAATAATAATTATTATATATTATATGGTATCTACAATATGTTTATAATGTATACAATATTAATATATTCTGTTTTATATTATATCTATATTTATATCATCATTATATGATGATAAATTTATCTAAGACACATATTTCTCTCCAAATTTATATGAGTTTTGTCTTTCAGAGTATTTTTATTAAACTTGTAATCTACACTATGACCTCTGTCAAATCCTTTTTTATTGAAATATTCACATAGGCTAAATTAAAAAAACTCCAAAAACTTTTTGACAGAAAGCCACAGATCTTTCTCCTTTTAATTTTCAGTTTTACCTTTTTTCGTGAAGTGCTTGAGTCAGATTATTTGAGACTTTGTACAGGTACACCAAAGGCACTGTCCCTAGAAGAATCCCCACTTTGACATTCCAACATATTTCAGGCTTGATGCAAAAAGGTCATCTTTGGAGGCCAGAGGGAAACACAGCCTGCTTGCCCATGCCTTCCCTAGATTGCTGCTAAGATTGACAACAGCAGTGTGAGTTGTGAAGCTGCCTTTTTTGATGTGGGCTAGTATCCAATAAGCACACGAAGGAGACCTTGAGCTTATTTCACACAGGTCACTAAGCAGCCATAAGATAATGATAACTCTTAGATGCCATTGACCTAGGCTAAATTAGAAATTGTGACCCAGAGGTGAAAGGGTCCATATCCTGTTACCATCATCCAGACCCACAAAACTTCATGACAGTAATATCTTTGAAGAGATTTTAATTTGCCTGAGCATGGGTTTCCCCTCTTAAACCTGTGTCGACTGTCTCTAATCAAATTATGTTTGTTCATGCTGTTACTTCAATAACACCTTAAAATCTTCTGGAACAGTTTCAAATGTTTTCTATTCCTCTCTTCTTCCTCTAGCAGCCAATGTGGAAGTGAGCTGTACTTGATAGCTATTTTTGTGACCCTCTCAGTATTTTGATTTCCAATTACTCTCTGCAATCAGAGAATATACTAAAATACCAATCAATTTCTACCTCTTTTTTTTTTTTTTTTTTTTTTTTTTTTTTTTAATTTTAATGTGAACATTGCCTAGAACTATGTTAAGGAGACAAAAGGACATCATAAAAAGGTAAATAGAGCTACAAAACTTTTTGCAGAGTCTAAGTTAGACGTGCACAATATGATTTTATTCTTAAATAATATATTATTAATTAGCCATTTGTTACCATAAGTCTAGTCTCGTGACATTGCTTATTTCTTATTTATAGAAGCACAACAGTATACTTCCTGGTGTCTTAATCATAAATAAAAGAAGTCTGGATTCCTGTGATTCTCAGTTGTGCTTATTCTGCTATAGGGATAGTTAAATGAAATATTGACAGTGCATGAAATAATATTTTTCCTAAAAATATACACACTTTCAACAGTTACTTCTAGAATATCAGAGAAATACCAAAACTTATTAATATCCAAGAGACCGCTTATGTGGTAAAAAGAATCACCCACCATTACAGATTATACCACAGGGTATAGAGGAGTATGCTATTTCCCCAGCTCACTCAGTGCAGTATTGAACATATAATGACAAAGTCTCCATTAAAATCTAATGTAGCTTCATGGATTACACAATGCTGATTGGTAGTTAGATATCAGGTGTGCTGCAGAGCTGTTCTATTATGCTAGATGTAGCAGGCTTGCTTAGCAATATTGCAAATTCTTTGAGCATATTGCTGGTATTCCTGGATTGCTAGTTGGTAAATGTTGATAGTCTGTTTTTCATAGCAAAGGCATTCTGGAGCTCCTGAAAAACCTGCTTCACTTCTTAATCACAGATGTCTACAGACGTTTGGAAATAAGTATGAAAAGTATCAAAAAGTATTTCCTTCATGAAAAAGCATGAAAAATAAGTTTAAGCCCCACATCTGAATAAGGCAAACAAACATTTGAACATGGACCTTCTCATTCACAGCAGAATTGCTTGCTTTCCAACATTCTACATCTGTATACTTATATAGACTTCCTAGCTTGATCCTGAGGAAACTTCTATTTGAAGCTGATGGATATTTGACTACTGGATATGTTCCTTCTCTCCACAATCCAATTACTTTCTATGTTAATATATTACATTATACATTTATTTAAACATTTTCGCTGGAAAATGCCCTTTTGTTCTTTATGTATTAAAAAGTAATTCTGCTGGGTTTCATTTGCTTTATTTTTAAGATATTTCTTACCATAACAACAACAGTTAATTTACACTGTTATTGATAAATCACAGAATCACACAGAGAATGGTTAAGGTTGGAAGTGACCTCTAGAGATCACCTAGTCCAACATCCCTGCTCAAGCAGGGTCACCTACAGCACGTGGCACAGGGTCACATCCAAGCAGGTTTGGAAGATAAAGGAGACTCTATGACCTCCCTGGGCAGCCTGTGCCAGGGCTCTGACACCCTCACAGGAGAGAAGTTCTGCCTCACATGGAGATGGAACTTCCTGGGTTTCAACTTGTACCCATTGCCCCTTGTCCTGTCACTGGCCACCACGGAGAAGAGTTTGGGCCCATCCTCCCTACATTCTCCCCTCAGGTATTTATACCTACTGATCAGATACCCTCTCAGTCTTCTCTTCCCTAGGCTAAACAGGCCCAGCTCGCTTTGTCTTTCCTCATGAGATAAATGCTTCAGTTCCTTATTCATCTTGTCGTTCTACGCTGGACAAAATGGCAAAGATAGAAAGGAGTATTGATTAAAGCATGGCAGTTACTCGAGTATCTTGGATAAACTTTGAATTTTCCTGGAGTATCTTTGAATATCCTGGAGGATCCCTGAGTAAATATTGGTCAGGTCTTCTAAATTTTTAGAAGGTCAAAGAAAGGACCCTACCTAATGAAATCCAAACCATACATTTTTCTCTTCTCCTGATTCTGATGAGGCAAATAAAGACTCATCAGAAAGCTAGTTTTGTAAGCCTTTTTAAAAGACTTTAACATTGAACTTGGTTGAACTTCACTTTTATCCGTGTTTAGTGTAATTGTACTGATCAGTTGATCCACCTGATCCTAAAGTCAGTCTGGCCTAACTACCCACCAATATGAATCTATCAACATATTGCAAATGCCCATTATTAATTAGTGCATATTTTCACTGAAGCTATGGCTACTCATGTGATTTAAGGGACATAAAATTATTTTAATCAAACCTTAGTACTTATTATTTTATTTTGTACTTCAACCTTTTGCTCTAGCGTGCTTATGTCAATTATTTTCATATACTTTTTCTCCGTTTGCAATTTCAAACAAGTTTATCTTACTTCAAGCAAGTTTATATCTTATTCTATATTCTAAATCTAAGCTAAACCATCTGTTATGAATTAATTGCTAATATGTATTGTTCATTTAAGGAAAGATCCTCTGCTTCATCTCTGTAATTTCATTACTAGGTTCTTGAAGCCATGATGTACTGACAAATTTTACTTACCTTTATCTTTTTATCAATAACAATTCAATTCTCTAGATTTATCAAAATGAACTCTTAGCTACATTTTTATTTAACTATTATACTACTTTCTGAAAGGCTAAAATGATATCCTGGATTTTTTTTCAGATTTAGAGAGAGCCATATTTCTCTGTGGTTGCAAGGCAGAAATTATAAAAGATTGCATCCCCAAAAGAACTGGAAGATAAAATAGTAAAGATATCAGTTACTTCCCAATAGGGAGAAAGTTTAAGGGGGAAGTACTGGAAGTATTTCATGGAAATATTAAGAGACAGGAAGATAAGAGTTGTTGAGCCTGTTTCTTCCTACAGAGCTTTAAAATGATTGATATCTTGGTTCTTTCCATAAATTAATGCTTCTGTTCTGAGAAAATCCTTCAGTATTGAAATCCTTCAGCCAGAAAATGAGAAGTGAAATAGGAACTGTTGGAAAATGGCACACAAATATAGCAGAGAATTCTCAAAATATGCAGTTCAATCAGACAAATCACCTCCTTAATCTTTGGCATCAGGTAAGAAGAGAAACATGTTTCCTAGTCTTTGACCACTCTGAAAGGGATCAACATCAGCCTTATTTTATTTATGCAAAGATCTTGAGACAAAAATATAATTCAGTGCATGTTCAGTTGATTTCCTAACAAAATCAGTATCCTCAGTGATACTGATCTATTCAATCAAGTTTTCCTTGTTCATTTGCATATTTTTCTACCATAAATAATTTGAACATCTGCAGCAGTAATTTATAAGCCTCATATTTATATTATTATTTATAGTACTTTTTATTAGTCTAGAACTAGTGCTTTAAGGACGAACCACTGAGATACACTGAACTTAGAAAGTAAGGAAGTGATACTGAAAGGATATTTGACTGAAAGGAGAGGGCATAAAGTGAGAAGAAAAGTATAATAAGCAATGAACCTTCCATCAGCTCTATAGCAGAAGTATAGCTAAACACTGAGTATCTGTTTTTAATAGTGGTAATACAGTTTTTTTTTTATATAGTAGTTAAATCCGGACTCAAGTTTTGATTTTTTGTTTTGTTTTGTTTTTGCTATCATTCTTTTCTCTTTTTTCCTCCCCTCTTTTTTTGTTGATTTTATAAAATTATCTTGTTTTTTTGCCAGTTTTTCCATTAAAGGCATTCCACATTAAATTTTGTTGCTTTAAGGAGCTCCCTCTCAGATCAAAGGGACTGTGTAAACTCAGATGACAGTGATTTAAAAAAGTTTAAAAGAATTAAAAACAAAATAGAGCATAGGAAATAAGCTTTAGTATATTTTATCTTTCTTCATGAGTTCAAATCAGAAAGGATTTTAAGAAAATCATTGATGTTATTTTCTTGTTTTAAATAAATGTGAGAAGAAAATCAGGAGTTCTGTACCTTCCTTGTAGCTGATCACACATGGCAGTGTAAAAATATGCAAGTCTATCACTAGCTGTCTAAACTAAAAAAAATATTTTACTGATCTGATTTGAAAAGACATGCTTCTCTGATTTTTAGATACTAAAAATTTTCAATTTACTTGTCAATAATGAAGAAACCAAGAGATTGAAGAAAACATTAAATAATAATTTATAGGATACAATGTGTATATTTTAAGGTATTCTGATTTAGTTATATGTTTGCCTATTATATGAGTGCAGGCAGTTCTGCTTTCTTATGTGTTAAATAATGAATGTGCAAGTTGAGGTTAGCATAAACTGGTAAGACAAGTTTTACAACATAATTTGTCAAGCTCTATAGGGTCTAAGTTTGATAGTCTTTAATAGGCTACTTCTCCATCCATTCATGTTTGAGTATTAATATTGCTGGTTCATTACTTAGCCCACCTCTTTTCTAAATTCACAAAAAGATAGGCTTCCTGTCATATCTACAGAGTTAAAAAAAAAAAAAAAA
>VZSV01000013.1:9025226-9040303 GCA_013398735.1 Nothocercus julius | reverse complement strand
AAAAAAAAAAAAAAGAAAAAAAAAAGAGAGAGAGATGAACTTATAAAATAAAGCCATGCCTCATACCTTTAGGC
This sequence comes from Nothocercus julius, assembly GCA_013398735.1. NCBI lineage: Eukaryota > Metazoa > Chordata > Aves > Tinamiformes > Tinamidae > Nothocercus > Nothocercus julius. The sequence continues at coordinate 9,040,229 of VZSV01000013.1, read as the reverse complement.
TGTTATAAATTAATACTAGAGATGAGATTACTGTCTGCAGTTTTAAATGCCATGAATGATAATATCACTATGAACGGTAGCTCACCTCACATTCAAAATCTGGCTCATCAGACAAATATGGAGAAAAAAGGCAAAGAAAATAAACAAAAAAATCACATTAAATTTAACAAAAAAAGCAACACAACAGATTATGTGTCAGGGTGGGGGTGAGGGAGCAGAATCTTTTTGAGGCTGAAACGATGAAGTTTTTTAGACAGTGTTTTCACTTATTACTTAATACAACTGCTGCCCATGTTTTAAAGCAAAAATGTTGTAGTTAATAGAATAAAACTCTTTCTGTTAAGTTCCATATTGCTGTTTTTCTCTGTCTTCATTTTAACCATACTTGCTGCAGATATACCTTTATTTGTAGTGGTGTTAAAAAAAGGCTTTTAAAGCTCCATTGTCTAATGTAGAAGTATAAATATGAAAGAGAACTAATTAGTATTTTATCTCCCTTCAATAATTTCAATATTCCTATATGAATCTGGAAAACACAATGCTATATAAATATTCATAGCTAATACTTAAAGTGTGAATGTGTAGGAGGAGGGCGTACCTGATTTCAGTAATGGCAACCTGTCCTATATATGCAAATTGCACTAGGAAGAGTTTCAAACACACATGCATATATTCAACTCTCTGTCTAGCTAAGGAAGCCTGTAGGAAGATTACTGTAACAGAAGATTTTATTCAATTTTCATTTCTGGGTTCCTCCTTTCCAAAAACTCCCTTGCTTTTTTGAAAGGTATCGTATCTTTAGATTATGCCAAATAAGTGTCAGTGTTCTGCTTATTTTAGGACTTTTTGTTTTGTGCACTGCTCATGGATATGATGACTCCCCCTACTGTATGCTAAAGAAGTTTTTCTATTATTAGTAGAGCTACAACTCCAACTGAAAATTTGGAAAAACAAATGTTTATAATTGGGCAGGCAAGCCACAAAATCAGTGCACTAGATAGATGACCTCGTTTTCAAGCTCGGTTTTAGAACTGTTTGTGGGACGATGTTTGTAAAATTAGGATAGCTGACATAGGAGCTAGACACTATTGCATTGTTATGAAAAATCCAATATTGCTTAATCAGACTGCAACAGATACAGATAAGAAACTGTAATTCAAAAGTCCTAACAATTTACTCCAAAACACATAGCTATATTTGGAATTCCTATTAAAAGCTATATGTTAAGTTCTATTGGCAAATTTTCCTATGTCAAAACTAGTACTGATGAGTCTCTTTGCCAGTTTATTTTAGTACTGAGGCTTTCATTCCTTATGGCCTGTGGTGATTATAAATCACTGCTCTTTTCGGATCAACTATTGTTCACTACAGAGTCACTAAGGCTAAGTATAGTTCAGAAAAATTGAAGACTTAAATAAAGGTATTTTCCAGATAGTGTCTGCGTCTCTCCTATGCTAAATCTGTTATGGATAATTAAGTTAGAATTTAATTTAAAAATTAAATATAAAAAGAGAAAGGATACTGTGAGAATACAATGAAAAATAGTGTATTTATATCACAGTGTGTAGTTTTTACATGAAGTAAATAGGAAGAAATATCTAGAACATTGTCTGTAGGGATAAATTCTTCACTCAACTCCCAGTTTTAAAGCTTCTTTTACAGATGTTCAATAGTCTGTAACTTATTCTGAAGGCCATATGATCCATTGTCAAAAAAAAAAAAAAAAAAAAAAAGACTTTCTGGAAAAAAAAATGTTATAAATAGAATTTTATATCAGAAACATTCACAGAAAGATAGCACAGGAAATATTTTAAGCATTTGGTATCCTAATGTGCCTAGAGAATCCATCTCCATATATTTGTTGGCATACAAATACTGAATATTAAAAGAAAAAATATTTAAAAGCCAAGTACTCAAGAATTTTGAAATTATAAAATTAACTAATGCTGCAGTACAGCCATGGTTCAGTTCAGCCTGGATTATGATATACTCCTTAGATATATGGTCTATTCTCCTTAGAAATATGGTTATGCTGTCCTCTTCAGTTCATAACCTTTGTTCTGTACAGAAGATTGACAGTATTTTTCTGAATTTGTTAATGGATATTTCTTTTAGTTTTCAGCACTTAAGGTATGAGCCCAAGCATCATCTCCACTCCTCCAATTGTAAGTAAACAACTTTGAATTTTAAATTTAGAGTTTTTGTGGTCAGATTTTGTTTCTAATGCCAAAATAGACAGTATGGTGGGATGGTGCGAAATGTAGTACTTAATTTCCTCTTTTTGAGAGGGATAGTCAAAAACAGAATTATGGACATGAATTCCTTGTGCACTCAGGGCAGGATTCATATCACCTAACTGGAGCTATCTAAAAGTTAATCGTCTATACTTTCTCTATAAATATTCAAGGATTTATTTCCTTTGCCTTAGACACCTATCAGAGACTGGACTATATCCCCATATATCATATCATCCCCCATTATAGGGGGATATAGTCCACTTTCAGCTATACTGATGCCTACAAATTTGATCCATAGGAGACTACATCCTTAGCATAAAGGATATACCTAATAGCTGACAGCAAAAATCTGAAAGAAGTCCATATTTGAAATCCTACTTCATTTTGAATTGACAAACTAGTTAAAGTCTTCCTTTTCTTTTAAAAAGATAGCAGCCCATAATTATATTTTTTGTACTCTTCCATAGCTTTAGCAATATCACAAAGGTTATGGGACTTGTTAAAAAAAAAAAAAGAGAGAGATTTCTGTTCAGTAGCCTCTTCTGTTTAAACAAGTTCATACCAATCTGCTAAGATAAAGCATAGGCTTTTAGCTACCTTATCTGCAAAAGCTAGGCCAGTGTGCACCTAAGGTTTCAAAATTCATGAACTCTAGAAAAAGCAGTAAGGATGAAGGAGTATGACCCCTGCATGGTGATGAAGATATTCTCCTGGACCTATATTTTAATTCTAGAATGAAAATACCTAAGCATTTCCTGCAATGAGGACACGAGCCTAGGATTATCTTGAATTTTGGTACAGTTGCTTCATTGTTATGTTACACAATTATGTTTTTTATTTACTTTACTGCAGCAAAATATTGAGTTGCCCTAATATACAGACATTTAAAGAAGATTCATGTGTCTGAGAACACTGCAATAAGGCCTTTTTTTTTGTCATTATTCTAATTATGTTTTATGCTTAATATAATGAAATAGATAACTGCCCTCACATAAAACTGGCATTAAGGACAATTGTATAGAAGTAAAGGATTTCTAAATACAGCCTACTTTGTTCCTTTTAAATGAACTATGCTGTGTTTAAAGCATGAGTGTAACACCATAAGGCAATGTTACATACCCTAAGACCTCACCTGCAGTTATACTCCAAGGCCATAATGGTAAATATACCATTTATTATAAATACATATATAACAGAAAAGTATCTTGCATAGGTATATTTGTAACAAATGACAAAATGAGAGAATACAAGAAAAAAATGTAAATATTACATATCGGAGGAACATTATCTTACATTAATTCAAGATCCTAGTTTCCAATCTGCAAGATATCCCACAAGAGCACACCCTTTTCCACATTATTGACTAGAGTTTTGCAACGGAAAAAGAAGAATGGATTTCAAAATCACTAAGAATGATATTAGAGTGACAATCATCATGCATGATTATAAAGTAATATCTATATATTATTCATGTTAGCTAAAGTAGATGAAATATCTTTGATGATGTTGATAGCTGTTCTATGTATTTGAATACTTTGGCAAAGATCAGAACGAAGTTAGATGTCAGATTCAGAAGTCAGATTCATTTTCTATCTAAAGAAATTAGCTTCGGACTATATATGTACTATTGTAGATAAAAAAAGGACAATACTTAATGTTTCAATTGATCCAAAAAATAACAGCTGAAGGTTTGTGCATAAAACCATTTATAAACAGTTAGAGAAAAATCATAAGACCATATTAGAAAAGATATAAAACTTTAAAATAATCACTTATTATCATAAGTTTTAAACACATGAACACTAGGTGAATCAAATAAAGACATTCAGATACAACACCTTTATTTCTTTCACTGAAGAACTAATAGATTGGTATTGTTGAATTATGTTAATGCTTTAATGTTATGCTGTGTTATACATAATTTATAACTCTGGTGCCAAAAATGCATGAGTGCAGTTCTCTTGATTAGATATTTTAAGATTTGAGAAATCTGCAAACTCTCTGGCTGACATCATTTTATTTAGCAAATCTGCTAATGTAATGTTGTTTTAGCATGTTCATAATAAGTAGATTTTAGAAGAATGATGGATATATCAATAAGATTTGTCGTGAGGAGTATACCTAGATAATCCATGACAGCATTAATTACTCCCATGTATCACGTTAACAGAAACTACAGTAGGAATAGATTATCATAGACTATTACACCTGATTAAGATGTCTCATACTTGCTTCTGTAGAATGTGTAAAATTCTCTCTCTCTGTTCCACACATTTAAAGATAACAGCATAACTCTGTTAAAATTAGCAGAATAAAGTGTGAAGCGTCTCTTGATTCTGAATTTTAATACTGAAACTGTGCTAATTTTTATTCAGTGAAGTCCTTCATATGCATTTCAAGTACTGACAATTTTTTTAGGGTTTCTAAATTTCACTTACTGATGGAATCACCTATTATAGTGCTGCAGGAGCAATTCAGGAGATTTGGCAACAAAGGTGATATCAGAAAGCAGTTTTAAAAAACTAAGATGCTATAAATTTACATTATTCTTCAGGGCAGAAAGTCATGACTTGAAGAAAACTCCTGGTTCACTGAATCCAATCTGCTCTCATATATAGTTACATTGTATATTCCGTTTTGCATATCGGTCATGAGCCATATTAAAACAAGAGAGACTTTTTGACTCCATTGCACCAACCTGTGACAGAACCCCATGGTTCCGATAGAAATATTCATTCTAAATTAAATTTATTTATCACTTGTCCCTATTTCTCTGTTCCTAAGCCACCCATATCCTTTAATTTAGTATTCTGCCTTATGAAATGACATTGATACTTCCTCTGTCTTCTGCAAAAACTTTCCCTAAAATATTGTAAGGTCCAATTTGCCTTTTCTATACCCTGATACTAAGATTAGTCATACTATTTCTGATGTCAGCTCCAATATCATGGGTTCCCAGATTATACAGTCTGTTTTTCAATCCTTTATTTCCTAAATATGTGGTCTTTGATTTTATATTACATTTTATTAAAATCTAACTAATCCAGGTCATGTTTTCCTGTTTTTGTTTTAGATAAACAAAACAGATAGAAAGGACAAACTACAGAGGTGCAATTCATAGACTACTCTAAAGGACAATGTTCATGTGATTTGAATCATGGATGCAGTCTTAGTTATGGTTAAAAATTATGCTAAAGATTTCTAATGCTAGTAAACTGAGCCAAATTCTGAATCCACTTTACAGGCACAGGAAGTATCTGAAAGATTAGGAACGGAGATAACATTTTAATAAATTTTTCACAGACTTTGCATGTGCCAGAATAGGAACATGGGTTGATGAGGGAAGATTTGGTGAGACTGTGGTTGTGAAAAAAATGTATAGCTAAAGCTATATTATTCATATAAATGTAAAATTATAGAATCATAGAATGCTTAAGGTTGGAAGGGACCTTTAGAGATCATCTAGTCCAACCTCACTGCAAACACAGGGTCACCTAAAGCATGTGGCACAGGACTGCATCCAAGCAGGTTTGGAACATCTCCAGAGAAGGAGACTCCACAACCTCTCTGGGCAGCCTGTTCCAGTGCTCTCTCACCCTCACTGCCAAGAAATTTTTCCTCAAGTTCCTGTGGAACTTTTGGTGTTTCAGTTTGTGGCTGTTTCCTCTAGTCCTATCAGCGGCCACCACTGAGAAGAGGCCAGCACCACCCTCCTCACTGCCTCCCGCAGCACTCTGGGGTGCATCCCATCAGGGCCCATGGATTTGTGGTTATCGAGTTTCCTTAGGTGCTCTCTGTCCCAATCTTTCTCAACCCACTGCAAGTCTTCCTCTCTCCAGGCTTCCTCTCTTGTCCCTGGGGCCTGGGACTGTAAAGGGCTGCCCTTGGTAAACACCGAAGCAAAGAAGGCGTTCAGCAACTCTGCTTTTTCTGTGTTTTTTGTAACCAGGGCACCCACCCAATTCACCAGCGGACCCACATTTTCCCTGATCTTCCTTTTGCTGTTAATGTATTTGAAGAAGTTTTTCTTGTTATTTTTAATATCCCTTGCCAGATTGACTTCCAACCGTGCCTTAGCTTTCCGTGTTGCTTCCCTGCATTCCCTGACAATGTTCCTGTATTTCTCCCAAGGGACCTGTCCTTTTTTCCACTTTCTGTATACTGCCTTCTTCTGGTTGAGTATTGCCACAAGCTCCTTGCTCATCCACGCAGGTCTCCTGCCCTCTCTGTCTTACTTCTTACACATGGGGATGCAGTGTTGCTGGGCGTGGAGGAAGTGCTGCTTGAAAACCAACCACCTCTCTTGGGCTCCCCTACCTTTTAGAGCTCTAGCCCACGGGATTCTTCCAAGGAGGCCTCTGAGGAAGCCAAAGTTGGCCCTTCTGAAGTCCATGGCTCTAAGGCTACTTTATAGCCCTGCTTCCTCCTCATTGGATCCTGAACTCCACCAGCTCATGATCACTGCAGCCGAGGCTACCCCCCACCTTCACATCTCCAACAAGTCCTTCTCTATTTGTCAGTATGAGGTCCAGCAGTTCACCTCTCCTCATTGGCTCCTTCACAACCTGCGTCAAAAAGTTATCATCCACGCACTGCAGGAACCTCCAGGACTGTTTGTGCCTGGCTGTGTTGTCCATGTTGAACCCTCAACTCGCTCGTCATCCACCCCCAGGCTGAGCTCTGTGCATTCCAGTTGCTCTCTCACATAAAGAGCAATTCCACCCCCTCGCCTTCCCAGCCTGTCCTTCCTAAAGAGCACATAGCCTTCCATGACAGCGCTCCAGTCGTGTGAGCTATCCCGCCATGTCTCTGTGATTCCAATGAGATCATGGCCCTGGGACTGCACACGGATCTCCAGTTCATCCTGCTTATTCCCCATGCTTCTCACATTGGTATAGAGGCATTTAAGGAAAGTAATGGAGCCTGCAGGTTTCCCGGGAGGGGTGAAAGAGGACCCTCTATAATCGTCTCTTATCCTCACTTCCTCACTACCATACTCCCACTGGATGCCATCTGACTTTGGCTGCTTGGTACTGATTGCCCTGTCTGTGAGACACTCCCTTTCCCCCTTCTTGCTTAGTTTAAAGCCCTCCTAAACAGGTTGGCCAGCCTTTTGGCAAAGAGACGCATTCCCCTCTTGCTGAGGTGGTTCCCAGCATTCCCCCACCAGCTGGTGGCCATCAAACAGAGTCTGATGGTCATAGAAGCCAAAACCCTGTTGCCAAGACCAGCGGCGTAGCCAGTGCTTAAGGAAACGTAAGTACATAACCACCTCACACACATACTGTCATCTATGAGTTATGAGATACTAGCATACTTTCAATTGTTGAGAAGAGTCATATTAGATTCATTCTACCAAGAGTGTTCTCCATCATAACTTTCTGACCTCTAAACTGCTTAAATAGAAATTACCTATAAATAGATATTGAGCCAGAGATAGGCAATTTTTCATTATTTGTATTTTTCAATAAGATTGCTATAGAGCAAACCTATGTGAATGATTCTACTAAGTTAAGTTTATGATATTATTAAACCTAGTTTGTGAGCAATGAATTCAGTCTGTTTGGAAGACACCTTGGAAGTGAAAGAATGCTTTATATATGTATATATATATATATCTTTCCATCCCTTCTATCTAAAAGTTCCTGAAGATAATAAAGTATTTCCAAGCATATCAAAGTGACTGGAGATCTGAGCCTGAGAAGCAACACATGACAATTTGGCATCAAAAGAGAATAAGAGAAATAATTTGCCAATACATTAGGTCAATTAAAGGAGAAACATGATCATGAACTATAATAAAAAATGAGAAGTCTGTAATACCTTTCAGGAATCCATAGGTCAAAATGATGAAGCTCTGAGCCTCTTGCCCAAGATTTAGTGGATATAATGAGGGATATAATATTTTTATGCGATTTACTGAGAATCACTCATTCTTTCTCAAATTCCTGTTCAATAAATTCATCCCATCTCCAATGGAGGATAAGAATTCTCATCTTCTGTTCAACTAATCAAGAAAAGTAAGAAAAATTGTTTCAGCCTTGTCTGCTGCTTCTTCTCTCTCAGAAGAAACTCAGATTTTTCTCCATCTCACAAAAAGAGGTTCATCAAGTTGCTCTTCTGTATTTATTTATTTATTCATTAGTTTGATCCTGGCACTACTGAGAAGAAGAAGTATATATTAAGAAAGTGCATTTTGTTTTCTTTTGTTTTGATTTTTTATTTATTAACATTTCATGGATGAAATCACTATTGCTTTGCAGTTGATCTTCAGGAAAAATAAATAAATAAATAAATAAATATTCCAAATACTCTATAGTTTCCATTTAAGGTAAGACGAAGGAGCAACAATTCATCAAGATGAAGTCTCACCAAATCCACTTGTCTCTTGGACTTACAGAGTGGGATGAGATTCCTTCAATTTAATTTTTGAAAGAAAAGTAGTATTCAAAATTTTTTAGTGATTCCACATTTCCTGTTTTCCTTATTAGTTCAAAAAGAAGAAAACTGAGCATTGAATAAAAAGAAATAAACAATGTGATTTTTTTACATAAGCATGCACAATCCTCCTTTCCCTTCAAAACATGCTGAGCAATGGAAAAACAATACAAACAAAATTTTATTGTGTTCTAGTTTGTATAAGTCCAGTTCTGAGGAGAAGACATACATTCTACAGAATATAGCAGCTCCCACCTTTATAAACCTGAATTCTATCATTCTGGAACCAAGAATGATCATGCATGAGGTCAGCGTAATTTCATTTCAAAAAATGTGTTACCTAATGTATTAAAAAAAAAAAAAAAAAAGACAGCAATAGTATATAAAACATTTAACAGGAATCTCACCTATAAAAACCTTACCTTCTTACCATTGCTTCTGACAACAAGAAATATATGAAGCAGAAAACTTAAGAGAAAAAAGACTACAAGAGACATGGTTTCTAGATATGAATACAATAAAATCTGCTACTGACCCAAGAAAGGAATTTGTATAGGATATTTGTAAATACTTCCCTGGAACCAGCTGCTGACTTTTTCCTAAGTAAGTAAGTAATAAAATAAAAAATATAAATAAATAAGGCATTGTTGTTTCTTAACACTGTGTTTGGGACTGTCATATCTGTCTAAAAGGAACAAAACATTTTTAAGTGTACTAGAAAATGAGTTTGGATGAAATTTGCCTGGGTTGATCAATGTCTATTCATATAATGCTTGCATCATGGATACATTAGAAATTAAGACAGCTTAGGTCAATTATTCAAGATTTCAAAAAAAAAGAAAAACTTCAAGTGAAAGGAAGTTGTTCACTATCATATCAATACAAAAAAAAAAAAATCTACTAAATCATTTGATGTCCTTATTACTTCTTGTAAATGGATCTGTAAAATAGCTTGTCCTATCTGTAATAGATATAGCAGGTGTCCTATCAGGAATTTCAACAGAGAAGTGACAGTACTCTCACTTGATGCAATAAGAAAAACAGTGGTGCAAATCTCATGAGAAATAGTGCATGCATTAAGACATAATCCTAATCTTTCTCCACTCACTGACTTTTCCTGTATAAGTAAACTCATCTTGCAATATATTTTTCTTTTTAGAGAAAAATAATGACCAATATTAAACGGGTCAAAGTTTTAAGCATATTTAGAAAGCTGAATAAATATAGTAAGATTCTGTCCATATGACCGGTCTGTCAAAAGAACTGCTAAAGTTTATCTACACAGATAAGCATAAAAGTATTATTTTATCTTGTCAAATAATGAATTTATATCTTCAAAATGTTCTTTTATTTAAACCAAAAAATGGTTATAAATAATCTTTCTGTCTCCAGCTCTAATAGACTAGCCAGAGAGGTGGAAAGTGAATTATTCATATTGGACATCCTAACAGTGAAAATTAAGTGATAGGTGTACATATAATATTTGAAGGTATGACTTGGAAGAGGTCCAAATCTTAATCCTTTCTTTCATGCAGATCTACAGTTTGATAGCCTTAGAAGTTTGAGCAAGTACTGCCTATTACATTTGAAGTCATAAAAATAAGATGACATAAGCGTTAGAATGAAGGAAACAAAATATCTGGTTTTGATGCGCCATTCCTTTTCCATTCCTTATTCTAAGGTCTATCTGCTTGTTCCATATCACAAATGAAAATCTCTCAGTATAGTATGCGTTCACTTCTTACCATATTAGCTAGCTGAACTCTCTTGATGGTCACAGTGAAAACAGGATGAACATTTCTGATTCTAGACAGATACAAAGGAGAAGTGGAAAAAAGATGTGAACCTTCTCAAGACATATTCATGCTAAACAAGCAAGCATTGATAGTCATTCCGGTACATAACAGCATGCTGGCTTCCGAATACAAATATGCATCCCAACTTACTTTTCTATTCAATACTCACTTAATGTGTGCTCTTTAAAGGGTCTATCACTCAGCTTTGCAGTGGAACTTACATATAGAAGTGAAACAGACTGCAGAAGCTGTTGTCATTCTGTCAGATCAAAATTTTAGCTAGGAGGAGAGGGTCCTCCCCCAAACCAACCATGCTGGCTTTAAAGGTACTAAATTAACTAAGAACTGTTGTGCTAAGCACTAGTGAGTAGTAGCAGAGTAGAAGAGTATTCACCTCTCCTTTATGAAGTATCTGATTTTTTAAATACATCATGCTTTATAAACCTGAAGTAATGAATAGTAATTTGGAGGAAAGAATGCATCAAGTAATAGTGAGGCCTGATGAGGCCACACCTGGAATACTGTGTCCAGTTCTGGACTTCCCAGTATAAGAGAGATAAAGAACTCCTGGAATGAGCACAGAGAAGGGTCACTGAGATGGTGAAGGTGATTGGAGTATCTCTCATACGGGAAAAGACTGAGAGGCCTGGGACAGTTCAGCCTAGAGAAGAACCACCTTTTTGCCACCTCTTATCTATAGATGTTTTGTTGCTCTAAGCCACTTAATAACAGGTGTGTTACATCTCAGCGGTGGTTAAATTTTGGAAATGGATAAAGTGATCGCTTTCTCATAATTTGTGAAGTGTTTTGAGCTTCTTTTCTGAAGGAAAGGCAGTGTAGAAGTCTAACATTATCTCAGTTCTCCGTCAAGTGTGCTTTGAATGTGATGAATACTGCTGGAGTCATTATTGTTGGTAAAATAGCTTTCTTAATTGAATTACCAACAGTTTTGCAAAAAATTCATTAATGGAATATAAAATAAAAGAACCTTCCTTGAGGGTGGTTAATCAATGAGCTAAGTGAGGAAGACAAATAATTCTAAAGGAATATATTGTCACAGAGATAGTGTAATAGATTGTAGTTTACATTAGGCTTTTTTGATTTTGCTTAAGTAGCCTTAGGTATAATTTTATTAATTTTAGAAGATAGATGTTTAGTTTATTGAAGAGTGTCACTTTTTAATCAAGTTTTAATGTTGGATACACTTCATTTTTTAACCTAGGTTTGTTACCTAAGTGCACATAAAATTGTACTATTATCTATCTTTTGGGTCAGAGAACTAGGGAAACTTGATATCCACAAATCCATGGGCCCTGATGGGATGCACCCAAAGTGTTGCATGAGCTGGCAGATGTTTTTGCTAAGCCACTCTCCAGCATCTTCGAAAGGTCCTGGAGAACGGGGGAGCTGCTGGAGGCCAAGAAAAAGCCAATGCCGGAAAGCCAATGTCACACCAGTCTTCAAAAATGGCAAGAAAGAGGACCAGGCAACTACAGGCCTTACCTCCATCCCTGGAAAGGTGATGGAACAGCTCATCCTGGCAGTTGTCTCCATGCATGTGGAGGACAAGAAGGTGCTCAGGAGAAGTCAGCATGGATTCACCAAGGGGAAATCATGCTTGACTAACCTCATAGCCTTCTATGATGGAATGACTGGCTGGAGAGATGAGGGGAGAGCGGTGGATGTCATCTATCTGGACTTCAGCAAGGCTTTTGACGTCGTCTCTCACAGTAGCCTCTTGGGCAAGCTCCAGAAGGGTGGGTTAAATGAGTGGACGGTGAGGTGGATTAACAACTGGCTGGATGGCAGAGCCCAGAGGGTTGTGATCAGTAGTGCAGAGTCTAGTTGGAGGCCTGTAGTTAGTGGTGTCCCCCAGGGGTCAGTCCTCAGCCCAGTCCTGTTCAATTTATTCATTAACGACCTGGATGAAAAGATGGAGTGCTCCCTCAACAAGTTTGCTGATGATACCAAACTGGGAGGAGCAGCTGATAGCCCAGAAGGCTGCGCTGCCATCAAGAGGGACCTGGACAGACTGGACAACTGGGCGGTGAGAAACCTCATGAAATTTAAAAAGTCCAAGTGCAAGGTCCTGCACTTGGGGAAAAATAACCCCAGTCACCAGTACAGGCTGGGGACTGACCTTCTGGAGAGCAGTTCCGGAGAGAGGGACCTGGGCATCATGACGGACGACAAGTTGACCATGAGGCAGCAGTGCGCCCTCATGGCCAAGAAGGCTAATGGGATCCTGGGGTGCATTAGGAAGAGTGTCTGCAGGAGGTCGAGGAAGGGGATCCTGCCCCTCTACTCAGCCCTGCTGAGGCCACACGTGGAGTACTGTGTCCAGTTCTGGACTCCCCAGTTCAAGAGGGATGTGGAGCTGCTGGAGAGAGTCCAGCGCAGGGCTACGAGGATGATCGGGGGCCTGGAACATCTGCCCTATGAGGAAAGGCTGAGAGAGCTGGGCCTGTTCAGCCTGGAGAAGAGAAGGCTGAGAGGAGACCTGATCAGTGTCTATAAGTACCTCAAGGGAGGCAGTGAGGAGGATGGGGCGGCCTCTTTTCAGTGGTGGCCACCGACAGAACTAGAGGAAACGGCCAGAAACTGAAGCACCAAAAGTTCCACAGGAACTTGAGGAAAAATTTCTTGACAGTGAGGGTGAGAGAGCACTGGAACAGGCTGCCCAGAGAGGTTGTGGAGTCTCCTTCTCTGGAGATCTTCCAAACCTGCTTGGATGCAGTCCTGTGCCACATGCTGTAGGTGACCCTGTGTGTGCAGGGAGGTTGGACTAGATGATCTCTAGAGGTCCCTTTCAACCTTAATGATTCTATGATTCTATGACTATGTTGTGTTATATATGTTGGCTGATGAAGCCTAGCCCATTCCTGGTTTATTGGTTATTTTAACAAAACCAAAAACTTCTCTGTTTTGCATGATTGGCTGTTATCTGCAAAAATATCAATAATCTTTAGAATGACATATTTTGTGCCAAGATTTCACCTTTTTATAAAACTCTAGTAAGCACAAATGAGGGACATCCTGATATGTAATTGTGAAACAATAGCACACATAAAAAATTAATAGCACCTTTTTCCAGAGTCAGAACATCATTTTATTTTATTGAAAATGAAGAAGTAAAATGGATGAAATGTCCAGCTTTCAAAGTCTGATGCTATTTTTAAAGTCATTATATGAAAGGAGAAGAGGATATGTTATTTGAAATCTGTATTCTTTGGAATTCCCTGCATATTAACGTTATCATAACATTATCTTAATATACAATAATTTTCAGGCACAGATTACTCAACAGTCCTGTTCAACATAAAATACAGGAAAAATCAAATAGTACTAGAAACATCACAGAGATTATGACTGCTGTGAACATCCTGTAATTAATGCTATCTTACTGTGTCCTGCAATGGTTTCAGAAAGACTTGAATAGTAGCATTCTGTGGGATCTCTGAGAAGAGTGAATCAAGGCACTTAAAAGCAATTATTATTTTTTTTCTATGATATGTTTCTGTCAACCTCTTTAAGAAGAATTAATATATTCAGGATAGAGTGGTATAGCAGGTTTGCTTTCTTTAGTCCTAACAAAGAGATCTCGCTAAAGACATTATGTATAACCCAGGGAACATTGGCCTAACTGTAAAGAAGCATCTTTTTTATTATTATTTTTAATTATGTGCCCTAGAACTTCATCTGTAGCCAGTAGAAAATCACTGAGAGTAATATAGCATGTTCTCCAATAACTACTTCAAATTCCAGGAATTGAATGATTAAAAATGTTTTCAGTGTTGCTGTTTAAAATTCAGCCTATTTGTTGCAAGATTGTTTGTTATGAACATAGTCATAACCATTTATATTTTATAAACAAAGCTATGAATGAATAATACAATTTATCTGACAGTACACAGTTTGGTGGCAAATTCGCTTCCTCTACCTAGTTGAAGTGCACACACAGCACACATAAGAATCAGCACCCCAAAAGACATTAAAAAAAAAAAAAGACTTTTTTAACTCTCTGAAATATTTTTCCCCTTCACATAAACATGCTCTGTAACTGTAAACACTGTCCATCAATGTATGACTTCATGTTTCTCTTATCCAGAATATAACCCTTTATCTTCATCTAAGAGAAAGTCACCCAGTAATTAATTTAAGTATTTCATAAGGTGAAAATCAACCAGTTCCTGCTGGACTCGATGATCTTGAAGGTCTTTTCCAATCATAATGATTCTATGATTCTATGAATCATGAACTGCTGGCATCACGGCATAACTTCAAATACACCAAGGGGAAACTTGGTTTACCAAATTTTCTTGCAGCTTCTCAGAGAGTATTTATTCTGTTGTTTTCTGTTGAGCTGAATTTCACATCAGTTAACCCAGAAAACATCTATATTATCCTGTAAGTGTAAGTGCATGCATTCTTTAGTATATTATTGGGAGGTACAGGATCGTTGATAATAGATCAAATGGAAAGCAGAGTGGAGAAACTATGGGAGGATTACAAGAGGGTTTATGGCTTTACTT